>NW_026847438.1:3751494-3979241 GCF_025583915.1 Anolis sagrei ordinatus | reverse complement strand
AAGGTCTTTTGCTTCCTCTTTCTAAGAAGAAGCAAACAATAACCATGATACCATAATATTGAGCCATTGGAAGTTAAAATGGGATCAAACTGCATTCATTTTACAGTGTACTACATGGTGTAATGGGGAGGTTAAACACAAAGGTATATCCCAGCGAGTCTACTCTAGTTGGAATCAACACTTGGGCCCTTGTGCTTTAGCAGCTTTTTAAAAGGTGTTAATTGACTTGTTTCATGTTGTGCCAGCCTAATTTGATTGTGTTGATGGATTTCTTGAGTCTACTGGGGGTCCGGAGAACCACTGGCTAGGGATTCTGGGAGTGGCAGTCTCAAAAGGCAATCCCTTTCCCTCTGCTCTGCAAATGTCATTTGGGGAAAAAGCCCCCAAGAGAAGGTCTTTGGTGTGTGTTTTGAAGTCAGCTGTTGGTTTATGGCAACTTTGTGCATTTCACAGGGTTTCCTAAGGCAAGGAATCCTTAGAAGTAGTTTTTCTTCTGATATTTCTTGGTGGTCCTCCTGGACTTAAGGAAGGGTCTTCCATGCCCAGAACTGCCTCTAGTTGGCCACAATGTAAGGACTTTGTCACTTGGTAACCCAGGGAGTGATGGTTGTGGACTCCAACCACATTTTGGAACTAGCAGAGCTCTCCAATATGCCCAAATGTGAATACTGGTGGGGTTGATTTTGTCCTTTGGGAGTTGTAATTGCTGGGATTTATAGTTCACCTACAATCAAAGAGCATTCTGAACCTCACCAACGATAGCATTGGACCAAACTTCCCACACAGAACCCCCCTGACCAACAGAAAATATTGGAAAGGTTTGTGGGCATTGACCTTGAGTTTTGGAGTTGTAGTTCACCTACATCCAGAGAGCACTGTGGACTCAAACAATGATGGATCTGGACCAAACTTGGCACAATTACTCAATATGCAAAATGAACACTGGTGGAGTTTGGGGAAAATAGACCTTGACATTTAGGAGTTGTAGTTGCTGGGATTTATAGTTCACCTACAATCAAAGAGCATGCTGAACCCCACCAATAACAGAACTGGGCCAAACTTCTCACACAGAACCCCCATGACCAACAGAAAATACTGTGTTTTCTGATGGTCTTTGGTGACCCATCTGACACCACTTCATGACCCCCCTAGAATCATAGAATCCTAGAGTTGGAAGAGACCTCCTGGGCCATCATCCAGTCCAACCCCATTCTGCCAAGAAGCAGGAATATTGCATTCAAAGCACCCCTGACAGATGGCCATCCAGCCTCTGTTTAAAAGCCTCCAAAGAAGGAGCCTCCACCACACTCTGGGGCAGAGAGTTCCACTGCTGAACAGCTCTCACAGTCAGGAAGTTCTTCCTCATGTTCAGGTGGAATCTTCTTTCCTGTACTTTGAAGCCATTCTTCCATTGGGTCCTGGTCTCCAGGGCGGCAGAAAGGAAGCTTGCCCCCTCCTCCTAATGACATATTCCCCTCACATATTTATCCATGGCCCTCATCATGTCTCCTCTCAGCCTTCTCTTCTTCAGGCTAAACATGCCCAGCTCCTTAAGCCGCTCCTCATAGGGCTTGTTCTCCAGACCCTTGATAATTTGAGTCGCCCTCCTCTGGACACATTCCAGCTTGTCAATATCTCTCTTGAATTGTGGTGCCCAGAATTGGACACAATATTCCAGGTAAAGTGGTCTAACCAAAGCGGAATAGAGCATGGGGAGCATGACTTCCCTAGATCTAGACACTATGCTTCTATTGATGCAGGCCAAAATCCCATTGGCTTTTTTTGCCGCCACATCACATTGTTGGCTCATGTTTAACTTGTTGTCCACGAGGACTCCAAGATCTTTTTCACACGTCCTGCTCTCAAGCCAGGCATTGTCCCCCATTCTGTATCTTTGCATTTCGTTTTTCCTGCCAAAGTGGAGTATCTTGCATTTGTCACTGTTGAACTTCATTTTGTTAGTTTTGGCCCATCTCTCTAATCTGTCAAGATCGTTTTGAATCCTGCTCCTGTCCTCTGGAGTATTGGCTATCCCTCCCAATTTGGTGTCTGCAAACTTGATGATCATGCCTTCTAACCCTTCATCTAAGTCATTAATAAAGATGTTGAACAGGACCGGGCCCAGGACGGAACCCTGTGGCACTCCACTTGTCACTTCTTTCCAGGATGAAGAGGAAGCATTGGTGAGCACCCTCTGGGTTCGTCCATTTAACCAATTACAGATCCACCTCACCGTAGTTTTGCCTAGCCCACATTGACTAGTTTGTTTGCCAGAAGGTCGACCCCCAGGTTGAGAAACACTGGTGTAGATGGACCTCAAGATTATTGCATGCTGGGGATGAGGCTAGTAAAACAAGGTCATGAATTAACTGAATCTGTTGCAATAATGATGACGAAGATAGTATTCCAAGAACTTTCAGCCCAATGTTTTGCTGATTTCACCCAGCTTCCTAGGACATTCTCCTAGAGGCAGAGATGAACCAAACAAAAACTTACTGGCTGTTAGGAATTGTGGGAGTTGGAGTGCAGAACACCCGGAGGGCCCAAGTTGGTTCATGCCTCTACTACAATAAGGAATGATGCCTATTCCAGTGTATTTAAACCCAAATCATATCCAAATATCACATTGCCAGGGCTCTGCCTTTAAAGAGGCAGAGATGAACCAAACAAAAACCTACCGGCTGTTAGGAATTGTAGGAGTTGGAGTCCAAAACACCCAGAGGGCCCAAGTTGGCCCATGCCTCTACTACAATAAGGAATGATGCCTACTCCAGTGTATTTAAACCCAAATCATATCAAAATGTCAAGTTGCTTCTCCTTCTGCAGGTGAAATTTCTTGCATTTCTATTTTTTCCTTAGGACGATGAATGGACAGGGAGAGGAGAGAAAGAGAGAGAGAGAGAGAGAGAGAGAGAGAGAGAGAGAGAGAGAGAGCCTCTTCTTGCCAAGGCAGCCGAGAGACTGGGGACTCATTAGTGCCCTTGCGTTCGGCCTTTTCCGGCACTCCCCTGCTAAAATGGATTAAAGGAAAGCGATAAGTCTATGGGATTTCCAGGCATCCAGAGAGACGGAGAGAGAGAGACATTAAAGGCATTAACTGCTCCGTCTAGCCTGATAATAATTCACTTTCCAAGCTGGGTCAGGAACCCAGCGGAGTCTCTCATGATGGCCTCCCAAGTGGAAAAGGAAGGGTAGAATCCACCTCCGTTGTGTCCCAAAGAAGGGAAAAGGGAGCCAAGATGGATTAAGGAGTATGGCTAGGGCACAAGGATAGATTGAGATGGGTTCGGACTGTCTAGTTCAGGCATGGGCCAACTTGGGCCCTCTGGGTGTTTTGGACTTCAACTCCCACAATTCCTAACAGCCGGTAGGCTGTTAGGAATTGTGGGAGTTGGGGTCCAAAACACCCAGAGGGCCCAAGTTGGCCCATGCCTGTACTACAGTAAGGAATGATTCCTATCCCGGTGCATTTAAACCCAAACCATATCCAAACGTCACGTTGCCAGGGCTCTGCCTTTAAAGAGGCAGAAATGAACCAAACAAAAACCTACCAGCTGTTAAGAATTGTGGGAGTTGGAGTCCAAAACACCCGGAGGGCCCAAGTTGGCCCATGCCTCTACTACAGTAAGGAATGAGGCCTATTCCAGTGTATTTAAACCCAAACCATATCCAAATGTCACTTTGCCAGGGCTCTGCCTTTAAAGAGGCAGAGATGAACCAAACAAAAACCTACCAGCTGTTAGGAATTGTGGGGGTTGGAGTCCAAAACACCCAGAGGGCCCAAGTTGGCCAATGCCTCTACTACAATTAGGAATGAGGCCTATTCCGGTGTATTTAAACCCAAATCATATCCAAATATCACATTGCCAGGGCTCTGCCTTTAAAGAGGCAGAGATGAACCTAACCAAAAATCTACCGGCTGTTAGGAATTGTGGGAGTTGGAGTCCAAAACACCCGGAGGGTCCAAGTTGGCCCATGCCTCTACTACAATAAGGAATGATGTCTATTCCGGTATGTTGTTGGTATATTTAAACCCAAACCATATCCAAATGTCACGTTGCCAGGGCTCTGCCTTTAAAGAGGCAGAGATGAACCCAACAAAAACCCAGTTTGTGTTAAACAATTTAATTAAAACAACTCTTACTTTCTGGCTGTTTTAATAGTCCAAATTATAAAACATATATTTGTTCAGCATATACTAGTACATAGATGCCCAATGCATTCCACTGAAAGAATCTCACAGGTGCATACAATGAACGCATGCCTGCATTGTAGGGATTACCCTTCCCAATCCTAAAGGATTTGATATGTATGTATGTTTGTTGCAATGGGGATCCCTGGCTCCCTTTCCTTGGGCTTCCCTGCTTCCCAGGAGAGTTCTTGCAGAGGGAAAGGGAACGGAGGTGAAACCACATTTTGCTCCTCGAACAGAGACAGATGATCATTTCTGATCAAGGCAGACCTGGCCTTTGGAGTCTTCTGCTCCGCACCTGTCATGTTACTCCTGAGACGGATGAGAGGAAGGCAGGCGGGGAATACTGATGGCGCATGGAAAGCAAAGGGAAGCAGGCACCTGAACTAGTGCTTTCAGGCAGTCATTTGGGGAGAGAAAACCAAGAATTTGCTTCCAGGGCTGAGCCTGGAAAAGGGACCTTTGTGGATCACAATTCTCTGTTGAGGAGTGTTGGTGCCTCACCAAACTAGAACTCCCACAATTCCATAATTCCATAGCACTGACTGATGGCACTTGAAGTGCAATCAAACTGAATCCATTCTGCAGTGTAGATGCACCCCTGGGTCTTTCAATAGAGCAACTGCTTTGGGAGACGGTGGTCAGGCATCCGGACAAGGTGGCCGGTCCAGCGGAGTTGATGGCGGAGGAGCATCGCTTCAGTGCTGGTGGTCTTTGCTTCTTCCAGCACAACGACATTTCTCCGCTTGTCTTTCCAAAAGATTTGCAGGATTTTCCGGAGGCAGCAATGATGGAATCGTTCCCGGAGTTGAGTGTGACGTCTGTAGACAGTCCACGTTTCGCAGGCATATAACAGGGTTGGGAGGAAAATGGCTTTATAAACAAGTACCTTGGTCTCCCTACGGATGTCTTGGTCCTCAAATACTCTCTGCTTCATTCAGAAAAATGCTGCACTCGCAGAGCTCGGGCGGTGTTTTATTTCGGTGTCGATGTTGACTTTGGTGGAGAGGTGGCTGCCAAGGTAGCGGAATAGTCAAGATTTTCTAATGTTACACCATGAAGCTGTATTTCTGGCATTGGAGAGGGGATGGCTGGTGACTGCTGGAACAGCACTTTGGTTTTCTCGATGTTCAATGACAGGCCGAGCTTCTCGTATGCTTCTGCAAAGGTGTTTAGAGTGGCTTGTAGATCTTCTTCTGAATGCACACAGAAGACATTGTCATCAGCATACTGGGGCTGCCCTTGAAGATGCCCTGGAGGTTACCATTGGTCCAAAGATCTGTGGCCAGGCTGCTTATGGGAGCTAGTTACCCTCAGAGGTTGTGAGGAGACACCAAGGGCCTACCATATAGATTTCCACCATATATATATATATATTTGTCGTGTCAGAGCAACCAGTCAATTATATTACATTTCTAACAGAACAAAGCAAACAAACAGATAAAATACAACATTTGTGAGTTTGGTAGTTGATTAAATGTCCTTTGACCAGTATCTGGCCACTTGGAGTGCTTCTGGTGTTGCTGCAAGAAGGTCCTCCATTGTGCATGTGGCAGGGCTCAGGGTGCATTGCAGCAGGTGGTCAGTGGTTTGCTCTTCTCCACACTCACATGTCGTGGATTCCACTTTGTAGCCCCATTTCTGAGGTTGGCTCTGCATCTTGTGGTGCCAGAGCACAGTCTGTTCAGCGCCTTCCAAGTCGCCCAGTCTTCTGTGTGCCCGGGGGGAGTCTCTCATTTGGTATCAGCCTTGGATTGAGGTTCTGGGTTTGAGCCTGCCACTTTTGGACTCTCGCTTGCTGAGGTGTTCCAGCGAGTGTCCACCATTTCCACCATATGAGCACAAGCAAAGATCTCAGCTCTTTGTATCTCACACATCACTATCATTTGGCTGTGGCAGCAATGGCATATTTGTGGCCCGGAAATGTCTTGAAGGCACACAACAGCAAGGGTCCTGGGGTTTCTGCGCTGTTGTTGTTGTCATGCAAGAGGATCTGGGCGTTGAACAGCGGCTCAGAGGCGCCACTTCCGCTGCCGGAGGAATCCTATCTCCCATCTTTCCCTTGCATCTCTCCATCTCTCTCCGGCGGCAGCGACACGCTGAAGATGATTTCCCCAACAATAGGCGACTTGTCTGTGTTATTTAGTCAAGAGCAATTGCCGTCTTAATTGCATATTCTCAAGATAACACCTGCACTGAGTAACTGTAGCATTTATTTTAATTGGCTAATTGATTAATCATTTGAAAGGGGATCACTCATTAGCTGGAGGATCTCTGTAATTGGTCGGCCGTCCCGGGTTTTTAATTGCACAAGAACGCAAGGGGAGAGATGGAATTTCACCCCAGACTTGGACATTTGTAGGACAAAGCCTGTCTTCTTTTGCCTTGGCTTGGAGTAGTGTGTACGGGAAATTCGTACCATTGTATTGTCGAAGGCTTTCATGGCCGGAATCACTGGGTTGTTGTAGGTTTTTTTCGGGCTGTATGGCCATGTTCTAGAGGCATTCTCTCCTGACATTTCGCCTGCATCTATGGCAAGCATCCTCAGAGGCAGTGAAGTCTGTTGGAACTAGGAAAAAGGTTTTATTCTGTGGAACGACCAGGGTGAGACAAAGGACTCTTGTCTGCTGGAGCTAGGTGTGAATGTTTCACTACCTAGATGTTAATCAGGGTGGTCAGTTGAAACATTCACCTAGCTCCAACAGACAAGAGTCTTTCCCACCCTGGTCTTTCCACAGATATATAAACCCTTTTTCTCGTCCCAACAGACCTCACTACCTCTGAGGATGCTTGCCATAGATGCAGGCGAAACGTCAGGAGAGAATGCCTCTAGACCATGGCCATACAGCCCGAAAAAACCTACAATAACCCAGATTTGTACCATTGTCAACTGACCAAAACATCAGGCTGGGTTCGCTCTTGTGCTGTTCATTACAGCTTGAGATGCACAGGAGTTGGTCGGGAGACACACCTGTGTACCTGGCCCAGGTATCAATGCATTACACATCACTCTAACACCAGGCTTGTAGGTTCAAAAGTCCTTCCCAACATCATGGCCAGGCATTTGCACCCCTTTGATGACATAAAAGGGTCCGTGTGGTTATCCATTGCCTTTATCTATGATATTTTAACATGTTGTACGTGCAATTCCTTGAGCATTTAGGAGAGGATTTATTTATCGTGTCAGAAGCGAACTGAGGTACAGTTGTAATGTATTTAAGAGCACACACAAAGTTTTAAAACTTGGCATAATACTTGTTGTTGTTCATTGTGCAGGGCTCAGGTAGTAAGTGGTCTGTGGTTTGCTCTTCTCCACACTCGCATGTTGTGGATTCCACTTTGTAGCCCCATTTCTTAAGGTTGGCTCTGCATCTCTTGGTGCCAGAGCGCAGTCCGTTCAGCACCTTCCAAGTTGTCTCTCATCTAGTATCAGCCATTGATTGAGGTTCTGGGTTTGAGCCTGCCACTTTTGGACTCTTGCTTGCTGAAGTGTTCCTGCGAGTATCTCTGTAGATCTTAGAAAACTATTTCTTGATTTAAAGCATTGGCGTGATGGCTGATATCTCACTGCCTTGGTCCTTTAACTATTGGTTGCTACTTCCGGCGGATGTCAGGTGGTGCAATACCAGCTAAGCAGTATAATTTCTCTAGTAGTGTAGGACATAGGCATCCTATGATAATGCGGCATGTCAGAAGCAACTTGAGAAACAGCAAGTGGCTTCCGGTGTGAGAGAATTGGCCATCTGCAAGGATGTTGCCCAGGGGACGCCCAGATGTTGTGATGTTTTACCATCCTTGTGGGAGGCTTCTCTCATGTCTCTGCATAGGGAGCTGGAGCTGACAGAGGGAGCTCATCCATGCTCTCCCTAGATTCGAACCTGCGACCTGTCAGTCTTCAGTCTTGCCGACACTAGGGTTTAATCCACTGCGCCACCGGGGATGGTTCCTTACCAGGGATATTCAAATTTTGAATGATTGCCATCTGGCAGATGGTACAGGGCGACAAAGACAAGGACAAACAGACTGAGAGATAGTTCCCAGTTTACCCAGACCCTCTTTTTCTGGACCCACAACCACATTGTGCTTCTTCTGTGTCTCCCTCACAGCCTTCTTCACGGAGACCCCGCACGACATGACGGCCCGGGCCGGGGAGGACGTGGAGATGGCCTGCTCCTTCCGCGGGAGCGGATCCCCCTCCTACTCCTTGGAGATCCAGTGGTGGTATGTCCGCACCCACCGGGACTGGACAGACAAGCAGAGCTGGGCCTCCAACCAGGTAAAGCGCTTCCCCATGCAAAGGCAACCACTTCTCTCTCCTCTTCCTCATCCTTCTCCTCCTTCCTCTTCACCTCTGCTTTCTCCTCCTCCTCCTCCTCTTCTTTCACAGCCTCCTCCTTCTCTTTAATCCTTCTCATGCTTTCCCCTCTTCTTTCTCATTCCCTTCTTGCTCTTCTCTTCTTCTTTCTCCTCTTACGCCTCTTTCTTCTCCTCCTCAATCCTTCCTATCCTTCCTCTCTTCCTTGTCTTCCTCTCCTCTTTTTCATCCTCCTCCCCTTGGATCTTTTCCAACCTTCTCTTTCCTCTCCTCCTTTTCTCCATCCTTTTCATCCTCCTTCGATTTCTCCTCTTCCTCCATTTCTCCTCCTCCTCCTCCTCCTCTCCTCCTCCTCCTTCTCCTCCTCCTTCTCCTCCTCTTCTCCTCTCCTCCTCCTCCTCCTCCTCCTATTCCTTCTCCTCCTCTCCTCCTCCTCCTCCTCCTCCTTCTCCTTCTCCTCCTCTCCTTCTCCTCTTGCTCCTCTTTCTCCTCCTCCTTCTCCTCCTCTTCTCCTCTCCTCCTTCTCCTCCTCCTCCTTCTCCTTCCCTTTTACTGTCCTCCTCTTCCTCCATCCTTCTTATGCTCTTCCCTCTTTCTCTTTTCCAGCTTGCTCTCCTTCTCTTTTTTCTCCTCTTTCTTCTCCTCCTCAGTCCTTCCTATCCTTCCTCTCTTGCTTGTCTTCCTCTCCTCTTCTTCATCCTCCTTCCCTTTAATCTTTTCCAACCTTCTTCTCTTTCCTCTCCTCCTTTTGTCCAATCTTTCCATCCTCCTTCAATTTCTCATCTTCCTCCTTTTCTCCTCCTCCTCCTCTCCTTCTCCTTCTTCTCCTTCTTCTTCCGTTTTACTGTCCTCTTCTTCCATCCTTCTTATGCTCTTCCCTCTTCTCTCGCTTTTCCTGTTCGCTTTCCTTCTCTTTTTTCTCCTCTTTCACCCCTTTCTCCTCCTCCTCAATCCATCCTATCCTTCCTCTCTTCCTTGACTTCCCCTCTTCTTCCTCATTGTCCTCCTCCTTAATCTTTTCCAACCTTCTTCTCATTATTCTCCTCCTCCTCTTCAACCTTCCTTATCCTCCTTCTCTTTCTCCTTTTCTTCTCCTCCATAGTCCTTCCCATCCTTCTTGTCTTTCATCTCCTTCTTGGGATCTTCTTCACTCTCCTCTGCTTTTTCTTTCTTCTTAGTTCCCTTTCTTTCCTCCTGTTCATTAATCCTTATTTGTTTTGCTCTTTATCTGCCTCTTCTTCCCTTTCTTCTCCCTCCTCTTCTTTCTCCTTAGTCTTTTCCTATCCTTCTTCTCCTTCCTCTTCTCCTCTACTTCCCCCTGCTCCTCCTCTTTCCCACCTTTTTTTCTCCTTCGTCCTTCTCATGGTCTCTCTCTTCTTTCTCTTTTCCTGCTTGCTCTCCGTCTCTTTCTCCTTCTCCTCAATCCATCCTATTATTACCCTCTTCCTTCCCCTCTTCTTAATTGTCCTTCTCCTTAATTTTTTCCAACCTTCTTCTTGTTATTCTCCTTTTCTTCATCATTCTTTCCATATTTCTTCCCTCCTCCTCCTCCTCTTCCTCAATCCTTCCTATCCTTCTCTCCTTCTAGAGCCCCTCTTCACTCTCTTCTGCTTTCCTCTTCTTCTTCTTAGTCCTCTTTCTGTCATTCTACTCATTAATTCTTATTCGTCTTGCTCTTCCCCCTCCTCTTCTTCCCTTTCTTCTCCTTCTTCCTCTTTCTCCTTAGTCCTTCCCATCCTTCTTCTCCTTCCTCTTCTCCTCTGCTTCCTTCTCCTCTTCTTCTTCCTCTTTCCCATCCTCCTCCTCCTCCATCCTTTCCTTCTTCTTTCTCTTTTCATGCTTGCTCTCTTCCTCTTCTTTCTCCTCTTCCACCTCTTTCTTCTCCTCCTCAGTCCTTCCTATGCTCTACTCTTTCCTCTCATTATCTTCCCCTTCTTCATCCGCCTCCTCCTCCTTAATCTTTTCTAGCCTTCTTCTCTTTTCTCTCTTCCTTATCTTTATTCTTTCCATCCTTTTTTTACCTCATTTTCTTTTCTATTCTCCTCCTCAATCCTTCCCATCCTTCTTCTCCTTCCTCTTCTCCTCTGCTTCCTTCTCCTCTTCTTCTTCCTCTTTCCCATCCTCCTCCTCTTCCATCCTTTTCCCTCTTCTTTCTCTTTTCATGCTTGTTCTCTTATTTCTCCTCTTCCACCTCTTTCTTCTCCTCCTCAATCCTTCCTATCCTTCCTCTCTTCCCTCTCCTCATTATTTCCCCCCTCTTAATCATTTCCATCCTCCTTAATCTTTTCCAACTTTCTTCTCTTTCCTCTCTTCATTATCCATCCTCCTTCTTTCTCCCCCTCATTATTATTTTTATTCTCCTCCTCAATCCTTCCCATCCTTCTTCTCTTTTTCTCTCTTCCTTATCTTCCTCTCTTTCATCTCCTTTCCACTCATTTTCTTTTTTTTATTCTCCTCAACCCTTCGCACCCTTCCTCTCTTTCATCTCCTTCTTGTGCTCCTCTTCACTCTTTCCTGCTTTTCCTCTCTTCCTCTAGTTCATTTCTTGCATCGAAAAGACCCACATGTGTGGCATTCTTCATTTACCTTGGACATAAATGATCCATGCCTTTTGGGAATACTTTCCCTCAGTGTTGCACTCCAAATCCCAGAACCCACAGCCAAGTGAATCCTTACCATGGATGGATGCTGGGCATTGCAACTGGGAGGAAAACAGGAAGAAGAGTGCCAACCTCTTCCCTTCTTCCTCTCTGGGGCGTTGTTTTCTCTCTTCCTCTGTCTCTCCCCAAATCCGATAGCATTCCCGAACACCTTCTGCTTCCATGCTCCGGTGTTCTTTGTGGCGTGCGGCTTCTTATCCTCCGTTATCCTTCACTCCATCTCTCTTTCTAGCTCTCTCTGGGGGGTCTTTTTGTCTCCCGTATCTTGCTTGGAAAACAGCTGTCGCTTTCTCTTTTCTCCTCCTTTCTCTTTCTCTGTCATTCTTCGCTCAGGAACAGATAAGGACCAAATAAGGGCAAGGGAGTGTTTGGGGAGTTCAATTAGGCTGTGTTATTTTGTGGAGGATTTTGCAACAGGCATTTGTATCGCTGCAGTGAGGAAACTACAGGAAAGGAGATTCCACCTGAACATTAGGAAGAACTTCCTGACTGTGAGAGCTGTTCAGCAGTGGAACTCTCTGCCCCAGCATGTGGTGGAGGCTCCTTCTATGGAGGCTTTTAAACAGGCTGGATGGCCATCTGTTGGGGGTTCTTTGAATGTAATATTCCTGCTTCTTGGCAGAATGGGATTGGACTGGATGGCCCACCAGGTCTCTTCCAACTCAAGGATTCTATGAAGGGGCTGGGATGGTGGGGATGATGGGCTATGGAGTCCCATAAAAAAGAGCAATAAATATGGGTGGAAGGAAGGAAGGGGAAATAAATGTGGTCATACTCTTAAGACTAACTGCTTTGCATATTTGCATGATCTTTTATGGGGTGAATCTCCATCTTGGAGGGTCACTCCTAGTTGGTGAAGCTGGGGGATACCTGCTCAGACCCATGGCCTTTGACCTGTGGGGTCCCACAAGGTTCCATTCTATCCCCCATGCTTTTCAATATCTACCTGAAACCACTGGGTGAGTGTTCTGGTACAGCTGTACCAGGAGCTCCAACTTTATTTGCTTTGTATTAAATGTTTGCTTGCAGTCCAAGGTTCTTGGGATTCTGCAGATAGGTGGCTTCCTTTGGTTGCAGTCGTAGGGCAAGTCACCTGTCCATCATTGTTAAGTTTTGGTTCTGCCCCTTGCTCAGGGCAATTGGGAAGGGAAGGGAGCCATTTTTTAGTTAGTCTCAGCAAGGAAAGCCAATGTACTGGACATGTGCAAGCTTCCCCTGTACAAAAGCTTCAACCCTCAAGAATTTCTGGGGGAGACTCTCAAGAGTCTCCAAAGACTTTCCAGGGAAACAGCCCTAAAGACCAAAGAACTCCAGCTGGAGAACATCTAAGCCTTTACCTGTAGGTCCACTCGGCGTTCGATAAGTAGTTCGACCCGGTAGCGGAGCCCACATCAGTAAGGGTTAGATTACGGTCAGCCTGGGAGAAGTTAAAAAGAGGTCTTTCCTTTAAAGTAAAGACGAAGTTATTGAAGACAGTTGCCTGTCCTTCGTGAGCAAGTTTAGGAAGCCACCAGTTGCATAAAAGCCTGGAGTCATTTGTTTATCTTTACTGAAGACAAGAGAAATTTCTGTTTGATTGTTCATTAATAAAAGACTTTGTTATACTTCACAAGCCATCTAAAGACTATTTGTGGTGGAAAGCCTCTGAGAGCTTCTCTTCGGGGGCCCTGGCTTCCCGCTGGGCAAATGTTGCACATCCTGTTTAAAGACAATTATTTACAGGCCCTGCGCATGACAGAACAGTGAGGTTATCTGGAGTTTTGGAGTTGGGTGCCATCTGTACGCAGATGACACCCAACTCTACTACACATTTCCACCAAACTCCAATGAAGCCTCCCATACCTTGAACCAGTTTCTGACAGCTGTGATGAATTGGATGAGGGCTAACAGGTTGAAGCTTAACCAAGACAAGACAGGTGTCCTCCTGGTCAGTCTTGGGGCAGATTGGGGTATTGAGTGGCAACCTGTGCTCGACGAGGCTACACTCCCCCTGAGGGTGCTGGTCCATAGCTTGGGGTCCTCCTGGACTCAACGCTGTCGCTTGATGCTCAGGTGTCGGCAGTGGTCAGGAGGGCCTTTGCACAATGTAAACTTGTGTGCCAGCTGCGACCATACCTCGTGAAGTCTGACTTGGCCAGGGTGGTCCAGGTCTTGGTTATATCCAGACTGGACTATTGCAATGCACTCTATGTGAGGCTACTCTTGAAGATGGCCCGGAAGTTTCAATTGGTACAATGGGTGGCAGCCAGGCTCCTTGCTGGAGCAAACTATAGGGAGCATACAACACCTCTTTTAAAATCAAATAAAAATTCAAATCAAGGAAAATCTTTATGAGAACTACCACTCCTCTTGGCGCCCCCCCAGCAACAGCAAGGGTATCCCTCTGGGCAGCACTACCTAAAAGAATCCCACACCTTGTGTGACTGTGAAGCAGAACAGACAACTCCGCATCTGTATGCTTGTCCACAAAGCCACCCACTGCATAGCTACCAGCCTCCTTCCAGTAGACTCCAATCAAGGAAAAGCTTTATGAGAACCACCACTCCTCTTGGCGTCCCCCCAGCAACTGTAAGGGTATCTCTCTGGGCAGCTAGACTAGGAAATCCCAACTGGATGGCCCCCCACAAGAGAGGGTCTTCCTCCAGGGGCAAATCAAGAATGGGCAACTTGGAAGTCCCTGAATACACTCAGAAGTGGAATGAGTAGATCAAAAGACAACTTGGCAAAATTGCCCTACCTAAAAGAATCCCACACCTTGTGTAACTGTGGAGCAGAACAGACAACTCCACTCTGCCTAGAGGACAAGCATACAGAGCCCAGAATCAGTACCAGTTAGAGCGGACTTGGGGTGTAGCAACACTGTAAAATGAATATAGTTTGACACTACTTTTAATGCCCCATACTTGTTGAGAACTGTAGTTTTGCAAGGTCTGCACCCCTCTCTGGTGCCTCACTGAACTACAACTCCCAGGATTCCATCGTATTGAGCCATGGCTGTTCTAAAGTGGGATCCAACTGCATTCATTTTGCCATGGAGATGCACCAGTGCTCAAACCATTGCATCATGTTCCCTCTCCTGCAATACTTATTACACTGTTTGCTGCATTTATTGAGCATCGAACTTAAATCTCTATAGATATAAACATTTTTATTAAGAAGTAATACATAAAAATTACACCCAAGTGTCCTCAAAACAGAGAGAAGTCCTTTATCAGTCCCAAAATGTCTATCTTTCAAGCCTTTCCACCTTCTTGGGTGGAATTTGGAGACGGCAGAGCAAACTATTTCCTGCAAATGCCAGGCCCCTTTTTTGCAGAGAAGGAATATTAAATCTGGATCCAATTAGTTCTTGAATCTGTCGGGAGTCTTCCCCGGTCTCGCCATTCTGCCCCGGAAGCATGGAGGAGGCTCTGAAGGAGATGTTTCAGTATGGCTCTATACTTCAAAATTGCATTTCTGTTTCTTATAAAAGGTGAGAATTAAAGATAGCAGGACACATTCTGGTAGAACTGGAGCGTGAAGCAAGGCATGCATTTGCAAAGCCGTAGAAGGAGATGATAACACTTTCTTCCCCCAGCAACGAAGGACATGACTGGGTTGATAAATATCCATGCTTCACTGGTGACCACTCTTGGCATCGGAGAGCAGGAGTCCAGCAAAGTTTGCATCTTTGGATGTTTTAAAAGAGAAGCCAGATGACCATCTGTTGGGAAGGCTTGGATTGTCCACCCATGCAAGTCGAGAGGGGGTTAGTCTGGATGGCCTTTGGAGTCTCTTCCAGTTCTGTTATTTTAAGAGAGGTCTGATCTCTGAAACATCACTTAGCCAAAGTAGGTGCATGAGAAACACTGGGAAATGAGCCATGTTTTGATCAAACCTGCAAGTGACGCCATATTTGGGAGTGAGAGGACAGGATGAGGATCCAAAGTGACCGTGACATATGAAACAGCTGACTGTGTAATAAGATATTCAATGTGCAGATTTGATAAATGTGAATTTAATATATGTGTGGAAATGAATGAAAGGATGTAGGGATGGAGTTAATAATTTTGGAGACACCAGTAAAAGACGCAGGCCTGCAATGACTAACTACCTGATTGCTGGACTGTAATTAAAAGTTGCTAATGACAGCTGAAAAGGTAAACTCTGATAAGAACTATGACAATGATTCTTTCAAGTTAAGGAAATGTTTACAACATTCCTTATGTTAAGAAGGAAGTCAACACAAGACTAACACCAATCAAGAAGATCAACATCTGGCCAGGAAACTGAGATGGATCCAGGATGGAAGACGTCTATCATTAATTTACAACTAGGGACGACATCAGCAGAATATTCCTATAAAAGACTCAGTCTAATAATGTTCAAATTGTGGCAGACCTGAGGAGTCTGTTCCACCCCCCTCTCTGCTCAATGGGAAGGATAGAGATGGTTTATTCGGAGAGTGTCAGATATGCTCTGGGAAAGCATGATTCTGGACACTTTGTGGCTTCTTTCTCAAGGGAAAAGGGGAAAGTGCACTTTTGGAGTCTTGGATTTTGTGCAGAGAGTCAGGTTCTGCTGTATGGAAAACAGAGATCTGGTCCTTGCCATTTTGCTTAGGGGAAGGATGCATTTTAAAGTTTTGAAGTTATGGAAGTTTTGGAACTATGCCTTGGCAGGCTGCAGGAAAGCAGGGTCTGGCTTAACAGTTGCTTCTCCAAGGAGGGAGAAAAGGATATGGTAATATTTGGATGCATGACGATGAATGCATGTACATGTATGTGAATGGTGATTGAAAATATAATTCCCCTTTGTTTGTTTGTTAGCCATGCAATTGTGAATCCAATGTTGTTGCATAGATCCTGTAGGTCTGTATGTCCAATGTCATTCTTTGTGTAAAAGTTCTGCAAAAGTTCTGACCTACCCTCTCATACTGGAAATTGCAATAAAAAGAACCTATGCTTTAAAGTTATTGAAAAGTTATTCATGACAACTGGCCAAAACTAACCACCGGAATTTCATTTTTATTTTGGCAATAAAAATGAAGTGCACAAACAAAGGAGGGATGACAGCTGGCTTAGAAACAACCCATTGGAAGGGAATCTAGGAGTCTTAACATGTCACATAAGTCAACAGGGTGATGCAGGAGTTAAAAAGGCAAATGGGGATTGGATTGGATGGCCTCTGGGGTATCCTCCAGCTCTAGGGATGTTTGATTCTTTGATTCTACTACAAGCTGAACGTGATCCAATAGTATGATGCAGTGACTGGAAAGGCCAATGTGATTGTGTCTTCCTGCATCGCAGAAGGGGTTTGGACTGGACATCCTTTGGATTTGTCAGGCTTGGCCTCATGTAAGCCACCCCAAATCCCCTCAGGGAGATGATGGCGGGGTATAAATAAAGTTTTATTTGTCGCAGGCAGATGGTCTTTGTGGCACAAGTTCCAATGAATCATCTGAGCAACGGTGTTATGCCTCTGCTTGTAGTCTGTCTGCACGATCTTCTTGCAGCACCTGAGGATGGGATCTATTGTTTCATCGCAGAAGGGGGTTGGACTGGACATCCTTTGTGTTTGTCAGGCTTGGCCTCATGTAAGCCTCCCTGAGTCCCCTCGGGGACATGGTGGCGGGGTATAAATAAATAAATAAATAAATAATAATAATAATAATTATTATTATTAGGGCAGTGGTTCTCAAACTGTGGGTCCCCATGTGTTTTGGCCTTCAACTCCCAGAAATCCTAACAGCTGGTAAACTGGCTGGGAATTCTGGGAGTTGTAGGCCAAAACACCTGGGGACCCACAGGCTGAGAACCACTGCTTTGGAGTATCTTCCAACTCTAGGATTGTATGATTCTGTGATTCTACCACAAACTGAACACGAGTTGTTGAAGGCTTTCATGGCCAGAACCACTGGACTGCTGTGAGTTTTTCAGGTTGTATGGCCATGCTCCAGCAGCATTCTCCCCTGACATTTCATCTGCATCTGTGTCTAATGGCATCTTCCAAACTTCAGAGGTTCTGTTGGCAGTGAAGCAAGTGAAGTATGTGTGTGTGTGTGTGTGAAATAACATCCAGGGTGGGAGAAAGAATAATAATAATAATAATAATAATCTTTATTTATACCCCGCCACCATCTCTCCAAGGGGACTCAGAGCGGCTTACATGGGGCCAAGCCCAACAACACATCAATGAAAACAACAAAGCATTCCTTGTCTGTTCGAAGCAAATGTGAATGTTGCAATTAGCAAGCTTGAATTAGCATTTCAGTAGCCCTGAAGCTGCAAAGTCAATCAGTGAGGGCATCGGCGTAGAAGTAGTCTGGCTATTGTTACCTGGAGGCATCTTCTGTTTGTGAGGTGTTGCCTGGCACTTGATTCTTTGCTGTCTGGAGTTCTCCTGTTTCTGAGTGGCGTTTTTTATTTACTGTCTTGAATCTGGTTTTTAATACTGGTAACCAGGTTTTGCTCATTTTGATGGTCTTCTTTTTGTTGAAATTGTGGATTTCTTGTGGATTTCAATGGCTTCCCTGTGTAGCTCGACATGATGGTTGTCACCCAGCATTTCTGTGTTCTCAAATAATTTTTCCCACCTGTTCCGTCTCCCAGGAGCCTGGTTTGCCTTAGCTTACAGTTGCTTGAAGTTGCTCCCCCTTGCATTTTCTCCCAGGGTTGCTGCAGCTCTGCAAGAGCCCTGAAAGCTAACAGTTTCAGAGGCTGGAAAGCAAACCTGCAACTATTAGCCTAGAGAGCAGCTCTTTGGGTTTAGAGCCCGCCCCTTCTCCTGGGCTTGAGATCTCCATTTTGGAATCTCCCCTGCCTCCTTCAGTTTAGAGGAAAGACTTCAGACGTGCTCATGGTTAGGCAGGTAGCTCTGGGAAAACCATTGCAAAAACTATATTGTATATTGTATATTAAGCTATATTGTATATTAAGCTATATTGTATATTAAGCTATATTAAGACTATTGAGATATTAAGATATTGAGCTATATTAAGTTATATTGAATATTGAGTTAATATAGATAGTAGGGCTGGGCGGTTTCGTTTCGTTAATTCGTAATTCGTTAATAATTCGTTAATTTTTTCAATTACAAAACGATAACGAACCATTCTGGAGCAATTATTTAAAAAAAACGAATTTTCAAAAACGTTTTGTAAATGCTTCGTATTTCGATATTGTATTCGTTTCGTTATTGTTTTGAGGTCGTTTCGTTATTATTTCCGCATGTCTGGGCCAGTTTTATGGTTTAATTAGTGAAAAAAATTATAATATCACACCAACAGTCAACAACAGAGGGAGAGGGAAGCTTCAGAAGGTTTTGGAGGTTTTTAGCGTATTTCGCGGTCGCGTCCGCCATTAACGAATCGATTCGTTATTGTTTCGGAAATCGATTCGTTAATTTTTTACCATTTACGAAATTTCGTAAATATCGAACTTTTTCAAAGGAAAATTTTGTAATTATTTTAAATATCGAAACAAAAAAAAACCCCCAAATACAAATCGATTTTAGAAACAAATTTTTCCGTTGTTACCCAGGCCTAATAGATAGTAATTGAGCTATTGAGACATAGATAGTAAATTGAGTATTAAGCTATATTGCGTATTGAGCTATATTGAGTTATTATAGATAGATAAGCTTAATTGAGAAGATTGAGTTATAGAGAGAGAGTCTTCACTGCTTTGTCTCCAGAACTAACCTTAAGCTATAAATAGGGGGGGAAACTCCTTTTTTATAACAATGGCAGCTTAAGGTTAGGGTGAAAAGATTCCAGGATCTTCTCTGCCTTCTGGGGAAAAGTTAACTCTGACTGGAGAAAAACAGAAAGAAAGAAGATCTCTGTGGTTTCATCTATTGATTGTTTGTTTGTAACTTTGATAAGCTGTGCCAAGTCTGCAAGGACTTTTAATAAATAAATATCCTTGTTGACGTTTAAAACCAGTAATAGCCTCAGTTGCTAAGTATCTCAAACTTCTCAAGAAAGACACCCGCAGTTCGCTCAGACATAGAATCATAGAATCAAAGAGTTGGAAGAGACCTCATGGGCCATCCAGTCCAACCCCATTCTGCCAAGAAGCAGGAATATTGCATTCAAATCACCCCTGAGAGATGGCCATCCAGCCTCTGCTTAAAAGCTTCCAAAGAAGGAGCCTCCACCACACTCCGGGGCAGAGAGTTCCACTGCTGAACGGCTCTCACAGTCAGGAAGTTCTTCCTCATGTTCAGATGGAATCTCCTCTCTTGTAGTTTGAAGCCATTGTTCCGTATCCTAGTCTCCAGGGAAGCAGAAAACAAGCTTGCTCCCTCCCTGTGGCTTCCTCTCACATATTTATACATGGCTATCATATCTCCTCTCAGCCTTCTCTTCTTCAGGCTAAACATGCCCAGCTCCCTAAGCCGCTCCTCATAGGGCTTGTTCTCCAGACCCTTGATCATTTTAGTCGCCCTCCTCTGGACACATTCCAGCTTGTCAATATCTCTCTTGAATTCTGGTGCCCAGAATTGGACACAATATTCCAGGTGTGGTCTAACCAAAGCAGAATAGAGGGGTAGCATTACTTCCTTAGATCTAGACACTATGCTCCTATTGATGCAGGCCGAAATCCCATTGGCTTTTTTTGCCGCCACATCACATTGTTGGCTCATGTTTAACTTGTTGTCCACGAGGACTCCAAGATCTTTTTCACACGTACTGCTCTCGAGCCAGGCATCGTCCCCCATTCTGTATCTTTGCATTTCATTTTTTCTGCCAAAGTGGAGTATCTTGCATTTGTCACTGTTGAACTTCATTTTGTTAGTTTTGGCCCATCTCTCTAATCTGTCAAGATCATTTTGAATTCTGCTCCTGTCCTCTGGACTATTGGCTATCCCTCCCAATTTGGTGTCGTCTGCAAACTTGATGATCATGCCTTCTAGCCCTTCATCTAAGTCATTAATAAAGATGTTGAACAGGACCGGGCCCAGGACGGAACCCTGAGGCACTCCACTTGTCACTTCTTGCCAAGATGAAGAGGAAGCATTAGTCAGCACTCTCTGTGTTCGTCCACTTAACCAATTACAGATCCACCTCACCGTAGTTTTGCCTAGCCCACATTGGACTAGTTTCCTTGCCAGAAGGTCATGGGGGACCTAATAAAGATGTTGAACAGGACCGGGCCCAGGACATAGAGAGAAGCACGTCACGGTTTTATTTTTATAGCATCTGGGTGGACGGCACACCACCCTCGTCATTATTCCAAAGATATATGTAAACTCTACTTGCCTCACTTACAACAGGCTTCTAATGATGCCAGGCACAGATGCAAGTGAAACATCAGGTGAGAATGCTACTGGAACATGGCCATATAGCCTAAAAAAACTGGCAGCAAACAAATGAACATGAGTTCACAGTGTGATGTGCGCTAGAAAGGCCAATGCAATTGTGTCTTCCAGTGTAACAGGAGGTTGGATTGGATGGCCTTTGGAGGCTTCTTCCAACTCCAATTTTCTCTGCTTCTGTGATGCATGTGAAATGTCTGAATGCGCTGGATGTGGAGTGTCAGTTCCTTCTCTGAATCCCCGCAAAGGGGCGGAAAGCAGGTGGACTTGGACTCCCAGGGCCCTCTTCCTCCCAGCCTGGGCCTCCTTTGAGCCCCCTTCCCTTCCCTTCCCTTGTTCCCTTTCATGGCTTGAAGCACAAGTCCCTCCCCAAACCTCTCTTCTGCCTCCTCACCAATTTCCGCGCTCTCCTCCTTGCCTTTGAAGACAGCATTAAAGGCCAAGGTGCGAATTAGTTTTATGGGTTTTCTCCTTCTCCCCCTCCTTCCCTTTCTCAGGCTGAACTAATGGGTTTTCTCTCTCTCTCTCTCTCTCTTTCTTCCCTTCTCTCCCTCCTTCCTCTTTTCCTTCCTTTCCTGCAGCTAAAAGCATCTCCACAGGAAGAGCCCGGGAAGGAAGCGACAAAAATAAGCGTGAGTTTTTCCGATAATGACTTCTTCTTGGGAAGAGTTTTTTTTTCCTTAAATCAAGGGCACGGCCATGACTTTGCTCTTTGGCACAAAGTATAGGTTTAATTTTATTTATTATTATTTATTTTGCAAAAGAGTTGGGAAGTTCTTCTCCAACTGCAGACTTGCAAGTCTTTGCAGACTTTTGCATTCATGGAGTGTAAGAGTAACAAAAATCATGGCTTTTCTATTCATCAACCAAGGCAAACACTTGACAGAGATTTTATTTATTTTGGGTATTTTTACCCCACCATTCTCAACCACCTAGGGGGGGACTCAGGGCAGTTTCCAGCCGGCACATATCCGATGCCTACAATTCAACTGTTGCAACCCAGATCAGGAAACAAGACCATAAGATTAAATCCACCACACTTGACTGTGGAAAAAACAATCTTTTTTATTGATGAAAAATGGTTACAAAATAGAGGAAAATGCAAAGTCAAAAAGCCACAGTAAAACTCAGCAGTCAGGAATATCTCTGAACTAGATCAAAATTCCAAAAGCAACACTATAAAAACCTGGAACCTGTTAGTATCTCACTAACCGTACTTGGAAACTAGAAGCCTCTGGGAATGCAGGCCATGGGAAACGGGAACTCAGCCAAGGTAATGCCTCAGTCTAAACGATGCTTGATCTAACAAGACAGCCCGGGGGGAGACACTTTAAACTAAAGAAACTGTTTCGGGACACGCCTCCAGGCTTGGAAGCCTCCTTCTGCTTTAATCTACTTGACCTTCGCAGACTCTGTGATTCACTCCTGTTTTCCCAAATCTGCCTTCTTCTATCCTCATTAAAAAAGGCAGGTGTTAACTCCTCTGGAGAGTTATCACCGCTTGATTCTGAAACATCCTCATCAGGATGTTTAGTTTCACTTTCCCAGCCACTGCCCTCAGAATCAACAGTTTCCAAACCATCAGGGAAAACTACATGTTCAGTAGCCCTTTCAGTTGCATCAGGAAGTACAATCAAAGAATCAGGGTCAGGTTCACACGGAGGCTGAGGGTCAGGTTCACATGGAGGCTGAACCCCAACATCAACACAGTAAAATATACAACAGTAGTTATAAATAATTAAAACATTAAGTTAATACAATAAAATCTAATAGAAAAAAGCCAACCTGGTGGCCATCGTTTTGCCGAGTTCTGTAATCAGTGAGTCCATTCCATTTATCATAATCCATTCCAAAGCTCTTGTCGTCATTGTCCTTGTCAGTCTGCCAGATTACCCAAAGGCCTGGCCCCATATCCATGTTTTTAATTTCCTTCTAAAAGAGAGGAGGGATGACGATGATCTAATTTCCCCAGGGAGTGAATTCCACAGGCAGGGGGGGGGCACCACCAAGAAGGCCCTGTCCCTCGTCCCTGCCAGTCTCGTTTGTGACAAGGGCGGGACCAAGAGCAGGGCCCCTCCAGAAGATCTTAAATTCCTACGCGGGATGTAGAAGGAGATACGTTCGGACAGTTACACCGGGCCGGAGCTGTATAGGGTTTTATAGGTCAAGACCAGCACTTTGAATTGTGCTCGGAACTGGATCGGCAGCCCGTGGAGCTGACATAGCAGAGGGGTGGTATGCTCCCTGCATGACGCTCCGGTGAGTAGTCTAGCTGCCACCCGTTGGACTGGTTGAAGTTTCCGAACAGTCTTCAAAGGCAACCCCATGTAGAGCGCGTTGCGGTAATCTATTCAGGATGTAACAAGAGATGTTATCCTTTGTGGAAATTGTCCTGTGAAGCCCTTTATTCTTAGTTTCTTACCACAAAAATGAGGGAACAGAAATCAAGCTTAGCCTCATTTTCCGTGCAGGTTAGGCAACCATAACCCAAACATCCAAAATACTCTAAAATGTAAACTTGAGTGTCTGACTCCTTTGCTTTCTAATGGCTCTATGCATTGGACAGGCTGGAATGTGTCCAGAGGAGCGACTAAAATGATAAAAGGTCTGGAGAACAAGCCCTATGAGGAGCGGCTTAAGGAGCTGGGCATGTTTAGCCTGAAGAAGAGAAGGCTGAGAGGAGATATGATAGCCATGTATAAATATGTGAGAGGAAGCCACAGGGAGGAGGAGGGAACAAGCTTGTTTTCTGCTTCCCTGGAGACTAGGACACGAAACAATGGCTTCAAACTACAAGAGAGGAGATTCCATCTGAACATGAGGAAGAACTTCCTGACTGTGAGAGCCGTTCAGCAGTGGAACTCTCTGCCCCGGAGTGTGGTGGAGGCTCGTTCTTTGGAAGCTTTTAAACAGAGGCTGGATGGCCATCTGTCAGGGGTGATTTGAATGCAATATTCCTGCTTCTTGGCAGAATGGGGTTGGACTGGATGATGGCCCATGAGGTCTCTTCCAACTCTTTGATTCTATGATTCTATGATGTCATTCCATGCACAACATTATTTTTTAAAAAATATTGTGCATAAAATTATCTTCAGGCTATGCGTATAATAAGATGTGCATTAAACATCTCCATGGTGTTCTTAAGCCAGAGGTCCTTCATTTCAATGGTGTTCACTGTTATCCACAGTTTTCCGTATCCACATGAAATCCAGGTACATATTTGCTGCAGAGACATATCTCCTTAATAATAATAGCACTTTATTTATATTCCGCCCTATCTTCCTGAGGGGACTCAGAAAGGATTATAGTATATACAAACACAAACACAGGGAAACATTCCATGCCTTGATACAATTAATAGAGATTCACAGACAAACACAAAGGCTTCTCCTTGCATCTCCAGCTTCTGAAGGCGGTGCTCAACTTCCAGCCCTGGAGGGAGGGGGGTGTTCGTCTCCATTTCCAAGCTGAGGAGCCTGCATTGTCCATAGACACCTCCTGGTCATGCTGCATGGAGCGCCTGTTTGCTTTCCTGCCGAGGCAGTACCTATTGATCTACTCACATTTGCATGTTTTTTGAACTGCTAGGTTGGCAGGAGCTGGGGCTAATAGCGGGAGCTCACCCTGTCTCATATATTCGAAATGTCAACCTTCAGGTCAGCAAGTTCAGTGGCTCAACGGTTTAACCCACTGTGCCATCCACAGTCCTTCTGCTTTATCTATGTCTTATTAATTATTATTATTATTATTATTATTATTATTATTATTATTATTATCCACCATATTTGGAGAACACATTCCAGAGACTCTGATATGCTCACTTTGTTTTTCTGCATGTAAAAGCAAAGTGTGCCTATCTGTGAAACTGTGCTGTCTGCAAATGAGGCATCTTCACCTTCATTTGCAGTCATTGCATACCTTCAAAGTCATTGCAGACTAATAGCAAACCTATCCTGGCTTCTTCATGGATAGATTACTTGAGAGAGGGTTTGCCCTTGCCTTCCTCTGAGGCTCAGAGAGCGTGACTCACCCAATGGGCTTCCATTGGATGGTCATTTGTTGGGAGGGTTTGAATTGTGTCTTTCTACTTGGTCTAAGTCTATAATCCGATGACCCAGAATGGTTTGCTCCAGAAGTGAGCCAGAAGGAAGCCCTGCTTAGCCTGAAGGTGAGATAGTAGAATTGTTGGATTTGGATTTTGGCAAGTTCTTCAGTCTTCTCTGCTATTTGGTGCCAGTGCCTTACCAAACTACAACTCCTGGAACTCCATAGCATTGATCTTAGACCACTGCTTGCATTCCAACAGTGTAGATCAGTGTATTGTCAAAGGCTTTCATGGCCGGAATCACTGGGTTGTTGTAGGGTTTTTTCGGGCTATATGGCCATGTTCTAGAGGCATTCTCTCCTGACGTTTCGCCTGCATCTATGGCAAGCATCCTCAGAGGTAGTGAGGTCTGTTGGAACTAGGAAAGGGTTTATATATCTGTGGAATGACCAGGGTGGGACAAAGGACTCTTGTCTGCTGGAGCTAGGTGTGAATGTTTCAACTGACCACCTTGATTAGCATTTGATGGCCTGGCAGAGCCTGGGGCAATCTACCGTATCCCATGCAGCTGTGGACAAGTCTCCATAGGGACCACCAAACGCAGCATTGCCCAAACACGAATCAAGGAACATGAAAGGCACTGCAGACTACTTCAACCAGAGAAGTCAGCCATAGCAGAGCACCTGATGAACCAACCTGGACACAGCAGATTATTTGAGAACACAGAAATGCTGGACCACTCTCACAACCACCATGTCAGGCTACACAGAGAAGCCATTGAAATACACAAGAAGCAGGTGGACAATTTCAACAGAAAGGAGGAAACCATGAAAATGAACAAAATCTGGCTACCAGTATTAAAAAAACTCTAAAATTAGAACAGCACAACAACAGAGAGTAACAAACAAGGACATCTAATCACCTCTCAACAAAAGATTGCTCCATGCTCTGCCAGGCCATCAAATGCTAATCAAGGTGATCAGTTGAAACATTCACACCTAGCTCGAGCAGACAAGAGTCCTTTGTCCCGCCCTGGTCATTCCACAGATATATAAACCCTTTTTCCGAGTTCCAACAGCCCTCACTACCTCTGAGGATGCTTGCCATAGATGCAGGTGAAACGACAGGAGAGAATGCCTCTAGACCATGGCCATATAGCCCGAAAAAACCTACAACAACCCAGTTTAGATTAGTATTTCTCAACCTGGGGGTTGGGACCCCTGAGGGAGTCATGAGGGGGTTGTCAGAGGGGTCACCAAAGACTATCAGAAAACACATTATTTTCTGTTGGTCATGGGGGTTCTGTGTGGGACGTTTGGCCCAATTCTATCATGGGTAGGGTTCAGAATGCTCTTTAATTGTAGGTGGACTATACATCCCTGTAATTACAACTCCCAAATGTCAAGGTCTATTTCCCCAAACTCCACTAGTCTCCACATTTTGGCATATTGAGTATTCATGTCAAGTTTGATCCAAATCCATCATTGTTTGAGTCCACACTGCTCTCTGGATGTAGGTGAACTACAACTCCAAAACTCAAGGTCAATGCCCACCAAACCCTTCCAATATTTTATATTGGTCATGGGAGTTCTGTGTGCCAAATTTGGTCCAATTCCATTGTGGGTGGAGTTCGGAATGCTCTTTGATTGTAGGTGAACTATAAATCCCAGCGACTACAACTCCCAAATGGCAAAATCAATTCTCCCCAACCCCACCAGTATTCAAATGTGGGTATATCGAATATTTGTGCCAAATTTGGTCCAGTGAATGAAAATACATCCTGCTTATCGAATATATACAAATCATAACAGTAGCAAAATTACAATTATGAAATGTAATGGTGGGGGGTCACCACAAAGTGAGGAACTGTATTAAGGGGTCACAGTATTGGGAAGGTTAAGAAACACTGGTATAGATGCACCCTTCCTGGCTGGCCCGTCAACATTTGCTTTGCACAACGCGCTGGCGTCTCATTCTGGAGTCTTTGCTGGACTTCCAGTTAATGGGTTTGGTTTCCCCCGCCATCATTGCTGCTGCCGCCTGATGAATTATGGCCAAGTTTTCTGCCAGAGCAAGGACAGAGGGGAAAATAAATGGCCGAGGCCAAGGACGCCAGCTTTTTCCTTTGACTTCCATTTACACTGACAGATGGATATGAGGGAGGCCACAAAAACTCTGTGTGACACATCCCGAGGGTGCATCTGCATGCCACTTGAACTGCCACGGCACAATACTATGGAAGTTTAGGAGTTGTAGTTTTTCAAGGTCTGTAGTCTTCTCTGCCAATGAAGACTGATGCTTCACCAAACTATAACTCCCAGGATTCCATAACATTGAGCCATAGCAGTTCAAGCAGTGTAAATGCACTCTTGGTTTTCTGCACCGAAAACACATTCTTTGTGTGAAAAACCACAAGGTCCCTCACGACCTTCTGGTAAGGAAACTAGTTCAATGTGGGCTAGGCAAAACTACGGTGAGGTGGATCTGTAATTGGTTAAATGGACGAACCCAGAGGGTGATTCTCGCCAATGCTTCCTCTTCATCCTGGAAAGAAGTGACGAGTGGAGTGGCATCAGCAGGGTTCTGTCCTGGGCCCGGTCCTGTTCAGGATCTTTATTAATGACTTAGATGAAGGGTTGGAAGGCATGATCATCAAGTTTGCAGATGGGACAAAATTGGGAGGGATAGCCAGTACTCCAGAGGACTTGAGCAGAATTCAAAATGATCTTGACAGATTAGAGAGATTATGAGCCAAAACTAACACAATGAAGTTAAACGGGGACAAATGCAAGATACTCCACTTTGGCAGGAAAAACAAAATGCAAAGATACAGAATGGGGGATGATGAGGCCTGGCTCGAGAGCAGGACGTGTGAAAAAGATCTCGGAGTCCTCGTGGATAACAAGTTAAACATGAGCCAACAATGTGATGTGGCGGCAAAATAAGCCAATGGGATTTTGGCCTGCATCAATAGGAGCCTAGTGTCTAGATCTAGGGAAGTCATGCTACCCCTCTATTCTGTTTTGGTTAGACCACTTTACCTGGAATATTGTGTCCAATTCTGGGCACCACAATTCAAGAGAGATATTGACAAGCTGGAATGTGTCCAGAGGAAGAGGGCGATTCAAAGGATCAAGGGTCTGGAGAACAAGCCCTATGAGGAGTGGCTTAAAGAGCTGGGCATGTTTAGCCTGTAGATGAGAAGGCTGAGAGGAGACATGATAGCCATGTATAAATATGTGAGAGGAAGCCACAGGGAGGGAGAGAGCAAGCTTGTTTTCTGCTTCCTTGGAGACTAGGACACGGAACAATGGCTTCAAACTACAAAAGGAGATTCCATCTGAACATGAGGAAGAACTTCCTGACTGTGAGAGCCGTTCAGCAGTGGAACTCTCTGCCCCGGAGTGTGGTGGAGGCTCCTTCTTTGGAAGCTTTTAAACAGAGGCTGGATGGCCATCTCTCAGGGGTGATTTGAATGCAATATTCCTGCTTCTTGGCAGAGGGGTTGGACTGGATGGCCCATGAGGTCTCTTCCAACTCTTTGATTCTATGATTCTTGGCACAAATGGGGTTGGACTGGATGGCCCATGAGGTCTCCTCCAACTCTAGGATTCTGTGATTCTATAATGTTGTTTCCAGGTGAAATAATCCCCAGAAGATTTGGAGATGTGAGAATACAAGGGCACGGAAATATTTGTTTTCTCTCACAGCAGGGAAAAGAAAAACCTACAGGAACTGGTTCCTCTTTGCAAAGGACAATTCAATATTTCAGGACATACATGGAAGATTTGGGCCGTTTCATTCCATTTCCAGTCTTCGAGGGGCAACTTGGCATCCGTCTGTCATCCTGGGAAATATATTTTTCCATTTCTGTTTGTCTCCATAGAGAAGATGTGCCCTAAGGAAGCAATAATCTCATTTAAGAGAGCGGATTGGAATTACAACCCCATTTAGGCCCACAAGGGAGGCATCAGGAAACGGGCAAATTAAGGGAAGAGCAGGAAATGTGTCCTTGGTTCCTCTTCCATTCATGCTTTCCCTGCTCCGCCTGGGATGTGTAGCGTGTGTCTTTGCCCGTGCCCACACACCCCACACGCCGTCTCCCTCTCTCTCAATTATCTTCCAGCTCATTACAGCCGTGGGTTTCTCTGCGCATGATAAAAATAGAATAATATTTAAGAAGCACTTATTCTAATTGCCGCCGCTCTGGCATTGTGTCGTTTCAATAACGCTCCCAGGCAGAGTCCCTGATGGGCAGGCGCTGGCGCCGAGACCCACATCGCTGCGGTGGCAGAAACAAAGGGCTTCAAAGCAAAGCACCGCTTTGGGTTTTGGTCTGCGGTAATTCCTATCATCATCACCACCACCAACTTACTTACTTACTTACTTACTTAGGCGATCCCTCGTTTTCCGAGGATGATTGTCTTCCAGTGTTCATGTGGGTCCATAAGTGGCTGTGGAGCCCTATTCTTGCTCTGCATCTTCTTCCGCAGTGAGGGCATCGGTTTCCAGGTGGAAGGCGGTCTCGGTCGGGGTTGGCTTGACGCGCCTTCCTCTTGGCATGCTTCTCCCTTTCGCCCTCCATTCATGCCTGTTCAAATTCTGCAGCACTGCTGGTCACAGCTGACCTCCAGCTGGAGCGCTCAAGGGCCAGGGCTTCACAGTTCTCAGTGTCTATGCCAGAGATTTTAAGGTTGGCTTTGAGGCCATCTTTCAATATCTTTTCCTGTCCTCCAGCATTCCGTTTTCCCTTCTTAAGTTCGGAGTAGAGCAACTGCTTTGGAAGACGGTGGTCAGACATCTGGACAATGTGGTCGGTCCAGCGGAGTTGATGGCAGAGGACCATCGCTTCAGTGCTGGAGGTCTTTGCTTCTTCCAGCACGCTGACATTTGTACACCTGTCTTCCCAAGAGATTTGCAGGATTTTCCGGAGGCAGCGCTGATGGAATCATTCCAGGAGTTGCATGTGGCATCTGTAGACAGTCCACGTCTCACAGGCATATAGTAGGGTTGGGAGGACAATAGCTCCCTATGTATGTCCCGGTCCTCAAACACTATCTGCTTCATTTGGAAAAATGCTATGCTCGCAGAGCTCAGGCGGTGTTGTATTTCGGTGTCGATATTGACTTTGGTGGAGAGGTGGCTGCCAAGGTAGCGGAAATAGTCAATATTTCTAATGTTACACCATTAAGCTGTATCACTGGCATTGGAGAGGGGTTGGCTGGTGATTGCTGTAACAGCACCTTGGTTTTTTCAATGTTCAATGACAGGCCGAGCTTCTCGTATGCTTCTGCAAAGGTGTTTAGAGTGGCTTGTAGATCTTCTTCTGAATGCGCACAGATGACGTTGTCATCAGCATACTGGAGTTCTATAACAGATATTGTTGTAGCCTTGGTTTTGGCTTTCAGTCTGCTGAGGTTGAATAGCTTGCCATCTGTCTGATAGATGGCACCACCACCACCATCATCATCACTGGGTGTGGGACGGGGGAAGCCGTTGGGCACTACTCAGTTTCAGCTGCAAAGGATTTTTAGCATCAACCAGGCCCAACTCCACCACTGTTTTCTCCCACCTACTCTCCTCTTTCTCCTTCTCCTGTTTCCTTCCTCTCCTGCCTTTTGTTGCAACTCAGAGTAAGCTTCACCTTGCTGCCAAACACCACCACACAAGAGCTGTAGTTTTATAGTTTACTAGACAATCCCCTGCCACGCGTTGCTGTGGCCCACATTGGGGTTCTGTGTGGGAGGTTTGGCCCAATTCCATCAATGGTGCAATCCAGAATGCTCTGTGATTGTAGGTGAACTATAAATCCCAGCAACTACAACTCCCAATTGTCAGGATTCTATTTTCCCCAAACTCCACCAGTGTTCACATTTGGGCATATTAAGTATTCTTTTAGAGTTTGGTCCAGATCCATCATTGTTTGAGTCCGCAGTCATCTTTGGATATAGGTGAAGTACAACTCCAAAACCAAAGGACGCTGCCCACCAAACCCTTCCAGTATTTTCTGTTGGTCATGGGAGAACTGTGTGCCAAGTTTGGTTCAATTCCATCATTGCTGGGGTTCAGAATTCTCTTTGATTGTAGATGAACTATAAATCCCAGCAACTACAACTCCCAAATGACAAAATCATTTTTTTGAGTGAAGGACATACATTGGGTTGTTAGGTGTCTTGTGTCCAAATTTGGTGACCATTCGTCCAGTGGTTTTTGAGTTCTGTTAATCCCACAAATGAACATTACATTTTTATTTATATAGATTGAGGAGAAAATCCAAGTCAAAATAAAGAATAAGCATTGCAAAATTCCAAAGATTAAGGTTAAAAGCAGAATATAGTTCCAAAGATCTTCAGGTAAAAACAGGAGACATAATCCTTTCTAACATTAAAACATTAGGCTCTCATCATCATAAAAGCATTGCGATGACCTTTCACTGAGCTGGCTTCCCATCTGCTGGCCAGACGAGAACTCCGCCTGACCCTCAGATCAAGACGAGCTTGCCGGGTCAAGTCACGATCTACACTTTTGGTATCAGCATGGTAAGGCACATGCTCACTATCTCCTTCGTTAAAATTCCTTTCTGGTGGAAACGGCTGTGTTGACACTGTACTGTCTGTGGGAGTCTCAGAAGCAGGCTCAGAGATTTGAGGCACAACTCCTCTCATTTCCTTTCTCTCTCCTCCTTCACCTCATTTTCCCTTTCTTCCTTCTTCTTCTTCCTCTCCAGTTTCTCTTCCTCTTCCTCTTCTTCTTCCAACAACTCTCCCTTCCTTTCTCTCTCCCCCTTCTCCTTATTTTCCCTTTCTTCCTTCTTCTCTTTCTCAAGTTCCTCTTCCTCCTCCTCTTCTTCTTCCAACATCTCCTCTCCCTTCCTTTCTCTCTCCTCCTTCTCCTCCTCTTTCCTTTTCTTCCTTCTTCTCCCTCTTCACTTCCTTTTCCTCCTTTTCTTCTTCCAACAACTCCTCCTTCCTTTCTCCCCCTTCTTATTTCTCTTTCTTCCTTCTTCCTCTCCCTCTCCAGTTCCTCTTCCTCCTCTTCTTATTCTTCCTCCTCCTCCCCTTCTTTTTCTTCTTCCTCTTCCCCCTCCCTTCCCTTCTCTTCTTCCTCTCCATCCCACCTTATTCCTTCCCTCTTCATCTTCAGTTCTCTCTCTTTCTCTCTTACTCCTCCTCTTCCCTTTCTTTCTTTCTCCTGTCTCCTCTCACCCTTTTCTTCTTCTTCCAACTCTCCCTTTCTCTCTTCCCCTCCACCTCCTTCTCCTTTTCTTCCACCTCCTCCCTTTCTCCCTTCTTCTTCTCCATCTCCATCTTCCCATCTTTTTCTCCTCTTTGCTTTCTCTTCTTTCTATTCCCCCTCCCTACCTTTCTCTTTTTCCTCTTCATCCCACCTTCTTCGTCCTTCCCTTTTTGTCTCCTGCTCTATCTCCTCCTTCCTATCTCCCTCCTTTGCCTCCTCCTCCCTGCTTTTCTTTCACCTCTTCCTGTTTACCCTTCTTCTTCATCACCACCACCTCCTTCTCCTCTTCTTATTCTCCCATCTCTTTTCCCCTTCTCCTCCTCTACTTTCTCTTTCCCACTCCATCCCCTCCTCTTCTTCCTCTCCATCCCACCTCTCTTTTTCTTTCCCTTCTACTTTCTCTCTCCTTCCTGTCTTCTCCCTCCTTGTCCTCCCCTTCTTGTTCTCCCTCCTTCTCCTCTTCCTCCTCCTTTTCCTCTCCCTTTCTTCCTCCTCCTTTTCCTTCGCCACTTCCTCCTCCTCCACTTATTCATCCATCTCCTTCTCTCCTTCCCCTCTTCTTTTTATTCCCCCTCCCTCCTCCTTCTCCTTTTGTTCCTCTCCATCCCACCTTCTCCATCCTTCCCTCTTACTTTCTCTTCCTATCTTCCTCCTCCTCTTCCTTCTCTTCTTCCTCCTTCTCCATCCTCTCCTTCTTCTTTTCTTCCTCTTGCCCTCCCTCTCCTCTTGTCCTTCTATTCCCCTTCCTCCTCCTGCTCCTTTCTCTCTCCTCCTCCTCTTCTCCTCCCCTTCTTATTTCCCTCCTTCTCCTTCCTCCTCCTTTCTCCTCCTCTTCCCCTCCTTTCTCCCTCCTCCTTTTCCCTCTCCACTTCCTCCTTCTCCACTTATTCGTCCTTCTCTTTCTCTCCTTCCCTCTTCTTTCTATTCCTCCTCCCTCCTCTTCTTGTTCCTTTCCATCTCACCATCACCATCCTTCCCTCTTCCTCCTTTTCTCTTCCTCCTTCCTTCTTCTCCTTCTTCCTTCTCTTTTCCTCTTTCTCCATCCTCTCCTTCTATTCCCCTTCCTTCTTCCCCTCCTCTTCCTCCTCCTTCCTCCTTCCTCCTTCTCTTCTTCTCCACTTGGGCCTCTTTGCCCACTTTGTCACTTCCAGGCTCCAAACCCAAAGGGAAATCTCACTCTAGAAGTTCCAACTCAAACTTTGAAAGGGAACCTTCAGAGAGAGGAAGAGCGAGCTGTGCCAGGCCAGGAAGAGCCTTCCAATTATCCCCACTAATTGTTTAAAGTTGGGCAGGATGTGAGGACTGGCGCCAGGGGGGTCGTATCTGTGGCGGGGGCAGCCTCTCCGCAACGTGCGCCCGCTGTGCCGAAATGCCATCCACCTCATCATCCCTGTTCCCTTCCTGAGTGACGGCCTACATGCTCATTCGGAGGGGCTTGAGCAGACCCAAGAGGACCGTCTCCAGCATCTTCGTGGGCAGAAGGAGCCCATCAATCCTTGACGAGGGTGGAATTAACTTTTGTGCCAATTGCTCTGGGCTCCCCAAAGGCCCATTCCGGAGGCCTAGGCAGCTTAAGTGGGGCGCCAAAAACATAGATTTTTGTTAATCCAAAGAGAAGCAGGAATGGGAAGAAAGAGCTGAGAAAAGGAGGCAGAGGGACACCAGGGGAAGGCATTGAAATCAGTTTTCGGAAAGACATACAATCCGTCCAACCATCCGTGAAAGACGATCCAGCCTTTAAAGAGGCTCAAAAAGTCAAAAGCAGCCATTAAAGTGATTCAGGAGATGCAGCAACAATATGGATCCTGCAGACAAATGCCTATTTCAGAGGGGCATTTGGGGTGGGGAGGACGAGACCCATTTGGAAACAAACTTCACTCTTAGTTTCCAAATCCCACCATTGTATTTGTTGGTTGCAACTTCATAATGAGTGCATTTGGAGATTTGCACAGAATTATAGAATCCTAGAGTTGGAAGCCTTGAAGTGACTGGACTGACCTTGAGGGAGCTGGGGGTGGTAACGGCTGACAGGGAGCTCTGGCGTGGGCTGGTCCATGAGGTCACGAAGAGTCGGAGACGACTGAACGAATGAACAACAAAGAATGAACAACAACAACAAATGAACAACAACCTGGTTGGCCATCCAGTCCAACCCCATTCTGTCAAGAAGCAGGAAAATCACATTCAAAGCACCCCTGATCATCCAGCCTCTGCTTAAAAGCCTCCAAAGAAGGAGCCTCCACACACTCCGGGCAGAGAGTTCCACTGCTGAACAACTCTCACAGTAAAATCAGGCACATCTTAACACCTCTCAACAGAACATTTTCCCAGGCTCAGCCAGGCCTTCAAATGCTAATGAAGGTGTTCAGCTGAAACATTCACACCTAGCTTCAGCAGAGAGCTCTTTGCCCCACCCCAGTCATTCCACAGATATAAAACCCATTTTCCTATTTCCAACAGACCTCACTACCTCTGAGGATGCTTGCCATAGATGCAGGCGAAACGTCAGGAGAAATGCCTCTAGAACATGGCCCTATAGCCCGAAAAAACCTACAAGAACCTAATTCTTCCTAATGTTCAGGTGGAATCTCTTTTTCTTTCCTGTCGTTAGAAGCCATCGCTCCATTGCATCCCAGTCTCCAGGGCAGCAGAAAACAACCCTGCTCCCTATGACTTCCCCTCGCCTCTTGCTCCCAGACCCTCATCATGTCTCCTCTGTCTTTTCTTCTGCAGGCTAAACATGCCCAGCTCTTTAAACCACTCCTCATGGGGCTTGTTCTCCATACCCTTGATCATTTCAGTTGCCCTCCTCTGGACACATTCCAGCTTGTCAACATCTCCTTTCAATTGTGGTGCCCAGAATTGGACACAATATTCCAGGTGTGGTCTGACCAAGGCAGAATAAAGCATGGGGAGCATGACTTCCCTGGATCTGGACACTATGCTCCTGTTGATGCAGGCCAAAATCCCATTGGCTTTTTTTGCCGCCGCATGAAAAAAAGGGATGTCATTGCATAAAATAGAGAAGGTGACCAACGATCTTGACAGGATTAGAGAGATGGGCCAAAACTAACAAAATGAAGTTCAACAGTGACAAATGCAAGATACTCCACTTTGGCAGGAAAAACAAAATGCAAAGATACAGAATGGGGGACGCCTGGCTCGAGAGCAGTACGTGTGAAAAAGATTTTGGAGTCATCATGGACAACAAGTTAAACATGAGCCAACAATGTGACGCAGCAGCAAAAAAGCCAATGTGATTTTGGCCTGTATCAGTAGGAATATAGTGTCTAGATCCAGGGAAGTCATACTCCCCATGCACCATTCTGCCTTGGTTAGACCATACCTGGAATACTGTGTCTAATTCTGGGCACCACAATTGAAGGGAGATATTGACAAGCTGGAATGTGTCCAGAGGAGGAACTAAAATGATCAAGGGTCTGGAGAACAAGCCCTATGAGGAGCGGCTTAAGGAACTGGGCATGTTTAGCCTGAAGAAGAGAAGGATGAGAGGAGATATGATAGCCATGCATAAATATGTGAGAGGAAGCCACAGGGAGGAGGGAGCAAGCTTGTTTTCTGCTTCCTTGGAGACTAGGACGCGGAACAATGGCTTCAAACTACAAGAGAGGAGATTCCATCTGAACATGAGGAAGAACTTCCTGACTGTGAGAGCCGTTCAGCAGTGGAACTCTCTGGAGTGTGGTGGAGGCTCCTTCTTTGGAAGCTTTTAAACAGAGGCTGGATGGCCATCTGTCAGGGGTGATTTGAATGCAATATTCCTGCTTCTTGGCAGAATGGGGTTGGACTGGATGGCCCATGAGGTCTCTTCCAACTCTTTGATTCTATGATTCTATTTTTCATAGCCTTGAGACAGGGGCCAAAGTGTCTCTAAGGCTTCTTCTTTTCCCTTCTCGGTGAGCTAAGATTCTTCGAGCTCACTGAGGAATGCGTCCCTTCTGCACCCGGTTAACTCCATCATAGGAGAACAAGGACTCACTTCAGAAAATTAACAGCCGGCAAATTCAGACCCCATAAAAGGAAATGCTACTTTGCACATCTTGGGAGGGGAGGGGAGAGGATTCTCTGTGCCAGGGGATTATATTAAAGGGCTGGGTGACTTTATGGCCATAATAACATTTAGAGTTATTCAGGCTGAGAGGGCTTTCTCCCAGCCTGAATAACTCTAAATGTTATTATGGCCAGTGTGATATTTCACGCTCGTTGGCAGGGGTCAGAAAAGGAGCATCCTTGTTATCTTGAGAGCCCCTCGTTTTTGTGTGCAAACAGAGCAGGAGGCAAGAAGAGGATGATGACAATAATAATAATAATAATAATAATAATAATACAGATCCCAAGTGTAGACTCTGCAAGGAAGCAGACAAAACAATGGATCACATCCTCAGCTGCTGCAAGAAAATTGCACAGATGGACTATAAGCAGAGGCATAATACTGTTTTTCAGATGATACTGTTTTTCAGGTGCTGCTCCTCCCTTGGCAGGCTCACGCTGCCCATCGGGCCCGAGGTGCTTTACGCGCAAGTAGGCCATGGGGCAGCCTCCCTTGGCTGGCTCACGCTTCCCATCGGGCCTGATGGGCAGCATGAGCCTGCCAAGGGAGGAGGAGCCCCCCGCAGCCTACTCGTGCGTAAAGCACCTCGGGCCCGATGGGCAGCGTGAGCCTGCCAAGGGAGGAGCAGCCCTGCGCGGCCTACTCGTGCATAAAGCACCTCGTGAGTAGGCCACGCGGAGCAGCTGCCCTTGGCTGGCTCACGCTGCCCATCGGGCCTGATGGATAGCGTGAGCCAGCCAAGGGAGGGGCACTGTGTGGGGGGGGGGCGCTTCTCCTCCACGGGCCATAAGTGGCCCGCAGACCGTAGTTTGAGGACCCCTGGATTAAAACATGCCTATTAAAAATCAGGACCCAAAATCCAAGTCCAGGTCAATTCATTGTCACGAGTTGCTTAAGTCTTCTTTCACTTGCTGCCATTCACTGGTCGAACGCTTGGTCGCATAGCCAAGTATTAAGATTCCTTCTAAAGGACAGGAGGGAGGCGGTCAGTCTGCTGTCCTTGGGGAGAGTGTTCCACAGATGGGGGGCCACTGCTGAGAAGGTCCTGTTCCTTGTCTCCACCAGTCACATTTGCAATGGTGGTGGGATCGAGAGCAGGGCCTCTCCAGATGATCTTAAATTTTGTGATGGTTCGTAACAGGAGATACGGTTAGATAGGTAGTCTGGGCCAGAACCCAGCACTTTGAATTGTGCTCAGAAGCTGATGGGCAGCCACTGGAGCTGATGTAACAGAGGGGTTGTGTGCTCCCTGTACACTGCTCCGGTGAGCAACCTGGCTGCTGACCGTTGGACTAGTTGAAGCTTCTGGGCAGTCTTCAAAGGCAGCCCCACGTAGAGTGTGTTGCAGTAGTCTATTTGGGATGTAACATCTACTGCCAGCATAATGGTAGCTTTCACTTTCTGGTCAGCCCTTATCATGGCTTCCCTTGCTCTGCTGTAAGGTTATTTATTTATCGTGACAGGCAACCGAACAGGTGCGTTACATTTTTGACAAACAATCGAACAAACAAACATACAAAAGACACAGAGTTTGCAAGCTTGGTAGTTGATTAAATGTATTTTGACCAGTATCTGGCCACTTGGAGTGGCTCTGGTGTTTTCCTCCATTGTGCATGTAGCAGGGCTCAGGTTGTATTGCAGCAGGTGGTCTGTAGTTTGCTCTTCTCCGCACTCACATGTCGTGGACTCCACTTTGTGGCCCCATTTCTTGAGGTTGGCTCTGCATCTCGTGGTGCCAGAGCGCAGTCTGTTCAGCGCCTTCCAAGTCGCCCAGTCCTCTGTGTGCCCAGGGGGGAGTCTCTCATTTGGTATCAGCCATTGGTTGAGGTTCTGGGTTTGAGCCTGCCACTTTTGGACTCTCGCTTGCTGAGGTGTTCCAGCGAGTGTCTCTGTAGATCTTAGAAAACTATTTCTTGATTTAAGTCGTTGACGTGCTGGCTGATGCCCAAACAAGGGATGAGCTATAGATGTCTCTGCCTTGGTCCTTTCACTATTGGCTGCTACTTCCCGGCTGTAAGGAGATTCTTGACCACTGACCAGAGGAGGAAACATCTCACCCAATGAACTTGGTTTAAGTTGTTGACGTGCTGGCTGATACCCAAACAGGGGATGAGCTGGAGATGTCTCTGCCTTGGTCCTTTCACTATTGGCTGCTACTTCCCGGCTGTAAGGAGATTCTCAACCACAGACCATAAATCTTCTCAGAGGAGGAAACATCTCACATTCACAGCCCAATGGAGATAACTGTGAGCATTCAGCCTCTCGAAGGGCAAGTTGCTCATAGAGAGAGAGATCTTCAATAGCTAGACATCCCAGTCTTATAGTCTTCTCTGACCAAGGAGTGCTGGTGCCTCACCAAGTTACAACTCCCTGGATTTCAAAGCACTGAGCCATGACCATTGAAAGTGTGGTCAAACTGCATTCGTTCTACAATGGGGATGCACCCTAAGAATATGTGAGGGGAAAACCTCCATAATCTATGGTATTTCCATTATCGTAATTCATGTGCCGAACCTTCTGTATCTCCCTCTCTCAACCTTTAATGGAAACACCACAAAACTGTCTGCAAACCCAAGCAGCGGAAAACTGAAAAATGGCCTTTAACTTCTGTGATTGGGAAGAGTGCCCAAGGCCTTTGGGTGGGTTAATATCCCTGATTTATTGAGCCATGTTACACCAAGGGATGGAGAAGAGGGAAAAGGTAGATCCAAAGCAAAAGGAATGGCTTTGGCTGAAAGCACGGCTGGGCATCCCCTTCCCTTGCCTTTTCAATGTGCCAGGAATGCTCAGGTTGAATGCAAAAACAATCCTAGAATCCCAAATCTAGAAGGGACTCCCAAAGGCCATCTAGCCCAACTCCCTTCTACCGGGCAGGAAGACACAATCATAAAGCTTCCATATCCCTTGGTGAAACATTGTTTTCCAGAGAGAAAGCTACAACCAGGAACTGAGAGCTCACCCTTTCCCCATTCGCATATTCACAGAACATTAATGTGCGGAGAGGCATTGCAAGGACCTGTGTGCATCCTGAAAATAACACTGTGCAAATGAACGCTAGTGTTGGTGAACGCTAATGTCTGGTGCATCCACATGGTAGAATAATTGCAATTTGATCCCAGCTGAACTATCATAGCTCAGTGCTGTGGAATCTTGGGAGATGTAGTTTGTTGGGGCCACCTTCATAGAATCCTAGAGTTGGAAGAGACCTCATGGGCCATCCAGTCCAACCCCATTCTGCCAAGAATCAGGAAAATTGCATTCAAAGCATCCCTGACAGATGGCTATCCGGCCTCTGTTTAAAACTCTCCAAAGGAGGAGCCTCCACCGCACTCCGGGGCGGAGAGTTCCACTGCTGAACAGCTCTCACAGTCAGGAAGTTCTTCGTAATGTTTAGGTGGAATCTCCTTTCCTGTAGTTTGAAACCATTGTTCCATTGCATCCTAGTCTCCAGGGCAGCAGAAAGGAAGCCTGCTCCCTCCTCCCTATGACTTCACATATTTATACATGGCTATCATGTCTCCTCTCAGCCTTCTCTTCTTCAGGATAAACATGTCCAGCTCTTTAAGCCGCTCCTCATAGAGCTTGGTATAAGGACCAACAGTAAGAACTGACCATGGAAGAACAGACTGGTTCAAGATTGGGAAAGGCGCATGGCAGGGTTGTATCATCTCACCCAACCTATTCAACTCAACTTGCATGCAGAACACATCATGTGATGTGCAGGGCTTGAGGAATGCAAGGCTGGGGTGAAAACTGCTGGAAGAAACATTAACAACCTTAGATATGCAGATGACACCACTCTGATGGCCGGAAGTGAGGAGCTGAGGAGCCTTCTAATCAAGGTGAAAGAAGAAAGCGCAAAAGCTGGGTTGCAGTTAAACATCAAAAAAACCAAGATTATGGCAACAAGAATGAATGACAACTGGAAAATAGAGGGAGAAAACATGGAGGCAGAAACAGACTTTGCATTTCTAGGTGCAAAGATTACTGCAGATGCAGACTGTGGCCAGGAAATCAGAAGACGCTTACTTCTTGGGAGGAGAGCAAGGACTAATCTCGATAAAATAGTGAAGAGTAGAGACATCAGACTGGCAACAAAGATCCCCATAGTTCAAGCAATGGTATTCCCCGTAGTCACCTACGGATGTGAGAACTGGACCTTCGGGAAGGCTGAGCGGAGGAAGATCGATGCTTTTGAGCTGTGGTGTTGGAGGAATGTGCTGAGAGTGCCTTGGACTGCGAAGAAGATCCAACCAGTCCATACTTCAGGAAATAAAGCCCGACTGCTCATTGGAGGGAAGGAGACTAGAGGCCAAGATGAAGTACTTTGGCCACATCATGAGAAGACAGGAAAGCTTAGAGAAGACAATGATGCTGGGGAAAAGGGAAGGAAAAAGGAAGAGGGGCCGACCAAGGGCAAGATGGATGGATGGCATCCTTGAAGTGACTGGCTTGACCTTGAAGGAGCTGGTGGTGGTGACGGCCATCAGGGAGCTCTGGCCTGGGATGGTCCATGAGATCTTGAAGAGTCGGAAATGAGTGAACGAATGAACAACAACATAGGGCTTGTTCTCATTTTAGTCGCCTTAGAATCATAGAATCCTAGAGTTGGAAGAGACCTCATGGGCCATCCAGTCCAACCCCGTTCTGCCAAGAAGTAGGAATATTGCATTCAAATCACCCCTGACTTGAATGCAATATTCCTGCTTCTTGGCAGAGGGTTGGACTGGATGGCCCATGAGGTCTCTTCTAACTCTTTGATTCTATGTGCCTTCCTCTGGACACATTCCAGCTTGTCAATATCTCTCTTCAATATGGTTATGTCCTTCTGCCATGTCATAGGTTCATACTGGAGGACCTAGAAGACCTTCTCCCTTCCCAGGAAGCCCAGATTTGCTCAAGATGGGAGGCCAGTCTCCGCTCATTCCGTTCTCACAGGTGGATCATTTAATTCCTTTTCTCCTTAATTGAGAACGTCCTTGAAAGCCATTCTCTGTGACTCATTTAGTTGCTGTTTTTGTGTTGACTTTGCACTGTAATTATTTCAGTTTATAAGCCAAATTGGATCCTCCTGATTATGGAGGAAAAAAAATGATGATGACGCCAACGATGGTGATGCTCCAGCAGAGCGTTTTCTCCTTCTTTTTTGCCAAGATAGGATTCAAATTAGCTAACAAATAAAAAAATTCCAACATTGTTTAAAATGAAGTCAACATGGAAATAGTGTCACGATCATCAATATAATATTCCCAGTTTAGGACTGATTCTGCACAAAAAGAGTGCTTATATGGGTTGTATGCATTGTCGAAGGCTTTCATGGCCGGAATCACTAGGTTGTTGTATATTTTTTGGGGCTATATGGGCATTGGTCTAGCGGCATTTTCTCCTGACGTTTCGCCTGCATCTATGGCAAGCATCCTCAGAGGTAGTGAGGTCTGTTGGAACTAGGAAAAAGGGTTTATATATCTGTGGAATGACCAGGGTGGGACAAAGGACTCTTGTCTGCTGGAGCCTTTGGTTGAATTGTTGTAGGTTTTTTCGGGCTATATGGCCATGTTCTAGAGGCATTCTCTCCTGACGTTTCGCCTGCATCTATGGCAAGCATCCTCAGAGGTAGTGAGGTCTGTTGGAGCTAGGAAAAAGGGTTTATATATCTGTGGAATGACCAGGGTGGGACAAAGGACTCTTGTCTGCTGGAGCTAGGTGTGAATGGTTTCTTGTAGTTTTGGGCGATATGGCCATGTTCTAGAGGCATTCTCTCCTGACGTTTCGCCTGCATCTATGGCAAGCATCCTCAGAGGTAGTGAGGTCTGTTGGAACTAGGAAAAAGGGTTTATATATCTGTGGAATGACCAGGGTGGGACAAAGGACTCTTGTCTGCTGGAGCTAGGTGGGAATTAGGTTCTTGTGGGTTTTTTCGGGCTATATGGCCATGTTCTAGAGGCATTTCTCCTGACGTTTCGCCTGCATCTATGGCAAGCATCCTCAGAGGTAGTGAGGAATGTTTCAGCTGACCACCTTGATTAGCATTTTATGGCCTGGCAGAGCCTGGAGCAATCTTTTGTTGAAAGGTGATTAGATGTCCTTGTTTATTTCCTCTCTGTTGTTGTGCCATTGTAATTTTAGAGTTTTTTTTAATACTGGGAGCCATATTTTGTTCATTTTCATGGTTTCCTCCTTTCTGTTGAAATTGTCCACATGCGTGTGTATTTCTTATATGTGCTCATATGATTTTTGTGTGTGTAGAAAATTGTATATTCTATGGAGGATGGTTTTAGTTCTACACTAAATAAAAAACCTTCTGCAAGGGAATAAGTACCTTGGGAAGAGAACATGATTCTCAGAAGGATTCTTCTAACTAGCTTTCCCTAACTCTTGGGAAACTCCTCATACTTTTGCAGTAAGTAAATATTTACACACCATTGCCCATGTGAAAGGGACTCTGTAGTCTTCTTCTTCCTGGCATCTTCTAGAGCAGTGGTTCTCAACCTTCCTAATGCCGTGATCCCTAAATCCAGTTTCTCATGTTGTGGTGCCCCCCAACCATAACATTATATTCATTGCTACTGTAATACCTGTAATTTTGCTACTTGTATTGTCGAAGGCTTTCATGGCCGGAATCACTGGGTTGCTGTAGGTTTTTTCGGGCTATTTGGCTATGGTCTAGAGGCATTCTCTCCTGACGTTTCGCCTGCATCTATGGCAAGCATCCTCAGAGGTAGTGAGGTCTGTTGGAACTAGGAAAAAGGGTTTATATATCTGTGGAATGACCAGGGTGGGACAAAGGACTCTTGTAGTCTCTGTGTAGTCTGACATGGTGGTTGTGAGAGAAGCCATTGAAATACACAAGCATGTGGACAATTTCAACAGAAAGGAGGAAACCATGAAAATGAGCAAAATCTGCTACCAGTATTAAAAAACTCTAAAATTGCAACAGCACAACAGAGAGGAAACAAATAAGGACATCTAATCACCTCTCAACAAAAGTTTGCTCCAGGCACTGTCAGGCCATTATATGCTAATCAAGGTGGTCAGTTGAAACATTCACACCTAGCTCCAGCAGAGAAGAGCCCTTTGTCTCACCCTGGTCACTCCACGGATATATAAACCCTTTTTCCTAGTTCCAACAGACCTCACTACCTCTGAGGATGCTTGCCACAGATGCAGGCGAAACGTCAGGAGAAAATGCCTCTAGACCATGGCCATACAGCCCGAAAAAACCTACAGCAACCCAATTTTGCTACTGTTATGAACCATCATGTAAATATCTGATATGCAGGATGTGTTTTCATTCACTGGACCAAATTTGGCACAAATACCCAATACACCCAAATTTGAATACCGGTGGATTGGGGGAGGGTTGATTTTATCATTTGGGAGATGTAGTTGCTGGGATTTATAGTTCACCTACAATCAAAGAGCATTCTGAACTCCACCAGTGATGGAATTGAACCAAACTTGACACACAGAACTCCCATGATCAACAGAAAATACTGGAAGGATTTGGTGGACATTGACCTTGAGTTTGAGAGTTGTAGTTCACCTACATCCAGAGAGCACTGTGGACTCCAACAATGATGGATCTGGGCCAAACTTGCATGAATACTCAATATGCCCAAATGTGAACACTAGTGGAGTTTGGAGAAAATAGAGCTTGACATTTGGGAGTTGTAGGAACAAAGTTTTACATAGTATAATATATTACTTAAGCAACCTGAGGCAGGATAAAAATAAAGATGATGATGATTTATTTTTTGTCGTGTCAGGAGTGACTTGAGAAACTGCAAGTCGCTTCTGGTGTGAGAGAATTGGCTCTCTGCAAGGATGTTGCCCAGGGAATGCCCGGATGTTTTTGATGTGTTACCATCCTTGTGGGAGGCTTCTCTCATGTCCCTGCATGGGGAGCTGGAGCTGATAGAGGGAGCTCATCTACGCTCTCCCCGGGATTCGAACCTGTGGCCTGACGGTCTTCAGTCCTGCCAGCACAGGGGTTTAACCCACTGCGCCACCGGGGGCTCCTTACACAGTAAATAACATTTTAAAAACAACATATTGAACAAATTTAAACTAAATCCAGACAAGACAGAGGTCCTCCTGGTCAGTCGTAAGGCCGAACAGGGCATAGGGTTACAGCCTGTGTTGGACGGGGTCCCACTCCCCCTGAAGATGCAGGTTCACAGCTTGGGAGTGATCCTGGACTCATCGCTGAGCCTGGAACCCCAGGTCTTGGCGGTGGCCGGGAGAGATTTTGCACAATTAAAACTTGTGCGCCAGCTGCGCCCGTATCTTGGGAAGCCGGATCTGGCCACGGTGGTCCACGCTCTTGTTACATCCCGTATAGATTACTGCAACGCTCTCTATGTGGGGTTACCTTTGAAGACTGCCCCGGAAGCTGCAATTAGTCCAACGCTTGGCAGCCAGGCTACTAACGGGAGCGGGGTACAGAGAGCGCACAACTCCTCTGTTGCACCAGCTCCACTGGCTGCCAATTAGCTTCCGAGCACAATTCAAAGTGCTGGTTTTAACCTACAAAACCCTATATGGTTCCGGCCCAGTTTACCTCTCCGAATGTATTCTCCCCTATGAACCATCAAGAGTATTAAGATTGTCTGGAGAGGCCCTGCTCTCGGTCCCGCCACCTTCACAGGTGCGTCTGGTGGGAATGAGAGACGGGGCCTTTTCTGTGGTGGCTCCTCGGCTATGGAATTCCCTCCCAAATGAAATTAGATCTTCCCCCTCCCTCCTGACCTTTAGGAAGCTAGTTAAAACATGGCTGTGGAATGAAGCTTTTGCGGAATGATATCTGAGACCGGCAATTGACCAAAGTTACTGACCACAATATATGGACTGAATATACGGACTGAGTTGACATGATTTTATCTTGGCGAACAGCTGTTATGTAATTTATCCTATATGTATTGGTTAATTTTAATGTTGATGTATGATATTTTAGATTTTAGTGTTAGCATTGAATTTTGTTGTCAGGCGGTCTGAGTCCCTCTATGGAGGTAGAGAAGATCGGGATATAAAAGTTTTAAATAAAGAAATAATAAAGAAATATATAGTTTATTGTAGGTTTTTTTGGGCTATATGGCCATGGTCTAGAGGCATTTTCTCCTGACGTTTCGCCTGCATCTATGGCAAGCATCCTCGGAAGTAGTGAGGATGCACCTCACTACCTCTGAGGATGCTTGCCATAGATGCAGGCGAAACATCAGGAGAAAATGCCTCTAGACCATGGCCATATAGCCCAAAAAAACCTACAACAACCCAGTGATTCCGGCCATGAAAGCCTTTGACAATACAAATAAATATATAATAAATAAGTTATAAAATAAATATAAAAGACAGTTTGCCAAGTTAAAAACATCATCCAACTCAATCCAAACGTTGTGGTCCAATAACTCTTAGTCTTTACCGGTTCAATCCATCAATCTGTGAATGCCTGATTCTACAGCCAGGATTTCACTTGCCTCCTGAAGGTCAGGAGGGAGAGGGCAGACCTAACCTCCTTTGGGAGAGAGTTCTATAGCCGGGGGGCCACCACAGAGAAGGCTCTGTCTCTCATCCCCACCAACTGCAACGGTGGTGGGACCGAGAGCAGGGCTTCTCCAGAAGATGTTAAAGTCCTTGATGGTTTACAGGGGAAGATATGTTCGAACAGGTAAACTGGGCCAGAATTGTGTAGAGCAGTGGTTCTCAACCTGGGGTCAATCCGTGGGAGTTTTTGGCCTTCAACTCCCAGAAATCCTAACAGCTGGTGAACTGGCTGGGATTTCTGGGAGTTGTAGGCCAAAAACATTTGGGGTCCCCAGGTTGAGAACCACTGGTGTAGGGTTTTAAAGGTTTAAACCAGCACTTTGAATTGTGCTCCGAAGCTAATTGACAGCCATTGGAGCTGGTGTAACAAGGGAGTTGTGCGCTCCCTTTACCCCGCTCCCATGAGATAGAGGTTGCTCTGGCTGCTGAGCATTGGACTTGTTGGAGCTTCCAAGTAGTCTTCAGAGACAATGATGATGATGATGTTAGTAGTGTTATTAGCCTACTCACTTTACACGACATTATATATAGTCACACTTCTACTTTTAATAAAGCTCTTATAATTCATTGCGCCGGGCCTCGTTTCTGGATCCGCGAGGGCCGCACATCAGCAGGTCGTCGACATATAGAAACATGAAAGGTCCATTTGACTTATTTCTGGCATCAGAACTGCAAAGGCAGCTCGCCCAAAACGGGTGCACATACCTTCTTGCTGTGTTTCATTMCCTTTCAGCAGCTCGGATTTGCAGGAAAGGACATTTCCAATCAGCGCTCCAATAAATCTGCCACCCCCCCCCTTTCCCCCCCCTTTATTTGCCCTTCAGAAAGAGGGAGGCTTTGCAAGTGACCCCAGAGCATTACCGGAACACCATAAAAACGTCTGSCTAATAAAGGCTTCTTTGTGGGGAGAAGGGGGAGGCAAAAGGGATGGGAACGGCCTTTGACCCCCCCCCCCCCAAGGTGGTGTTGATGGAGATTACGGGCAAAGGCACCTGCTGCCTCCGGGCAGGTAATAAACCTGATTTATTGACCTGGCCCAAGAGCAAGAGCGGCCAGGTTGCTGGAGCTCTCCTGCTGCGGAGGAGAGTGAGTAAGTCTTAAATTTCATTAGGTGATAAATACTGAGAGCGAATCAATTTGGTAGGAAAGCTAATTAGCCTGCGCACGGCTTCACATCGATCTCAGAGCATAGGCCCTCGGAGGAAAACCTCGGGTTTCAATCTTCTGTCTACACACGGCAAAATAACACTGATTTTTTCCCCCCACCTCTTCCCAGGGTACTTTGGGATGTGTAGTTCAATTATCTTAAATGAAGAAATTTGTCTACAATGCAGAAACGATGCTGTTCTGCACTATTTTGAGCTGTCATGGTGTAATGTTATGTTGTGGAATACTGGAAGTTGCCGTTTTGCAAGGACTTTAGCGTTCCCTGCCAAAAAGTGTCAGTGCTTCGCCACTTTAATTGCCATTGAAATCTAGGAGTTGTAGTTTTACAAGGTCTGTAGCCTTCCCTGGCAAAGAGTGCTGGTGGCTTGCCATACTACAGCTCTCGGTATTCTCTGGGATTGAGCTGTGGCAGTTTTTTTTAATTTATCATGTCATCTGCAACCAGAACATTGTATTACATTTCTAACAGAACAAAACAAACAAACAGATTAAAAAAAAATCCCACAAATTTTGCAAACTTGGTATCTGATTAAATGTCCTTTGACAAGAAGGTCCTCCATTGTGCATGTGGCTGGGCTCAGGTTACATTGCAGCAGGTGGTCAGAGGTTTGCTCTTCTCCACACTCGCATGTCGTGGATTCCACTTTGTGGCCCCATTTCTTGAGGTTGGCTCTGCATCTCGTGGTGCCAGAGCGCAGTCTGTTCAGCGCCTTCCAAGTCGCCCAGTCCTCTGTGTGCCCAAGGGGGAGTCACTCATCTGGTATCATCCACGGATTGAGGTGCTGGGTTTGAGCCTGCCACTTTTGAACTCTTGCTTGCTGAGGTGTTCCAGAGAGTGTCTCTGTAGATCTTAGAAAACTATTTCTTGATTTAAGTCGTTGACGTGCTGGCTGATACCCAAACAGGGGATGAGCTGGAGATGTCTCTGCCTTGGTCCTTTCACTATTGGCTGCAACTTCCTGGCGGATGTCAGGTGGTGCAATACCGGCTAAGCAGTGTAATTTCTCCCGTGGTGTAAGGCGCAGACATCCCGTGATAATGCGGCATGCTGTGGCAGTTAACATGGTGGAAGGAAAAATATGGTGCAGCTACACTATAAAACTAATTCAGTTTGGAATCACTTTAATTGCCATGTCTCAGTCCCGTGGAATCATGGGAGCTGTGGTTTTACAAGGTTTTTACCCTTCTCTGCCAAAAAGGTCCTGGTGGCCACCATACTACAACTCCCATTATTCAATTGTATTAGATAGTATTACATTCATTATGCAGTGTAGGTTCACCCTAAAGTCTCTCAATCAAACTCCAAATCTCAGGTTTCCTTAGGAAGAGTTATGAAACTGGATACTATAAACCAGGCATGGGCAAACGTTGGCCTTCCCTCCAGGTGTTTTGGACTTCAACTTCCACAAGTAGGCTGTTAGGAATTGTGGAAGTTGAAGTCCAGAACACATGGAGGGAAGGCCAGTTTGCCCGTGCCTGGTGTAGATGCACCCAAGGCCGTGCACCAAACCGAAAATTCCAGAAATTCCAAAGAATAGTGACATGGCAGTTATAGCAGATTGAAAGTGCACACTGTGAAAGGGATACAGGCTGAAAGATGCATTGTGTATGTAGCTTTTTTCCCCCATTTTACACAAGTATTGCTCTTTGACTGCCAGACATGCATATTTGGTCTGATAAGGACCCGTGCATCCATTGTGTCTTTACACTTGTGTGTTCTCTTCCTTGTCCCCCCTCCCATTTCCCAGGTGGTGAAAGTGGTGGGCAGCAACATCTCCCACAAGCTGCGCCTCTCCCGGGTGAAGCCCACGGACGAAGGGACCTATGAGTGCCGTGTCATCGACTTCAGTGACAGCCTGGCCCGCCACCACAAGGTCAAGGCCTACCTGCGGGTGGAAGCCGACGACGACAACAATGCTGCCCCGCGACGCCACAACGGCCTCGGTCCTTTGCCTGGCGGGCACCTCCAAGACACCCAGCCACTCTCAGGGCTCCCGCAAACTGACCACGGCAAACTGACCGCCTCCCACCCGCACCACCAACACCACCACAAGCCGGGCAAGGAACTCAAGAAGCGCTCCGTGGCGGACGATGCCTCCTGCACCCTCTAAGCGGGTCGACGCTGGGAGCGGGGCCACAACAGGATGGCTGGCTGGCTGGAGGTCCTTCCTCCTCCATCCCTCCTCCTCCTCTTCCTCATCCCACTCTCAGAGGCACCCCATGACCTTTCGTTGGGTGACATTGGTTGGCCAAGGTCAACGGCTGGTCTTGTAGAATTGACACCGTGAAACCAGAGATGCTGCCTTCTTACCCAGTTACCCTGTCTCTCCTGTCATTTTTTTGGGGGTGGCATCAAGGTGGCCAGATCCTGCAGAATTGATGCCTTGAAAGCAGAGGTGCCATCTTCTACCCAGTTATACCAACTCTCCTATCCTTTGTTGGGGTGACATTGATGTGGCCAGGTCAACGATGACATCCCAAAACCAGAGAGGCCACCTTCCACCCCATTATACCATCTCTTCTTTTTTGGGATGACATCAAGGTGGCCAGGTTAACGTTGGGTCCTGCAGAATTGATGCCATGAAAACAGAGATTCCACCTTCTACCCCATTGGCGTGTCTCTCCTGTCCTTTTCTTGAGTGGCATTGGGGCGGCCAGGTCAATGTTGGGTCCTGCAGAGTTGACACCGTGAAGCCAGAGGTGCCACCTTCTGTCCCATTATCCTGGCTCTCCTGTCCTTCGTTTGGGTGGCAAGGTCAATTATGGGTCCTGCAGAACTGATGTTATGAAAGCAGAGATGCCACCTCTTATCCCATTACTCCATCTTTCCTGTCCTTCTTTTGGGTGGCTAGGTCAACATTGTGTCCTGCAGAATTGACCAGAGATGCCACTCATTCCACATCCGCATGACAACCCTTCCGCCACCACAATTCCCTGTCAACTAGATATACCTATTTTAAACATTCTCCATCCTCTGAAGAAGTCCGTCTTGCACAAACTGGAGCCACTGAAATAGATGTTGGGATTTTGGAGTTCCACCAAACAGTTGGTGACCTTCTCGTTGGCACCGACCCCAATGCTTGGATGGCAGATGCTGTGATTGGCATCCCATTTGACTCCTGGACCACTTGGAGATGCTCTTGACCTCCTAAAATGGAGGTGGCCAATTTTGAGGTTGGGTTACGCTCTTCCGTTGGCGTGTTCTCTTGCTTGTTAATGTCCAAATGAGTGGGAGAAGGGTTGGTCCTGAGGAATGCAGCAGAAGAGCCATTTTGGCCCCTTTGGGTGGCCTGAAAGCAGGGTTGGTTGGCTCTGAAGGACCAAAGATGGACTTGAAGTCTTGGACGCCTTGCTGGGCCTTCCTTCGAAGAAGGACACCTCGAATCCCTTTACCGTTTGCATTGCTAGCTTCCTCCTGCCATTTGTGAGCCCTGCGGGTTTCCTTTCTTTCTTCACCTTGCTTTGTACAATACTTCGGGGAAAGGGGAGGGGGATTTGTGTGCCATTTTGAACCCTTACTTTGAACGCACTTGCTCTCCACTTATATTACAATGAACATGGATGACTGTATAACTGTAAATATAAATGACCGGTCTGCTCAGTATTGCCCCTATAATGTATGCACAGTGGGAGAAGGGGGTGTCCAAAAAGGTGCATTAAAGCACCTCCGCTCTGAGGCCACAAAGTACAGAATGACCCAGAGATCAATTCCTGACCTTTGCTGAAAGTTACCATAGAATTGCCTTGGAAGAGCGAGGTACCATAGAAGTCTGAATTTGCTAGGCCTTCCAGGGCAACCCTATGGAACCCATCAGGAGGATCTAGAAAATTCACAGAGAGGTAGAATGAATGCAGTGTGTTGTTGTAGGTTTTTTCGGGCTGTATGGCCATGTTCTAGAGGCATTCTCTCCTGACGTTTCGCCTGCATCTGTGGCAAGCATCCTCAGAGGTTGTGAGGTCTATGGCAAGCAACCTCTGAGGATGCTTGCCATAGATTACTTACTTACTTACTTGGGCGATCCCTCATTGGACGAGTAAGATGGTCTTCCATTATGGGTTTCCTTGTGGGTCTGTATGTGGCTGTGGAGCCCTATTCTTGCTCTGCATCTTCTTCCGCAGTGAGGGCATTGGTTTCCAGGTGGAAGGCGGTCCCGGTTGGGGTTGGCTTGATGCGCCTTCCTCCTGGCACGTTTCTCTTTCACCCTCCACTCGTGCCTCCTCAAATTCTGCAGCACTGCTGGTCACAGCTGACCTCCAGCTGGAGCGCTCAAGGGCCAGGGCTTCCCAGTTCTCAGTGTCTATGCCAGAGTTTTTAAGGTTGGCTTTGAGCCCATCTTTTAATCTCTTTTCCTGTCCACCAATGTTCTGTTTTCCGTTCTTAAGTTCAGAGTAGAGCAACTGCTTTGGGAGACGGTGGTCAGGCATCCGGACAACGTGGCCGGCCCAGCGGAGTTGATGTTGGAGGACCATCGCTTCAGCTGGTGGTCTTTGCTTCTTCCAGCACACTGACGTTTGCCCGCTTGTCTTCCCATAGATGCAGGCGAAACGTCAGGAGAGAATGTCTCTAGAACATGGCCATACAGCGTGAAAAAACCTACAACAACCCAGTGATTCCGGCCATGAAAGCCTTCAACAATACACAGAATGAATGCAGTTTGACTCCACTTTCATTGCCATGGCTCTAAGCTATGAGAATTATAGTTTGGTGAGCACTTGTTAGCACAGAAGGCTAAAAGCCTTGTAGAACTGCAACTCCCAGGGTGCCATAGCATTGTGCCATGGCAGTTAAAGTGGGGTCAAACTGTAGTCTAAATGTTTCCCCTTCCCTTGAATACCTTCCAAAAAAAGAAGGCTAGGAAGCATTGAATTGGGGTTGGATTGGATAACCACTGGGGGACCCCAAGCATTCCAGGTTTTTCCTATTGTTAAGCAGAGGATGCAAAGTGGCATCATCCAAAGCTTCCCAGGTAACTCAACCAGCCCACCTCCCTTCCTTCTCCACCTCAGGCCACTTGTATATATTTCGATTTGCTTTGTCTCACCTAGAGAGAGGCCACTGCCTAAGAAACCCAGATAGGAAATCTACCCAGGGGAGAGTTGTGAATATTTTTCTTGGGGAGGGATGTCTTTTTCCTCACTAAAGGATTAGATCTGCTTATTCAGTGGGGATGCCTTTTGGAATGCAGTCTCCTTCTCACATCCTGGGCTTCGAAGGTCAGACTAGATGGCAACGAGAGACCCCATCTAACCCGGGATATTACAAAAACTACAAATCTTCCCTACTTAGCAGCTGGTGGTTTTGTGAGCAGAGGCCGGCAGTTTTTCCTGATGCAAACTGTCCATATGGACCAGTCTGTGACCAGCTGACGTGAATAAAAGATCTTCAAATGGGTTTGGATGTTTCAGTGTCTTTATTTGCACCGAGAACTGTTTGAAAGAGGAACAGACTCCTTCCGAGGATGATGGGCTTGGTTGCACTAAACATAAATCCAGGAATCCATTGTCTCTTGGTTGCACTAAGGCAGCTTGAAGCAGAAGTTGCACAACTCTTTTGTAATAAGGTTGCTGAATTGAAAACTGGAGTGGGCTCTGCCCCTGGGGCTCGGAGCAGCTTACAAGAACAGGCTAAAATCTAACACAATTTTAAAACAATTTTAAAACAATTTTAAAACAGCAATATCAAAGARCTGTCGAAACAGATATGTCTTCCATGCCCTGCGGAAAGCTGATAAGTCCTGCAAGGCACGGACTTCAGGTGGCAGAGCATTCCAGACTGATGGTGCCACTGCTGTGAAGGCTCTGCGTCTGGTTGCTGTTAGGCACAAGGTCTTGACACTGGGAATTTCCAACAGATCTTGTTCCTCAGAACGGAGGGATCTCTGGGGTTGGGAGGGCYTGAGGCGGTCCCTCAGGTACATCGGCCCCAGACCACGCAAGGCCTTAAAGGTGAGTACCATCACTTTGAAAGTGATCCTGTGCTCAATGGGTAACCAATGCAGCTGCAGTCAGATTGGGGTMATGTGGCATCTCATCGGAATTCCCGCAAGAAGCCGAYCAGCTGCGTTTTGTACCAACTTGAGCTTCCAAATCACCAACAGAGGAAGGCCAATGTAGAGGGCATTACAGTAGTCCAGCCTGGAGATGACCGTGGCCTGGATCACCGTAGCGAGGTCYTCCCTGGACAGGGAGGGGGGCAGCCGTCTAGCTTGCCGCAGGTGAAAGAAGGCGTTTCTGCTCACGGCGTAGAGAGACCTGGGCCTCCATCCTCAGCAGAGGGTCCAAAAGGACTCCCAGACTCTTGACCAACGATGATGGGCGTAGCGCCTCGCCATCCAGGGTAGACAGCTGGATATCCCCACTGCCTGGTTGACCCATCCATAGGATCTCCGTCTTTGCTGGATTCACCCTCAACCTGCTGGCACACAGCCATCCAGTCATGGCCTCGAGGCACTGATGGAAATAATCGGGGACAGAGTCCAGTCTGCCCTCCATCCTCAGCACTAGCTGAGTGTCATCAGCGTACTGGTACTCCAGCGTACTGGAGTAGCCCAAAACCTCGGACCAGCTGAGCAAGTGGTCGCTTATAGATATTAAACAACAGAGGGGAGAGAATGGCCCCCCGAGGAACCCCACAAGAGAGAGAGAGGGGACCTCTCAGAGACCAGGCCTCCCCTCTCCACTCGCTGTCCACGGTTGTGAAGAAAGGAGGGGAGCCAGTTTAAAGCTCTCCCCTTGACTCCATCAGCAGCAAGGCGGTGGGTCAAGAGATTGTGGTCGACTGTGTCAAATGCTGCTGTGAGATCCAATAACACAAGCAGCGCCGACCCGCCCTGGTCAAGCTGGCATCGAAGGTGATCCGTGATGGAGACCAGCACAGTCTCTGTCCCGTTCCCCGCACGGAAGCCGGACTGGAAGGGATCTAGTCCGGCTGTGTCGTCTAAGAATTGCTGCAGCCTGTTTGCATGACAAGCAGCTTTGCTGATATTTTATCTTTTACACATGCAACACAAAACGCACAAGTAGTCCTTGCTGGACTGGCCAGTGAAATGAATTCTTGGTCATACATTTCAGTTTGTGAGCTGAAAATCTGCTTGCACGGTTGCACAAAGTAGATCAATGAGCACAAAGTGCTACCCAAACTTTGGTCTTCCAAGTGCTTTGGATATCAGCTCCCAGAATCCCTGATCATTGGCCAAAGCAGCTGGGGCTTCTGAGGGTTGAAATCCAAAACACTTGGAGCACTAGAATAGGGGTCCTCGAACTAAGGACCGGATACGGCCCTCCAAGGTCATTTACCCGGCCCTTGCTCAGGGTCAACCTAAGTCTGAAATGACTTGGAAGCACACAACAACAATCCTATCTCATCACCCAAAAGCAGGTCCACACTTCCCATTGAAATACTAATTTATTCATGTTGAGGGACTGTGACCTGGCCCTCTGTTTAAAAAGTTTGAGGATTCTGGCACTAGAAGTTGCGATTCACTGCACAAAGTAGACCAATGCGTAAAGTCAGCCAATGTGCAGAGTAGGCCAATGCACAAAGTAAACAAATGCACAAAGGAGGCCAATGCACAAATCAGACAAATATACCAATGTGAACCAATGCACAAGATAGACCAGGCATGGGCAAATTAAGACCCGGGGGCCGGATGCAGCCCCCTGGACACTTACCTCAGGTCTTCCCCATTTTCCCTGTCCTCTTAGCATGACATAATGCAGAAAGGACAGGGGAGGAGTGCTCTCTGGAGCGCTCTCAGCCACCGCATGACTTGCCCTCCTTCCGGCATAAGGACAATGTGAATGGCCCCATCCTTATGCCGAGAGGACAGCCCAAAGATTGGGAAGGAGGATCGGGGCAGTCACCACATGTCTCATTTTCCTTCAGGCAAATGGATGGAGAAAGCAGCCTCACACTTACTTAGGTGATTCCTCATTGTCAGAGTAGGATAGTCTTCCAGGATCATGTTGTGGTGGGTCCGCAGGTGACTGCGGAGCCCGATTCTTGATCTGCATGTTCTCCCGCAGTGAGGGCATTGGTTTCCAGACGGAAGGTGGTCCCGGTTGGGGTTGGCTTGATGTGCCTTCCTCTTGGCACATTTCTCTCTTTCGGCCTCCATTCGTGCCTCTTCAAATTCCACAGCACTGCTGGTCACAGCTGACCTCCAGCTGGAGCAGTCAAGGGCCAGGGCTTCCCAGCTCTCAGTGTCTATGCCACAGTTTTTAAGGTTGGCTTTGAGCCCATCTTTGAACCTCTTTTCCTGTCCTCCAAAATTCCATTTTCCGTTCTTGAGTTCAGAGTGGAGAAACAGCTTTGGGAGAATGTGGTCAGGCATCCGGACAATGTGGCCGGTCCAGTGGAGTTGATAGCGGAGGACCATCACTTCTATGCTGGTGGTCTTTGCTTCTTCCAGCATGCTGACATTTGTCCGCTCCATTCTTATGGCAGAACAACCCGAGGATGACCTGGGCCCTGACCCGGCCCCACCCTCTTGGCCCCACCCTCTTGGCCGTTCTACCAAGTGCCTGCCCAGCCACCTTCCCTCCCGGCCTGGCCCTCTCGGTCAGTGCTACAAATTTATTTATTTATTTATTTCATATACTTCTACCCCGCCCTTCTCAACCCCTGAGGGGGGACTCAGGGCGGCTTACAAAAAGGCACATCTTGGTGCCTGCACAAATACAATAACATATAAAAGCAGCAATTAAATGTTCAACAATTGAAAACAATTAAAACAACCATATATCACACAATCAATAGCCAATCTCAGACACAGCGTTCGCCACTCAGAGTACATATTTCGTTCCACCTTGTCCAGTTCCTATCCATCGTCACAGTCCCTTACTTGTGACAGAGGCGGGGTCGAGAGCAGGGTCTCCCCAGAGGATCGCAGACTCTGAAATGGGACGTAAAGGGAGATGCGTTCGGACAGATACGCTGGGCCGGAACCGTATAGGGTTTTGTAGGTCAAAACCAGCACTTTGAATTGTGCTCGGAACTGGATTGGCAGCCAGTGGAGCTGATATAACAGGGGGGTGGTATGCTCCCTGTATAACGCTCCAGTGAGCAATCTGGCTGCCTCCCGCTGGACTAATTGAAGTTTCCGAACAGTCTTCAAAGGCAACCCCACGTAGAGTGCGTTGCAGTAATCTATCCGGGATGTAACAAGAGCGTGGACCACCGTGGCCAGATCCGACTTCCCAAGATACGGGCACAGCTGGCGCACATGTTTTAATCATGCAAAAGCTCTCCCGGCCACCGCCGAGACCTGGGGTTCCAGGCTCAGCAATGAGTCCAGGATCACTCCCAAGCTGTGAACAAAGTGGCCCCAAGGCATAAAAGTTTGCCCATGCTTGAGATAAACCAATGCACAAAGGAAATCAATACACAAATCAGACCAAAACACAAGATAGACCAATGCACTAATTAGACAAATACACACAGTAGACCAATCTGCACAAAATAGGCAAATGTACAGAGTAGACTGATGCGCAAAGCCTTTCTTCCTTCTCCTCCGCTGCACCTTCGTCCAGACATTAAATTCTGCCGAGCCCTCTAAGTAGCCCAACTGCTTCCTTGTCAGAAGAGAAATACAGACCCACTGGAGGCGGGGAGGCTGTTTTGTTGGAAAGGCAAAGCCCTAATCATGGCTCACCGGTATATCTTTGCTGGCCTGGCACTTTCTTCTTCTTTACCTGCCCTTTTCTGCCCTCCTGTCAGGCAGATGTATGTCTTCCTTGGGAAGAAAAAGAGTACGGAATGGGAGGTTGGCTGAGGTTTGCCAAAGGCTGATGCTGGCAATATGGGATTGCCCCTCCTGCGAATTGCTCCAGAAGAAATGGAAACCCTTTACAGGGAATCGCAGAGATGGGAGTCACCCTGCAAATCAAGCCATGGTTTGGAAAACGGATGATTACACTCATCAAACAAAGGGTGCATCCACACTTTAGCAGAAATGCAGCTTGATGCCACTTCAATTGTCATGGTTAGATGCTAGGGAGCTATAGTTTTGCAGGGCAGTTAAAGTGGTATTGAACTGCATTCATTCTATAATAAAGATGCCATTTGCCTTGAGCTGGTCCCAAGACATTAGGAAAAATGGCAAAGCAGCAACAGGATTGCCTTCTGCTCGATAAGCGGACCTACTGCTTGGAGACGTGTGGAAGCAATTTCAGGGAAAGTCAACTATTGACTTCACACCCAAAAGCAAACCTGCGAATTGATCCATGAGGTTTGCAGCGCCAGATGGAAGGAAGTGAGATATTCCTTGCAGAGAGAGAGAGAGAGGCATTGCTACGGTTGGCTTCTAATTTATCTCCCCACTCGGCACAAGTGAAGGCACGTCTTGTTTTGCCACATTCAGAATATGGATCCAGAGGAAAAGATTGCTGGAATTATGGGCAGAATCACAACCCCATTTTCCTTGCCTCGGCCAACCCTGATGTTGAGCATATCTACACAATAGAATTGATACAGTTTGATACCACTTTAACTGCCAATATGAACCTGGGTGTCACAGAGTCCAAGTTCAATGCTCAAACCATCACAAGTGGCTGCCCTACATGTTAAAACAGGCAAATAACCAAGCGATGCCAACTCACCAGAAGCACAGATGTGACTGTGCTCTCTTCCTCTAGTTCTACTAATACTTGACTTAGGCAATTCCTTGTAGCTCAAGGATGATTGTATTGTCGAAGGCTTTCATGGCCGGAATCACTGAGCTGTTGTAGGTTTTTTGGGCTATATGGCCATGTTCTAGAAGCATTCTCTCCTGACATTTCGCCTGCATCTATGGCAAGCATCCCCAGAGGTTAGGAGGATCTCACATAGATGTGGATGAAACATCAGGAGAGAATGCTTCTAGAACATGGCCATGTTGCCTGAAAAACCCACAACAACCCATCAAGGATGATGGTCTTCCAGATGTGGTGTCTTGGTGGTGGATCCGTGGGTGGTTGTGGAGCCCTATTCTTGATCCACATGTTCTCCTGCAGTGAGGACATCAGTTTCAAGATGGAACGCAGTCCTGGTCAGGGTTGGCTTGATGTGCCTTCCTCTTGGCACGTTTCTCTCGTTCACCCTCCTGTTAGAGCTCAAGGGCCAGGGCTTCCCTGTTCCCAGTGTCAATGCCACAGTTTTTGTCAGTGACATCGGCCGCACAGCAAGGCAGGAACACGAGCAATCACAGCCACTTTAGGCTATAAACTACTTACAGTTATATACATTAGAAGCTACTTAACACTCAGCACATCCCTTCGTAACATTGCCAACACACAAACAGCCTGTTATCAGTACTAGTCCACACCTCTTGCATTCCAGAGTGACGTATGATGCATCCATTTGTTCTATACACTTGATTTATGACCTCTGTAGGAATACCGTTCCCTCCATGGTTCAGTTAACTCTTTCCACACAGGAACACATTACCCTCGGCACATAGCTATTGCATTTTTAAACATACATACATACTTTGAAATCTACATTATAAATTTCAAACAGCTTCAACAGTTTTTGAGGTTGGCTTTAAGTCCATCTTTCAATCTCTTTTCCTGTCCACCAATATTCCGTTTTCCATTCTTGAGTTCGGAGTAGAGCAACTGCTTTGGATGATGGTGGTCGGGCATCCGTACAACGTGGCCAGACCAGTGGAGTTGATGGCGGAGAAGCATCGCTTCAGTGCTGGTGGCCTTTGCTTCTTCCAGCACTCTGACATTTCCCCGCCTGTCTTCCCAAGAGATTTGCAGGATTTTTCGGAGGCAGCGCTAATGGAATCGTTCCAGGAGTTGCGTATGACGTCTGTAGACAGTCCACGTCGAGATTGATGCCCCCTCTTCTACTAATAGAAACACCAGTGATAACCCAACGTTTACACAGCCCTTCAGGATATCACAATCTCACGATGCAGCAAACGTGAGGCGGAAAATAGTATTGTGTTCCTTCTAGCTGGCTACTTCCACATCGCCACAAAGTTTGGATAAGTGGGTTGTTGTAGGTTTTTTCAGGCTATATGAACATGGTCTAGAGGCATTCTCCCCTGACGTTTCGCCTGCATCTATGGCAAGCATCCTCAGAGGTAGTGAGGATGCTTGCCATAGATGCAGGCGAAACGTCAGGAGAGAATGCCTCTAGCCATGGTCATATAGCCTGAAAAAACCTACAACAACCCAGTAATTCCGGCCATGAAAACCTTCGACAATACAAGTTTGGATAAGTTTGAAAACAAGGTTAGACATTTGCATGAAATTCATATATGTTAATTTAAACGAGATAGAGAATGGTCCTCTGAAAACTAGGACACCACCACTTTCCTCGAAATAGTATGTGTGCTCATTAAAATGTCTAAAATGGACCAAAAATGGGTTATGAACCAAAAATTCCTGCCTGCAGCGAAACGCACTGTATATTTAACATACCCAATCGCCCATTCATTTTGGAGCCAGATGATCTTAATGTTGTCATAATTAGGTCAAGAAGTGTCATCGAATATTATTGTACCACTTCCAGCGAAAGGGCTCCTGATACTTTGCCAAATCTCACAGCAACAGGAGAGCAAACTGTACCTGCCTGAGAATTAGAAAGAGTTTATCCTGTGGATTGAAGACTACAAAAACCATGGTGCAGTGTGACTGGCGCCACTGCTGACCTGACTTTGCAAGACATGAGCAAAGCTGTTGGAAGATATATGTTGATTTCGAGAACTTGAATTCATAGAATCATAGAATCAAAGAGTTGGAAGAGACCTCCTGGGCCATCCAGTCCAACCCCATTCTGCCAAGAAGCAGGAATATTGCATTCAAATCACCCCTGACAAATGGCCATCCAGCCTCTGCTTAAAAGCTTCCAAAGAAGGAGCCTCCACCACACTCCGGGGCAGAGAGTTCCACTGCTGAACGGCTCTCACAGTCAGGAAGTTCTTCCTCATGTTCAGATGGAATCTCCTCTCTTGTAGTTTGAAGCTATTGTTCCGTGTCCTAGTCTTCAAGGAAGCAGAAAACAAGCTTGCTCCCTTCTCCCTGTGGCTTCCTCTCACATATTTATATATGGCTATCCTATCTCCTTTCAGCCTTCTCTTCTTCAGGCTAAACATGCCCAGCTCCTTAAGTCACTCCTCATAGGGCTTGTTCTCCAGACCCTTGATCATTTTAGTCGCCCTCCTCTGGACACATTCCAGCTTGTCAATATCTCTCTTGAATTGTGGTTCCCAGAATTGGACACAATATTCCAGGTGTGGTCTAACCAGAGCAGAATAGAGCATGGGTAGCATGACTTCCTTAGGTCTAGACACTATGCTCCTCTTGATGCAGGCCAAAATCCCATTGGCTTTTTTTTTGCCACCACATCACATTGTTGGCTCATGTTTAACTTGTTGTCCACGAGGACTCCAAGATCTTTTTCACACGTACTGCTCTTGAGCCAGGCCTCATTGTCCCCCATTCTGTCTCTTTGCATTTCGTTTTTCCTGCCAAAGTGGAGTATCTCGCATTTGTCCCTGTTGAACTTCATTTTGTTAGTTTTGGCCCATCATCTCTCTAATCTGTCAAGATTGTTTTGAATCCTGTTCCTGTCCTCTGGAGTATTGGCTATCCCTCCCAATTTGGTGTCGTCTGCAAACTTGATGATCCTGCCTTCTAGCCCTTCATCCAAGTCATTAATAAAGATCCTGAGCAGGACCGGGTCCAGGACGGAACCCTGCGGATGGCACTCTGCTCGTCACTTCTTTTCAGGATGAAGAGGAAGCCTTGGGGAGAATCACCCTCTGGGTTCGTCCATTTAACCAATTACAGATCCACCTCACCGTAGTTTTGCCTCGCCCACATTGGACTAGTTTCCTTGCCAGAAGGTCATGGGGGACCTTGTCAAAGAAGGCCTTCCTGAAATCCAGGTACGCTACATCCACAGCATTCCCCGCATCTACTCAGCTTGTAACTCTATCGAAAAAAGGGGTTTCCATAAGTTGAAGTCGACGTGATGATGGCTCTTCACAAATTGTGCAGCTGTAAATAATGGATTAAAGCCTCCTGTTGTTTTGGTTGACAACTACGGATTCTGTGATTTTATTAAAATGGTGTGCAAGAAGAAGGTCAGATGTTAAATTGTACTCTGCTGAAAAGCAGATAAGCTGCACTCTGCAGTGAATGGACTCTGGGATCTTTGCTTGTTGCTGTGGCATTTGTCAACCCAGTGTGCAGCGTTTAAGGTATTTTTATTTTTTATTTATTTGTCGTGTCAGGGCAACCAGTCAATTATATTACATTTCTAACAGAACAAAGCAAACAAACAGACAAAATACAAAATTTGTGGTTTGATAGTTGATTAAATGTCCTTTGACCAGTAGCTGGCCCCTTGAAGTGCCTCTGGTGTTGCTGCAAGAAGGTCCTCCCTTGTGCATGTGGCAGGGCTCAGGGTGCATTGCAGCAGGTGGTCAGTGGTTTGCTCTTTTCCACACTCGCATGTCGTGGATTCCACTTTGTGGTCCCATTTCTTGAGGTTGGCTCTGCATCTTGTGGTGCCAGAGCGCAGTCTGTTCAGCGCCTTCCAAGTCGCCCAGTCTTCTGTGTGCCCAGGGGGGAGTCTCTCATTTGGTATCAGCCATTGGTTGAGGTTCTGGGTTTGAGCCTGCCACTTTTGGACTCTCGCTTGCTGAGGTGTTCCAGCGAGTGTCTCTGTAGATCTTAGAAAACTATGTCTTGATTTAAGTCGTTGACGTGCTGGCTGATACCCAAACAAGGGATGAGCTGGAGATGTCTCTGCCTTGGTCCTTTCACTATTGGCTGCTACTTCCTGGCGGATGTCAGGTGGTGCAATACCGGCTAAGCAGTGTAATTTCTCCAGTGGTGTAGGGCGAAGACTGTTAATGCGGCATGTCTCATTAAGAGCTACATCCACTGTTTTAGCGTGGTGAGATGTGTTCCACACTGGACATGCATACTCAACAGCAGAGTAGCATAGCGCAAGGGCAGATGTCTTACAAGAAGCACTGCCTGAACATCAAGCAAAAAGTGGGTGCTAAAAACAATATCATACGAAAGCTGACTGGCACAACCTGGGGATCACAACCAGACACAGTGAAGACATCTGCCCTTGCGCTATGCTACTCTGCTGCTGAGTATGCATGCCCAGTGTGGAACACATCTCACCACACTAAAACAGTGGATGTGGCTCTTAATGAGACATGCCGCATTATCACGGGGCGTCTGCGCCCTACACTACTGGAGAAACTTCACTGTCTAGCCGATACTGCACCATGGGGTTGGACTGGATGGCCCATGAGATCTCTTCCAACACTGAATCTATGGTTCAATGATTAATCATCAGACAATTGGATCCATTTCTGCCAACGATGATCAAGTTTTCTGAAGCCGTCATGGAAGAAGTCGACATTCTGTTTCCGCAACCAGCATCTCACAGTTCTCTCATCCTGGGTACCCATTGTGCACAGATCTTCCGATAGCCAAGCAAAGCAATAATGTGACCTGCACGTTTATGCCAATTATGCTTGAAATTTCCTGCTTCTTGGCAGAATGGGGTTGGACTGGATGGCCCAGGAGGTCTCTTCCAACTCTTTGATTCTATGATTCTGTCGCCTTCCCTTCTTCCCTTGCCTCCTTTTGCTTCGTATTTTCAACCCAGCTTAACCTTGCCAAGGGATTGATTTTTCACTCTGGGCTCCCCATCCAGGTTATGGCCCTCTTTGCTCCAGAAACAAGATGTTTCTCTAAGTTTATGTCTCCATTAGAAATTCTCTGGGAAGCAGCTGGAGGCCGCAGGCCGGATGGTTCATGTGCTTCCTTTTTACGGCGCTGTCTGTCTGGCAGCGGAAACCCAGGGAGGGAGAGCAAGGGAGCACCGCCTCGCCTTCTTCTTCTTCGTTATCACCTCGGCTTTATTATAGAAGCAGAGTAAATTGCTTTTGTTTGAAGTGGCGTAATGGTCAGGAAAAGCCACAGTGTGGAAATGACATTTTCCATGCCGCCTATTTATGCTCTGCCGGGGCTTTGCATATTAAGTGGGCCTTGTTTGCAAAAGGGAAAAAAAATGCACACTCCCAACAAAAGGCGAAAAAAAATGTACAAAAATAAATCAGAATCAAAGCTTGCGCTGGAATTCGTTAAGGACGTCTTTCCGCCAGCCGGCCTCCCAGGCTTCTGCATTTTGGAACAGCAGCCGTGCAGAATCAGAAAGGCCTGGAACAGCAAATTCTGGAATCCGGGGCAAAGCTGACAAGAGAGAGATGAGGGAGTCTTAGAGTCTGGAAAATACTCCCAAAGGCCATCTAGTCCAACCCCATTCCGCCAGGCAGGAAGACACAATTGCATTGGCTTTTTCAAGCTGCCGTATTGCATTGCATGTGATAGAATCTTAGAAGAATGCTAGAATCCTAGACTCCAAGAGTTGGAAGAGACCTCCTGGGCCATCCAGTCCAACCCCATTCTGCCAAGAAGCAGGAATATTTCATTCAAATCATCCCTGACAGATGGCCATCCAGCCTCTGTTTCAAAGCTTCCAAAAAAGGAGCCTCCACCACACTCCGGGGCAGAGAGTTCCACTGCTGAACGGCTCTCACAGGAAGTTCTTCCTCATGTTCAGATGGAATCTCCTTCCTTTCCTGTATACTACTACTTAGAATACTAATACTAGATATACTAATACTAGAATAGAAATCCTACTTAGAATCATAGAATCAAAGAGTTGGAAGAGACCTCATGGGCCATCCAGTCCAACCCCATTCTGCCAAGAAGCAGGAATATTGCATTCAAATCTCCCCTGACAGATGGCCATCCAGCCTCTGTTTAAAAGCTTCCAAAGAAGGAGCCTCCACCACACTCCGGGGCAGAGAGTTCCACTGCTGAACGGCTCTCACAGTCAGGAAGTTCTTCCTAATGTTCAGATGGAATCTCCCCTCTTGCAGTTTGAAGCCATTGTTCCACGTCCTAGTCTCCAAGGAAGCAGAAAACAAGCTTGCTCCCTCCTCCCTGTGGCTTCCTCTCACATATTTATACATGGCTATCATATCTCCTCTCAGCCTTCTCTTCTTCAGGCTAAACATGCCCAGCTCCTTAAGCCGCTCCTCATAGGGCTTATTCTCCAGACCCTTGATCATTTTAGTCGCCCTCCTCTGGACACATTCCAGCTTGTCAATATCTCTCTTGAATTGTGGTGCCCAGAATTGGACACAATATTCCAGATGTGGTCTAACCAGAGCAGAATAGAGCATGGGGAGCATTACTTCCCTAGATCTAGACACTATGCTCCTCTTGATGCAGGCCAAAATCCCATTGGCTTTTTTTGCCGCCACATCACATTGTTGGCTCATGTTTAACTTGTTGTCCACGAGGACTCCAAGATCTTTTTCACGCGTACTGCTCTCGAGCCAGGCATTCCCATTCTGTATCTTTGCATTTCGTTTTTTCTGCCAAAGTGGAGTATCTTGCATTTGTCCCTGTTGAACTTCATTTTGTTAGTTTGGCCCATCTCTCCAATCTGTCAAGATCGTTTTCAATCCTGCTCCTGTCCTCTGGAGTATTGGCTCTCCCTCCCAATTTGGTGTCGTCTGCAAACTTGAAGAACCGCAAGGCCATCCAGTTCAAGCCCTTTCTGCCAGGGAAGAAGACACAATCCAAGCCTTCCCCACAGATGGCCAGCCATCCACATTCAGCTTTGGCCAGTGGGTTGCTGTGAGTTTTCCGGGCTGTATAGCCACGTTCCAGCAGCATTCTTTCCTGATGTTTCACCTGCATCTGTGGCTAATGGCATCTTCAGAGGTTATGTGTGAATGAGGCAAATGGAGTGTATACATATCTATGGAATAATGCCCAAAGTATTTTATTATTTTAAGTCATTTTAATTGACTTGTATGTTCCATTCTATCTTAATATTTGCATTTTAAATTGTATTCCTTTTTTTTTTTAATGTCGGGAGCCTCTTTGCATCTTAACCAAGAGATAAAAGCAGGATGATAAGGATAATAATAATATCCACTAAATGCAGGATAGTATGTCCCCTCCTGCTCAGTGACAAAAGAAACTCCACACAATATTTAAATGGCAAAGTTATTAGAAACAGTTGGTATCCCATGACTGCCAAGATAAATGAGATTAATGAGGTACAGAATTTGCAAAACTGCTCATGAGAAATGAACAGGAGCGGAGCGAGATGGTACCGTGCATGACAAAGGGGCTAATGCACAAAGTGTTGTGCAGACCAGAGGTCATTATCTATTTGCCAACTGCTTGTGAAAGAAACCAGTCCAGCGTTTCTCTTGCTCCACAAGAATCCCCCGAGTCCTCATGGGAGCAATGGGGCAGGTCTTGCAATCAGTGGCCTTAAGTGAAGAAGACAGCATTTTGCACATGGTGGACACGTGGTTATGAAGTTACAACTCAGCATATGAGTTGTTCAAGCCAGTTTTTGACCCTCAATGGCCAAGATCTTGGGGCCAAATGGAAGAAATTGAGATCCCTTCACCACCAAAGTTGCAATGACCAGCAGGATGGCTAAGACTCTCAGAAATACACTATAGAACACAGAGCAATTGTGTTCCAAGGCAGGTGAGGATCTGTTAGGCTTGAAGGCCACCAAGAACCTTCTGCAAACAAATCCAAGAGCTTTGTCCCCTCAAAATTATATGGAAACATTTGACCAGATGACTCTTCTAGATGCTCAAAAATGCCCATAACTGCAATGCGGAGCAACTGCGTTAGAGGACAGACTAACCTTGGAGGTTCAAGGAACCCTTTACAACTAAGTCTAAGAGCTTTCTTCTTAAGGGAGAACTGCAGGATTGCATGGAAGTGTTTGGCCAGCAGGATCACCAAGACTCTCAGAAATGTAAACAATGGTGGACGTGTATTCCAAAATAGGTGAGGATCTGCTAGGCTTGGAGACCATGAAGAAGGTTCAAGGAAAGTTCAAAGAACCTTCTATAACCATGTCTAACCACTCCCTCCCCAGTGGAGCCCTTCAGAGGTTGCTCCATCCATCTGTAACTCTGGTTTATTCCCTTTTCAGAGCCCCCCTCCCCATCTCTTTCTGGTCCTTCTCAGGTTCTTCTGCCTCCTTCTGGTCCAGGTGTTTTGTCCACTTTGCCTTCTTCCACGGCTCAAGGGTGTCCTTCAGGGTCTTTCTTCTCCCCCTCCTTCTCTTCTATGCAGCTCCTCCAACAGCCGCTGTACGTTGTCAGTGAACTCATGGCGCTTCTTGCCCATCCCGCGGAGTTTAATGGGCGCCAGGTCCGGATGTGGAGGCTGGAAGGCCTGAGGGCACCAGACATTGCAGAGGAAGAGCCAGGTGGCATCGGGGTCCATCTGCATCAGGTAGAGGAAGACGCTGCAAGACATCAAAGCGAAAGCAGAGTGAAAAACAGGAGGGGATAAAAGAAAAGGGGAAAGGGCAGGAAGGGTGGATCACTGTTTCCTGAAATCCTTTACGAGTGCCAATTCACCTTCTGACTGTTAGGAATATTGGGTATCTATAGCAGAGCAGAGTGCACCATAGGAAGCTTGGGTTGTTGTAGGTTTTTTCGGGCTATATGGCCATGTTCTAGAGGCATTTTCAGCCAATAGTGAAAGGACCAAGGCAGAGACATCTCCAGCTCATCCCTTGTTTGGGTATCAGCCAGCACGTCAACGACTTAAATCCAGACATAGTTTTCTAAGATCTACAGAGACACTCACTAGAACACCTCAGCAAGCGAGAGTCCAAAAGTGGTAGGCTCAAACCCAGAACCTCAACCAGTGGCTGATACCAAATGAGAGACTCCCCCCTGGGCACACAGAAGACGGGGCGACTTGGAAGGCGCTGAACAGACTGCGCTCTGGCACCACGAGATGCAGAGCCAACCTTCGGAAATGGGGCCACAAAGTGGAATCCTCGACATGCGAGTGTGGGGAGGAGCAAACCACTGACCACCTGCTGCAATGCAACCTGAGCCCTGCCACATGCACCAGGGAGGACCTTCTTGCGACAACACCAGAGGCACTCCAAGTGGCCAGATACTGGTCAAAGGACATTTAATCAACTACCAAACTCACACATTTTGTATTTTGTCTGTTTGTTTGCTTTGTTCTGTTAGAAATGTAATATAATTGACTGGATGACACGAGAAATAAAGAGGCATTTTCTCCTGATGTTTCGCCTGCACCTATGGCAAGCATCCTCAGAGGTAGTGAGGACCTCACTAGGGAGCTTATTTGTAGGCAACAGGAGGGGAAATATGAAGGATGCTTTGGTAAAGTTCAAAAAGTTCAAAAAAAGAAGAAGGTAAAAACATAATTTTACTGTTGCAGGAAATGCATCTCTGTATAAAAGGAGTAGACTGACAAATGAAAGTTACCTAACTTTGGTAGATGAGTCCCTAATGCTGCCTGCCATGACTCTGGCGTGGGATGCTGGTCTGTAAAATGATGTATAGTTTCCAAATTGTGACCTCCCTGAACCTCTGCAAGCTGCATATCAAGTGTCCCAGAAGCAAGCAAAACACAGCAGAGTCTAGTCACAGAAAACATATGTGCTTCATCCTGTCTTATTAGCAACGTCCAACTGCTAGCACCTGAACTTACCTACACATTGTTTAGTAAACTCGCGGATTAAGGTTTTCATCCAAAATATTTGGAGGATTTAATCTTCACTAATGCAATATATACAAATATACAATTAGGATTTGCAGATCCACATTGCTTGTATTTGCAAACAATCAAAGTCATCAGATAGTCACATACAGAATAGGCAAATACTCACAAAGAGTCAGAAAGGAGAGAGAAAGATGGATTCCTTCATCCTCCTTATCTAGCCACATGCTGATAGGTCATCAGTAAGGGACACTGGTTAATGCAACCCTTTTGCAATAGCCCTCACATAGTTATGACTCAGCCATTACCACATTTCTTTAGGTATCGCATCATGGCATTTACAGTCATACCCAAGTGCAAGATACTCCACTTTGGAAGGAAAAACGAAATGCAGATACTGTCAGGAGAACTGTAAAAATGTGCAAAATTTTATCTGTTCATTGTATGTATTTGGGTTATGTATGTATAAGTAAGTTTGTATCTTTAATTGCTGAAATGCTTGTGATGTGGTTTTGGTTAATTGGGTGCAGGTGGATCTAATTACTGTGGTTATAATGTGTTGCATCTGCCTGCAGCCAGCAGCAGCCTTCAGCAGCTTTCAGCGTCCCTCAGCGTTCTGCTATTGCTATAGCCTTGAGCTTTTGGAGAAGCTATGGCGTTTTGGAGTTTGGGACTCTAAATGTTTTGTTTAGGGTCTGATATCTGATGCAAGATGTTTGTTTTCTTACTTTTGATGTTTTCCACTATGAATTTATAATAAAGAAAGACTCTGCTAACAGGTTATGGGCCCAGAACGCTGCATAATGCGCATGTCTGAGGTAAATATGTGGTGGAACATTAAGAAGTTTTTGAAGGCATTTTTTGTTGGAATCTTCTGTTCCTGGCTGTTTTGATCAGCAGTGAGGTTTAAAGTGATGGCTTGCTGCTGTACACTAAACCTTGGAGGATTTGCCTTCAGAGAAATCAAGAAGATTTATGGCTTGCTATGTTGGAAAATTTGCCTTCTACGTGCCTGAGCAGCAAGGGCCAACTAAGTTGCTTTCCTGTCTTGCCTTGCACAGAGGTGTTTTCAACAAAAGTTTCAGAAGCCTAAAGAAGAAGAAAACAGTTTGTGTGTCAGACCCTGTGTTTGGATTCCAGAGAATTACTGCAAAGATATTGGACTGCTAGAAGCCAATTTTACTTGAAGTAGTGAATATAAATTGGCTGAGCTTAAACCCGGGTGTACTGGGGGTCTTTTCTTTTGGTGCAGTGAGTATTTTTGTTTCTGGACTTTTTGGGACTTTAAAGTGAAATACCACAATGGCTTTGCCGCCTCTTCAAGTTGGTTCACTCCCTTTTGATAAACTTTCTGAAAGTAACTGGCTCAGTTGGAGCGTCAGATTTAAAGCTTTTCTTGTTTCTCAGAATTTATGGGACATAATTGAGAACTTGCCAGCTCAATTAACTCCTGCGGATCAACATAAAGATGAAAGAGCTTTGGCACTTCTTCAATTGTCTGTGTCAGATTCTTTGTTGGTGCATCTTCATAATATTCTGCATGCGCAAACTGCGTGGAATTTGTTTAAAGATATGTTTCAGAGACAATCAAGCGGTTCGAAGATAATTCTTATGAGGCAGCTGTTTAATCTCAAACATGAGGAGGGCTCTCCAGTTCAAACTCATGTTACAAGAGTTGTGGCTCTTTTTTCGGAGTTGAGAGCAAGAGACATTATTTTTCCCCCTGAGCAACAAGCGTTAATCTTGATGGGATCTCTATCTCGCCCTTTTTATGCGTTCATGGACTCTCTTCATGGAATTCCTGACAGGGATCTCACGATACCTTTTATTTCAGGAAAAATTATGGAATTTGAGGCTCAACGCAAATTGAGGAGTTTTGCTCCTATACAGAAAAGTTCAAGTTCTGGGACTGCTTCTAATGACACTGCTTGTGTTGCTAAGCCAAAATCGCAAATTGTGTGCTTTAAATGTAAAAAGAAAGGGCATTATGCTAAGAATTGCAAACAGAATCAAGGACAATGGAGAAACAAGCAAGTGGAAAGACCTAGTTCTTCAAAGGACTTACAGCATGCTTTCCTGGTGACCTCTAAGAAGGATATAATGAACTCTTTTATTATAGATTCAGGCTGTTCTCAGCATTTGGTAAAAACTAAAGAACTGTTGACAAATGTGAGAGACTCTGATATAAATTTTATTTCTTTAGCTGATGATAGAAAAGTTAAAGTATTTTCTTGTGGTGATCTTTATATTGACAGTCTGAAATGTACTCTTGAGAATGTGTACTATGTACCCAATATTATGTATAATATTCTCAGTGTTAACAAACTTCTAGATGAAGATTTTGAGATTTCTTTGAAGAAGGATAAGTCTAAGTTAATTGACTTTCAAGGTAATGAAGTACAGCTGAGACAAGAGAAGGGATTTTTTGTTTTAAAGTCTGCTAAAAATGTGTCAGCTTGCATTAAGCAGATACCTGATAATCCCAGGCCATTACACGACAAATGTATTCATGAATTTCACAGGAAAATGGGTCATTTGTCATGGCAGTATCTAAGACAAACAGCTGAGTTGTGTAAAATTCCTATTCAAGGATGTAAGAATTTTCTAGATTGTGAAATTTGTGCAGCAGAAAATCTTAAGAAAGCTCCTATAGCAAAATACAGTGCTAGAGTTTCAAAAAGGATCTTAGAGCTTATACATATTGATGTATCTGGTCCTCATCCTACTTCTGTAGGCGGGTCAAAATATTTTTTGATTTTGGTGGATGATTTTTCTAGGTTGAAATTCACCTTCTTTCTAAGAACTAAAGGTGAAGTTTTTCAGAAAATTTCTGCTTGGCTGAAGCTAATGCAAACACAGTTTCCTGAGTATCCAGTACAGGCTTTTCAAAGTGATCGTGGTGCAGAGTTTATGTCCAAACAAATGAAACATTTGCTTGAAAAGTTTGGCATAGTTCACAGGTTAACAAATCCTTACTCACCTAGTGAAAATGGGGTTGCAGAAAGGTGGATAGGTGTTCTAAAAATTGTAGCTAGAAAAATGTTAAGAGATGCTAATTTATCTGATGGATTGTGGGCTGAAGCTGTGGCAAATGCTACTTTTGTGCTCAATCGTTCTTTTTGCAAAAGTGTCAATAGTATTCCTTATTTATTGTTTTTTGGGAAAACTCCTGATTTGAGTTCAATCAGAGTTTTTGGAAGTGACTCATATGTCTTAATTCCTTCTCAACAAAGACATAAGAAGGATTCTATTTGGAAGAAATTGAAATATCTAGGCCCTGCTTCTGAGTCAAAAGGTTGGAGATTTTGGTGTGGTAATAATAGGGTGTTAGTTTCTAAAAGTGTAAAGTTTCAACAACACAGTGGTTGGGAAAGGATTCATTCAAATAAGGAAGTGTTTCTGCCTTTCAGTACTACTCAAATGCACACACCACTAACCACACAGCAAGTTTCACAGCGGCCTGCTACACAAGTGCAATCAGTTTCACAACAGACTGCACAGCAAAATATACAACCAAGCACATCTCATGATACACATTTTGGTTCACAAGTGCAAGTGAAGCAAGAATCTGTTTCTAGTCAGTTACAAAGCAGTAGTCCTGTAATTAAAAGGACAGAATCTCAGAAGAGAAAAGCTGAAGCTGAATCCTCTAGTTCACAAAGTACTAGCTCTAGTAATTCAGAGACTGATGAGACTGATGGAGGAGATAGTACTAGGACCATTCCTAGACGTAGTTCTAGGATAACTAAGGGTATACCTCCAAAGAGATATCATTGTGAAGTTGTGAAAGTACCAGACCATGACTGGTCTGAACCTCAAAGTTATAAAGAGATGTTGAATAGAGAAGAGACTGAAAGAAAGCTTTGGTTAAAAGCAATGCAAAGTGAATTTGATTCTTTGAAAGATTTGCAAGTTATGGAGAAATCTAAAACAGTTGATAATGCAAAAGTTCTAAGTTGTCGTTGGGTGTATAGACGTAAACAAACAAAGGATGGTGGTTATTTGTACAAAGCCAGATTAGTTGCTAGAGGTTTTGAACAGATATATGGAGAAAATTTTAATGAGATATTTAGCCCCACAGTATCTGGTGAAGCACTAAAAATAACCCTTGCAATTGCCAGTAATAGAAATTTAAAAGTCAAACATTTTGATGTGAATACTGCATACCTTCATGCAGATTTAGAAGAAAAAGTTTATATTTCTGCTATTCCAGGTTTTGAATCTGATCTTCCTGATGGGACTTATCTTCTTAAAAAAAGTCTTTATGGTCTCAAACAAAGTGCAAGAAATTGGAACTTACATTTAGACAAAGTGTTGACAAAGTTAAATTTTGTTGCAAATAGTTTTGATCCTTGTTTGTACTCAAAAGGAAGTGGAGATACACAAATGTTTATTATAATTTATGTGGATGATGTGTTATGTATTGGATCTGAAGAACAAATTGAGGAAGTTTTTCAGAATTTAAGCAAAGTATTGAAAATCAAAAATCTTGGAGATGTTAATAGATATCTTGGCATAAATATTGCTAGAAATGAAACTGGTTTTGAATTAAACCAAACTGATAAGATTTATGATCTTTTGAAAAGAACCAGAATGGAAAATGCAAACACTGTTAATACTCCTATGGCTCTTCAGTTCTTACAACATGTAGATGGAGAAGTGTTTGATAACAATTTTATTTATCGTTCAGTTCTTGGTTCTTTATTGTATATTGCAAACAATACTAGGCCCGACATTTCGTTTTCTGTTGGTATCCTAAGTCAAAGGATTCAAAATCCTTCACAAACAGACTGGGCCGGAGTAAAAAGAGTTTTAAGATATTTAAAGCAAACAGCTGAAAAAATATTCAGAATTTGCCCAAATGACAAACAGTCTTTGGAAATCCATTGCGATAGTTCATTCGCTAATTTAAAAGGAAATAAATCTGTCACAGGATTTATAATAAAATATGCCAATACACCAGTTTGCTGGAAAAGTAGAAAACAAAACTTAGTTGCTTTAAGCACAGGAGAAGCTGAGTTTTCAGCATTATCTGATGCCTTGACATCAGTAGAGTGGATTGAATCTCTAATTAAAAATATGAACATTGATTTGGAATTACCAATACAGGTGTATGTAGATTCTCAAACTTGCATCGCATTGTGTAAGAGTCAAAATTTAAAAACGAAATCTAGATATATCAATGTTAGATATTCTAACGTGCAACAATTTGTAAAGAACAAAAGAATTGTTCTTAACTATGTGTCTTCTGTTGAAAATGTTGCAGATATTTTGACGAAGCCTCTTACATGTGATAAACATAACCAATTTTGTGAAAGACTGAATTTATGATTATATAAATATGAACTGATATAATTTTGTGGAGGAGTGTCAGGAGAACTGTAAAAATGTGCAAAATTTTATCTGTTCATTGTATGTATTTGGGTTATGTATGTATAAGTAAGTTTGTATCTTTAATTGCTGAAATGCTTGTGATGTGGTTTTGGTTAATTGGGTGCAGGTGGATCTAATTACTGTGGTTATAATGTGTTGCATCTGCCTGCAGCCAGCAGCAGCCTTCAGCAGCTTTCAGCGTCCCTCAGCGTTCTGCTATTGCTATAGCCTTGAGCTTTTGGAGAAGCTATGGCGTTTTGGAGTTTGGGACTCTAAATGTTTTGTTTAGGGTCTGATATCTGATGCAAGATGTTTGTTTTCTTACTTTTGATGTTTTCCACTATGAATTTATAATAAAGAAAGACTCTGCTAACAGATACAGAATGGGGGACGATGCCTGGTTCGAGAGCAGGACGTGTGAAAAGGATCTTGGAGTTCTCATGGACAACAAGTTAAACATGAGCCAGGAATGTGATGTAGCGGCAAAAAAAGCCAATGGGATTTTGGCCTGCATCAATAGGAGCATAGTGTCTAGATCTAGGGAAGTAATGCTACCCCTCTATTCTGCTTTGGTTAGACCACACCTGGAATATTGTGTCCACAATTCAAGAGAGATATTGACAAGCTGGAATGTGTCCAGAGGAGGGCGACTCAAATGATCAAGGGTCTGGAGAACAAGCCCTATGAGGAGCGGCTTAAAGAGCTGGGCATGTTTAGCCTGAAGAAGAGAAGGATGAGAGGAGATATGATAGCCATGTATACATATGTGAGAGGAAGCCACAGGGAGGAGGGAGCAAGCTTGTTTTCTGCTATCCTGGAGACTAGGACGCAATGGAACAATGGCTTCAAACAACAAGAAAGGAGATTCCATCTGAACATGAGGAAGAACTTCCTGACTGTGAGAGCCGTTCAGCAGTTGAACTCTCTGCCTCAGAGTTTAGTGGAGGCTCCTTCTTTGGAGGCTTTTAAACAGAGGCTGGATGGCCATCTGCCAGGGGTGATTTGAATGCAATATTCCTGCTTCTTGTCAGAATGGGGTTGGACTGGATGGCCCAGGAGGTGTCTTCCAACTCTAGGATTCTAGGATTCTATAGGCACACTAAAGACTTCTTTTGAGAAAGCAATCTCACCATCCAGGCAGGAAGCAAAAAATCTGTAGTTACATAGATCTAGGAAACAGAGGTGGTTCTCAACCTGTGGGTCCCCAGATGTTTTGGCCTTCAACTCCCAGAAATCCTAACAGCTGGTAAACTGACTGGGATTTCTGGGAGTTTTAGGCCAAAATACCTGGGGATCCACAGGTTGAGAACCACTGCTCTATAGCAGTGGTTCCCAACCTTTGGGCCTCCAGGTATTTCGGACTTCAGGTCTCACAGTTCCTAACAGCTGGTAAGCTGGCAGGGATTTCTGGGAGTTGAAGTCCAAAACACCTGGAGGCCCAAAGGTTGTTGACCATTGCTCTATAGACAAGTGTTGATGCTTCTTCACTTTCAACATTAATCACGCTTTCCCCAAAACTTGAAGGGTTTTTCCTCCTTCGCCCTTCCTGCTTTTCCAGTCCTAACATTAGACCCAAGACCTGCCAAAGCTGCCTGGCCCTGGATGAGTTCGGAAATGAATGAGCAACACAAAGCTTTCCAATGCAAACAGAATAAGCCATCCAAATTGCACAGGTGCACGCTGATCTCCATAAGCTGCGAGATTCAAGGCCAGGAAAACAGTGTCGCTGTTTTGTACTTTTGTCTCCAAAGTCGAGTTTTTGCCACGTGAAGCTGCTTTGCATCAAGGGCAGTGAGTGTGTCATCATTAAGCATCTTCTAGGTATTCAGAGGTCTTTGTGTAAAATAACAATCACGTTCAACAAACTCACATCTATATAAATAAAAATGTAATGTTCGTTTGTGGGATTAACATAACTCAAAAACCACTGGACGAATTGACACCAAATTTGGACAGCGTACACCTAACAACCCAATGTATGTCCTTCACTCAAAAAAGTTTGATTTTGTCATTTGGGAGTTGTAGTTGCTGGGATTTATAGTTGTTGTGGCTGAGCTGTTTTCTGATTATGAGGATGATGGGATTCAGATTCCTGGCCGGCAGACGAGAAGCCAGCTCGGTGAAAGGTCATCAGTGAAAAGAACTGGAGAGGGAGAAGAAGAAGGAAGAAAGGGAAAATGAGGAGAAGGAGTAGAGAAAAAGGAAGGGAGAGGAGTTCTTGGAAGAAGAAGAGGAGGAGGAAGAAGAAGAAGGGAGAGAGGGAAGAGGAGGTAGAGGAAGAGGAGGAGGAGGTGGTGAAAGAAGAAGAGTGGAGGGGGTGAGGAGAAAATAGAAGAAGAGGAAGAAGAGGAGAGAAAGGGAGGAGAAGGAGGTAGAAGGAGGAGGAGGAGGATGAAGGGAAGACAGAGATAAAGGTAGAAGGAGGAGGAGAGGAGGATAAGCAGAGAGGAAGGAGGAGTTGATGGAAGAAGAAAGGAGAAAAGGAGGCGAAAGAAGGAGTAGGAGGAGGTGGAAGAAGAGGAAGAAGAAGGGGAAAAGGTGTTGTGGCTGACGATGAGGATGATGGGATTCAGATTCCTGCTGACGATGAGGATGATGGGATTCAGATTCCTGCTGGGATTCAGCTTTCTGGCTCTTTGTTTATGCCTCAAATTTCTGGGCCTGCTTCTGAGGCTCCCACAGACAGTGCAGTGTCAACACAGTCATTCCCAGCAGAAAGGAATTTTAACGAAGGAGATAGCGAGCAGGTGCCTTCCCATGCTGATACCGAAAGTGTAGATAGTGACTTGACCCGGCAAGCCCGTCTTGATCTGAGGGTCAGGCGGAGTTCTCGTCTCGCCAGCAGACGAGAAGACAGCTCAGTGAAAGGTCATTGCAATGCTTTTATGATGATGAGAGCCTAATGTTTTCATGTTAGAAAGGTATTTAGGCTTCTTGCAAACCCTGAGAAAGTGTCAGTTCAACGTAGCATACTAGCCTGGAAGCTTCATGGAATAATCTTAGCCTGGAAAGCAGTACGCTTGGGATTTCTTGCATTGTGATTCATGGGGCAATTGTTCCATTGCTTGTACCTGAGACTCTGCTTCCATGGAGATTAGGACAAGGAACAATGGCTTCAAACTACAAGAGAGGAGATTCCATCTGAACATGAGGAAGAACTTACTGACTGTGAGAGCCATTCAGCAGTGGAACTCTCTGTCCCAGAGTGTGGTGGAGGCTCCTTCTTTAGAAGCTTTTAAACCGAGGCTTGATGGCCATCTGTCAGGGGTGCTTTGAATGCAATGTTCCTGCTTCTTGGCAGAATGGGGTTGGACTGGATGGCCCATGAGGTCTCTTCCAACTCTTTGATTCTATGATTCATGGCAAATGGCACTACCTAGAACAGTGGTTCTCAACCCAGGTCATGAGAACAGTTGGTTTGACTCACACAATGTCCTTTGAGAGAGATTCAAATGGTCCTTTGGTGTCCATGTAAAGGATCTCTTTCCAGCAGCCAAGAAGCAAAAAATACAAAATTGTCTTGGCAAGCTCCTGCACAGAAAAGTTAAACATGTAACTGTTGCCAAAATTCCCAGGCTCAGCTAGGTTCTGGGCATGGCCCAAGCAATCAGCTTTGTGCTTGCATTTTTCAGTTAACACACTCAACAACTGTATTTACATGCTCCAACAACCAACAGGCTGAGAACTACTAAGCTAGAAGAATCCTCCACCTTGTGCAACTGTGGGGCAGAACGAACAACTCTGTTGTGTATTCCTGCAGGATGCTAGATGGGTGGGTCTAGATGGCCTGTGAGCACCCTTCCAACTCTGTGATTCTTTGGAATGACAGAAGAGAAGAGGTGGCCCTTGTAGTGTCTTCTAATTAATTGCACGTCGCATCATTCAGCAGAGCCAACCCAGCTCCACATTCTCAAGGGCACCCAGAGAGTGTCCAAAGGAGAGTGACAGCTTTATGGGGTCTATTTCAGAAAACCAATCGTCGCCCTTGGCGTCTGCTGTGACTGATGGATTGGCCTGTTAAGATTTGTTCCTCAGGTCAGGTTTCTCGCAGCCTCTCCCCTTGCTTGAGTTTTCTTTCCCCTCCTAAATCACATCACTTGGAAGAGCACGCTGTGGCTACTGCAACTTTGTCCCAGGTTGCTCTTCAGTCTTGACATTTCCTGGGTACCCTGAATGTTCAACTTCCAGATGCTCAGCAATTGTTTCTTTCTGTGCCAATTTCCCCTTAATTACAAGACTTGCCCACACACTACCTGCCAGCTGAGCCCCATGGACATCAAGCAACTTCGCCTTGATTCCACCAATAAGGATCTCCTTCCATCATCGGCAATCATCATTGCCCCATCCATGTTCAACATCCACACAAATGACCAGCCACTGCCAGAAGAGACAGAGAGCTTCATCTATGCTGATGATCGTGCCATTACTGCTCAAGCAGGGAGCTTTGAGATGGTTGAACAGAAGCTCTCCAAAGCTCTAGGTGCTCTTACTGCCTATTATAGGGAAAACCAGCTGATCCCTAATCCACCTAAAACACAGACATGTGCTTTTCATCTCAAGAACAAACAAGCATTCGGAGCTCTGAGGATTATTACCTGGGAAGGAATCCCACTGGAGCATTGTAGCGCACCCAAATCCCTGGGAGGAGTCACTCTGGACCATGCTCTGACCTACAAGAAGCACTTCCTGAACATCAAGCAAAAAATGGGTTCTAGAAACAATATCATATGAAAGCTTACTGGCACAACCTGGGGATCACAACCAGACACAGTGAAGACATCCGCCCTTGCCCTATGCTACTCTGCTGCTGAGTATTCATGTGGAACACATCTCACCACTCTGAAACAGCGGATGTGGCTCTTAATGAGACATTCTGCATTATCACGGAGTGTCTGCGCCCTACACCACTGGAGACATTACACTGCTTAATCGGTATTGCACCACCTGACATCCGCCAGGAAGTAGCAGCCAATAGTGAAAGGACCAAGGCAGAGACATCTCCAGCTCATCCCTTCTTTGGGTATCAGCCAGCACGTCAATGACTTAAATCAAAAAATAGTTTTCGAAGATCTACACAGACACTCACTGGAACACCTCAGCAAGCGAGAGTCCAAAAGTGGCAGGCTCAAACCCAGAACCTCAATCAATGGCTGATACCAAATGAGAGACTCCCCCCTGGGCACACAGAAAACTGGGTGACTTGGAAGGCACTGAACAGACTGCGCTCTGGCACCACGAAATGCAGAGCCAACCTGAAGAAATGGGCCCATAAAATGGAGTCCATGACATGCGAGTGTGAAGAAGAGCAAACCACTGACCACCTGCTGCAATGCAACCTGAGCCCTGCCACATGCACCAGGGAGGACCTTGCGGCAACACCAGAGGCACTCCAAGTGGACAGATACTGGTCAAAGGACATTTAAAAGAATGCCAAGCTTGACAAACTCTGTGTCTTTTGTTTGTTTGTTTTTTCTGTCAAAAATGTAATACAGCTGTTCGGTTGCCTGAAACGATAAATAAATAAATAAATAGGCAATCCCTCGTGTCCAAGTCCGATTGCCTTCCAAATGCTGGGTCTTGTCGTTGGGTCCATAGATGACTGCAGAGACCTATTCTTGACCTGCATGTTCCTCCACAGTGAGGACATCGGTTTCCAGGCGGGTTCCAGACTGGATGGCCCATGAAGTCTCTTCTAACTCTATGATTCTAAGACGGTCCCAATCAAGGTTGGTTTGATGTGCCACCTTCCTCTTGATACGTTTCTCCCTTTTGCCCTCCATTCATGCATCAAACACTCTTCTTTGGGAAAATGCTGCACTTGCAGAGCTCGGGTGGTGTTGTATTTCAATGTCAATGTTGACGTTTGTGGAGAGGTGGCTGCTAAGGTAGCGGAAATGGTCAACATTTTCTAACGTTACACCATTATGCTGTATTTCTAGGACTGCAGAGGGATTGACTGGTGCCTTTTGCTGAAAGAGCTCTTTGTATGCTTCTGCAAAGGTGTTTAGAGTGGCTTGTAGGTCTTCTGAATGAGCACATACTACATTATCATCAGTATATTAGAGTTCTATAACATATGTTAGTGGGTCCCTGGTTTTGGTTTTTAGTCTACAAAAGTTAAAGAGTTTGCCATCTGACCAATAGATCATTGCCACGCTAGTAGGAAGCTTCCCATCAACAAGGTGCAGTATCATAGTGATGAAGAGTGTAGAGTTTGGTCCGGATCATTGTTCGAGTCCACAGTGATCTCTGGATGTAGGTGAACTACAACTCCAAATCCAAAGGACACTCCCCACCTAAACCCTTCCAGTATTTTCTGTTGGTCATGGGAGTTCTGTGTGCCAAGTTTGGTTCAATTCCATTGTTGGTGGGGTTCAGAATGCTCTTTGATTGTAGGTGAACTATAAATCCCAGCAACTACAACTCCCAAATGACAAAATCAATTTTTTTTTAGTGAAGGACATACATTGGGTTGTTAGGTGTCTCGTGTCCAAATTTGGAGTCAATTCGTCTAGTGGTTTTTGAGTTCTGTTAATCCCACAAACGAACATTACATTTTTATTTATATAGATTGTCCTTCCAATTCTGTTGTATGACAGTGAAACGCCGACCTTCTACAAATGTCACTTTCAACTCCTGGAATTATTTCATCAGCGTTGCCTCTGAAAAATCCAGCAAATCTCTTGAAAAGACAGGTAGACAAAGGTCAGCATCTGGAAGAAGCAAAGACCGCCAGCATTGAAGCCATGATCCTCCACCATTAACTTCACTGGAGGTAAAGCCACGTTGTCCAGCTGAGAGCAGTTACTCTACTCTGAGCTCAAGAATGGAAAATGGAATGTCAGTGAACAGCAAAAGAGAATGAAAGCCAAACTAAAAAATGTGGCAAAGATACCAAGAGAGAACTAGGAAGCCCTGACCCTCGAGCTTCTAATTGGAACTCAGCTGTGAAGTTTGGAGAGGTACAAATAGAGGGAGAAATGGGCCAAGAGGAAGAAGGTGCATCAAGCAAACCCTTGTTGGCCTTTTTGTCTAGAAATCAATTTCCTCATTGCGAAAAAACAAACAAAACATGCGAATCTAGGTCTCCACAGTCATTTATGGACCCATCACCAAGGCACCACCTGTCATGTATCATGTTCTGCAGTTGATGGTGGTTGGTGGTGGTAGGCCTAGCAGTTGGTGATGGAAGGATTAATGTAAGACTTAGTTCTAGAGCAGTGGTTCTCAACCTGGGGTCCCCAGATGTTTTTGACCTTCAACTCCCAGAAATCCTAACAGCTGGTAAATTGGCAGGGATTTCTGGGAGTTGTAGGCCAAAACCATCTGGGGGCCACAGGTTGAGAACCACTGTTCTAGAGGGTTGAGTAATCTATAAGTAAGAGTTCATTAGTAAAAGCAATTAAAGGTGGAGGCATGCAAGAGATAGGTTGCAGCTGTGTGTTCCTGGATATAAGGAGCTAACTTTGGGACTGATCTTTGGAAGAAAAGTATTTGTAGATGCTGCTGGTTTTTCCCCAGGTTTGTGGATTTTTGGTATCCTGACTTGTCTCTTGTACTCTTGGAACCTTGAATCTTTGGACTGGCTTTTGACTATGGTATAGACTCTTGATCCCTAGACTTTGCTCATTGAACTCTCGGCGTTTGACCACTGGACTGGACCCTTTGACTACGGCGTTATCTTGAACCTGCAACAGCGTTTGCTGTCAGTTTTTGTTTTATATTCTGTGGCTGAGTGCTATCTTTATGATTTATATTTTGGACTATTAAAACAGCCAGAAAGTAAGTGCTGTTTTGATTAAATTGTTTAGCACAAACTGGAAGTTTGCTTGGTTCATCTCTGCCTGAATACGGCAGAGCCTTGGCAACGTGACACTACCCTTGGGAGACAATCAGACGTGGCCACGAGGGATCACCTATGATGATGACAATGATGATGTCCTACCCACTTTCCAAGACATAAAAGGCTGCTGAGAATTATTTTCACAAGGAGCAGCAGAGACTTTCCTTGCTGTGCCATTGCGCCTGGGGGCTATAGCTCTTAGTGAAAGAGGCATGGACGTGACATCTTTCCCCAGGGGATTGCTTCTTGCCCTCCTTTAGGAAACTGGAACTCCCAAAGACCCAAAACACTGTAAATAACTCAAAATAAGTTTTATTGTTCACAAAGAGTTATTTCTTTAAAGCAATGAGCTGGCAACTTCAGAGGGGTGAAGGAAAATATACTTTACAGTCTCAGTTAGTCCTGGGTCCAAGGAGTTTGAAGCTGAGAAGCCTCACCAAGTTTCCTCTTTCCTCAATGGCTGTGAATGCCGGAGCAAACCACAACCCTCGTTCAAATGGCCTATGTTTGAAGACTCAGGATCTTCCTCTGGTGCCAAAAGAACTGGTTTGAAGGTGCTTGAGACTTCCAACATCGTTCAGGTTGGCCTGAACCTGAAGCATAAGTCTCAAGGGTAAAAAACTTCAGAACTGGTGCTGAGAGGTAATTTAATCAGGGGCTATTAGAGCCAAGTCTCTTACATCCATCTGATAGAAACTCTGATGGCAGAATGAAAAAGGGAAGCACTCCCCTCCTCCAGGAAGAGGTGGAGCCAAACAATTGAGCTGAAAAAGCAATTCAACTGGTACAAACAACATTGATTGACAGCTATAAATAACCAATCAATCCAACTATACATAAGCAGGGTAAAAAGGCAGGATTAAGCATGATACAACAGTTTAAATCTTGCACCTAACAGTTGGCGCCACTCGCGCTGCCACACTTGCTTGGCAAACTAGAGAAGATCTAGCACTTCAACTCAACAACAGAATGGCTACTGGTGCTACTGGACCAAATTGTTGTTGATAGTAATGATGATAGTTTGAGTGAGCAATGGCTTTGCTTCTCCATTCAAGTGGAACATATTTTCAGCAATGCAAATTTGTCATTCCTCTTGCTCTATACATTTCATCCAAGGTGCCTTCCTTGTGCTTCTCCACTTCCACCCAACATACTCAGGTCCAGTTCAAACAGAGAGGGAGGGTGATGTAAAACTGACCCACGGACCTCTTTTTTCCCTTTTCTGACCCAATGCGTCTCTCTGCAGCAGAAGGAGCAACTTGGTTTCTGTTTGGTTGCTTCTAAATAAGACAGTTTCCAAGCAACCCCAGTTTCCATGGCAAGAGATCCCGGGGTTAATCCAGGATGTGGTGGGGTTTGCAGCTGCTTTGCTCAAGTGAGAGTTGTGGGCTTTAGATAGATACTCTCTCTATCCATGGATTCTGCATCCACTGATTCAACCGTCCATGGCTTAAAGTACTTTAAAGAATTCCAAAAACTAAATCTTGATTTTTTTCCACTTTGTATATAGGATACCGTTTTACTATGTTGTACATAATAGGATTCTAGTATCTATCTATGGATTTTGGTATTCACATGCGATCCTGGTACGAAACCACAATTGATAACATGATTGATGGACAGATGGATAGATAAGGAAACAGATAAACAGACAGACAATACAGAAAGACAGACCAATGGGACGTGTGTATGTGTGTGTGTATAATAAATATATGGAATAAAGGACAGATGACAGTTAAATAGAAAGTCAGACACGTAAATAGATGAGTAGACAATCAGATAGATAGATAGATAGATAGATAGATAGATAGAGAGAGAGAGAGAACCCAACAGGTAGATAGACTGACACATAAATAGATGGGTAAACCATCAGATAGATAGATAGATATAGATAGATAGGGAAACAGACAAACAGGTAGGTAGATAGGTAAGTAGGTAGGTAGATAGAGAAACAGACAAACAGGTAGGTAGGTAGGTAGATAGAGAAACTGACAGGTAGATAGACAGACACATAAATAGATGGGTAAACCATCAGATAGATAGGTAGGTAGGTAGGTAGATAGAGAAACAGACAAACAGGTAGGTAGGTAGAGAAACATACAGGTAGAAAGACAGACACATAAATAGATGGGTAAACCATCAGATAGATAGATAGGTAGATAAACAGACAAACAGGTAGGTAGGTAGGTAGATAAACAGACAAACAGGTAGGTAGGTAGGTAGAGAAACCGACAGGTAGATAGACAGACACATAAATAGATGGGTAAACTATCAGATAGATAGGTAGGTAGGTAGAGAAACAGACATACAGGTAGGTAGGTAGGTAGATAGATAGATAGATAGATAGATAGATAGATAGATAGATAGATAAAGACAAACAGGTAGGTAGGTAGAGAAACCGACAGGTAGACAGACACATAAATAGATGGGTACACTATCAGATAAATAGGTAGGTAGGTAGAGAAACAGACATACAGGTAGGTAGGTAGGTAGGTAGGTAGATAGAGAAAGACAAACAGGTAGATAGACAGACACATAAATAGATGGGTAAACCATCAGATAGATAGATAGGTAGATAGATAGATAAACAGACAAACAGGTAGGTAGGTAGGTAGATAGAGAAACAGACAGGTAGATAGGCAGACACATAAATAGATGCGTAGACAATCAGATAGATAGACAGACAGACAGACAGACAGACAGACAGACAGATAGATAGAAAGAAAGACAGACCAATGGGACGTGTGTATATATTATAGATATTATATTATATTATATTATATTATATTATATTATATTATATTATATTGGGAAGGAAGGAGGAAACAGACAGACAAATACATAGATAGACATAGATAGATACATAGATAGATATAGATAGGGCTGATTGATCTATATAAAAAGACAAATAGATGGATAGATAGATAGGTAGATAGGCAGGCAGGCAACAGGACAGAAAGGTGATAAATATAGATAGATAAGACAGACTGATTGATAGGTGATGTATAGATAAGAAGGCAAATCGACAGATAACCAGATAGATGTGTTCTTTGCTTTTCTGCCAGGTTTTTAAGAAGTTACTGCAACTGCCTTTCGCAGTGCGCTGCGCGACTGATTCTTCCACTTTTGCCTTTCTAATGGATTGGCTTAAATTACCCAGATTGGTTCATCAGGTTCCGAATTGAATTATATTCACAGATTCCAATCCATTAGCAGAGTCACGGACAAAGATAATGGCTTCATGGTGCTCTCGCTAATGCGTACACAAGCAAAGGGAGCTTCCACCCAGAGAAACTGACCCTTTGGCAAGCGGCTTTACTGCTTCTGCGCTGACCGCTGAGAGATCTGTGGTGGCCTTCGAACATTTGGGGTCAAGGGCCGTGATTTGCATCTTCCATCGCTACGTGCGTGACTCCGTTCTGGAAAGCAGAGTTATTTATTAATGAAAATGTTTATGTGTTGTTTTTAATTGGATTTTTTTTTTTCGTTCGATAAGCTTCCTTCACCTTCCAGCTTTCACAACCAGACCCAGAAATGGCATGGAAAAAAGATCCGGTAAATGTTGGAAATGCAAGAAAAAATGTTGGAATATTTGGTCTAGTAGAAAGACCCAGAAGTTTTGGACTCCGATACACATCATACTAGAAGATATTAGTAAAGGAAAAGGTTTCCCTTGACATTAAGTCTAGTCGTGTCTGACTCTGGGGGACGCTGCTCATCTCCATTTCTAAGCCAAAGAGCCGGCGCTGTCCATAGACACCTCCAAGGTCTTGTGGCCAGCATGACTGCATGGAGTGCCGTTACCTTCCCACCTATTGATCTACTCGCATCTGCATGTTTTCGACCTGCTAGGTTGGCAGAAGCTGGGACTAACAGTGGGAGCTCACCCCACTCCCCAGATTCGAACCTGCAACTTTTCAGTCAACTAGAATATATTATAAAGCTTAAAATTACAATGAAACCCGAACTGGATTGGTTAGGGATTCTGGAGGACCAATGAGGAAAAGAGGGTCTTCCTTCAAGGGCAAACCAAGAATGGACAACTTGGAAGTCCCTAAACAGACTCAGAAATGGAGTGGGCAGATCAAAAGACAGCCTGGCAAAATGGCATGACCTAAAAGAATCCCACACCTTGTGTGACTGTGGAGCGGAACAGACAACTCAGCATCTGTATGCTTGTCCACAACGCCCTGCCTCATGTACAGAGGAAGAGTTGTTGGAGGCTTCAGACAATGCCATCACCTCTCAACAAAAGTTTGCTCCAGGCACTGTCAGGCCATTATATGCTAATCAAGGTAGTCAGTTGAAACATTCACACCTAGCTCCAGCAGACAAGAGTCCTTTGTCCCACCCTGGTCATTCCACAGATATATAAACCCTTTTTCCTAGTTCCAACAGACCTCACTACCTCTGAGGATGCTTGCCATAGATGCAGGCAAAACGTCAGGAGAGAATGCCTCTAGAACATGGCCATATAGCCCGAAAAAACCTACAACAACCCAATGCCATTGCTGTTGCCCGTTTTTGGTCAAAAGATATTTAGCCACCTGCGCTCCTTCTCTTTTTTTATCAGTTTTATACTAATTTATGCCATGCTTTTGATACGAAATAAAATAAATAAATAATTCTATGTCTTTACTGTGACTAGTTCCTTTGCACCTGTCCCTCCAAGTCTTAGTTTTCTTTCTGGTTTCTTTACAATTCGGATAAACGATTGAGCTAAGATATGGAAATCACCGTTCACTTTAAAGTGATGCAAATCATTCACAGTCATTATTTTCCTCCCTTCATCTTCAGCCGTAACCTTGCTTTTGCATTTTCCTCGAATTGATATACATATTCAGATCACACCCGAGACCCAATGATCTCCGGGCAAAGATAATATCAGAAATCAATTTAGAAACATTGAAAGCGATAGCAATTAAAAAAAGAGAGAGAATAAACGCATTTTAAATCAGTTATCCCTTTAAAACAACGCACTGCAAAACCAGGGGAGATAATTTGCCTCGCTCACAATGGAACGCCTTGATCCTTTACAGAACAAGTAAAGTCGTAATCCTCATCTCATTGGTGCAAAGGTGCCGCTTGGAAGATTGTTATCGTTGGATGGGATAGATCTCTTATATATACAGAAATCTTCAAAAACAAGGGCACCACCAGGATGAGCAGAAGAGGAAAGAAAGGTGGAAAAGAAAGGTAAGAATGCGAAGGAACACCCGCAGATTTAGAACATTACCACAATAAAACCAAAGGAACTGGGAGAATGAAGAGAAGCAAAGTCAAAATACGGCAAACTTAAAACAGAAGAAACAAAGAGTGATACACAATGTGATAGCATTAGGTTATGTTTCAGCATTTTAATTCCTGCTCAATTCCCTCCATATTTACTTTCTTGCCATAGATGCAGGCGAAACGTCAGGAGAAATGCCTCTAGAACATGGCCATATAGCCCGAAAAAACCCACAAGAACTGAATATTATTTTCCCCTATTATTTATTTTATTTATTGTGTCAGGAGCGAATTGAAACAGTTGTACTGCATTAAAAACAAACAAACAAACAAACAAAACACTAAGTTTGCAAACTTGGTAGTTGATTAAATGTCCTTTGACCAGTATCTGGCCACTTGGAGTGCCTCTGGTGTTACTATAAGAAGGTCCTCCCTTGTGCATGTGGCAGGGCTCAGGGTGCATTGCAGCAGGTGGTCTGTGGTTTGCTCTTCTCCACACTCGCATGTCGGGGACTCCACTTTGTGGCCCCATTTCTTAAGTTTCTTTCTTCCCTTTTTTTTTGCATCTCGTGGCGCCAGAGCGCAGTCTGTTCAGCGCCTTCCAAGTCGCCCCGTCTTCTGTGTGCCCAAGGGGGAGTCTCTCATTTGGTATCAGCCTCTGATTGAGGATCTGGGTTTGAGCCTGCCACTTTTGGACTCTCGTTTGCTGAGGTGTTCCAGCGAATGTCTCTGTAGATCTAAGAAAACTATGTCTTGATTTAAGTCGTTGACGTGCTAGCTGATACCCAAACAGGGGGTGATCTGGAGATGTCTCTGCCTTGGTCCTTTCACTATTGGCTGCTACTTCCCGGCGGATGTCAGGTGGTGCAATATCGACTAAACAGTGTAATTTCTCCAGTAGTGTAGGGCGCAGACACCCCTTGATAATGCGGCATGTCTCATTAAGAGCCACATCCACTGTTTGAGCGTGGTGAGATGTGTTCCACACTGGGCATGCATACTCAGCAGCAGAGTAGCACAGCGCAAGGGCAGATGTCTTCACTGTGTCTGGTTGTGATCCCTAGGTTGCGCCAGTCAGTTCCCCTATTACAACTTGGCATAACAAACACCATGACAAAACGAGTCAAGTTAAACCGAACCAAAGAAACCAAGATCTAGCTATAGCAAGTCATTCCAAAAGGAGGCATTTATCTATATAAAAAAAATAAAATTAATGTTTGTTTGTGGGATTAACATAACTCAAAAACCACTGGAGGAATTGTATTGTTGAAGGCTTTCATGGCTGGAATCACTGGGTTGTTGTAGGTTTTTTCAGACTATATGGCCATGTTCTAGAGGCATTCTCTCCCGATGTTTCACCTGCATCTATGGCAAGCATCCTCAGAGGTTGTGAGGTCTGTTGGAACTAGGAAAATTGGGTTTATATATCTGTGGAATGACCAGGGTGGGACAAAGGACTCTTGTCTGCTGGAGCTAGGTGTGGATGTTTTAATTTACCACCTTGATAAGCATTTGATTGCCTGGCAGTGCCTGGAGCAATCTTTTGTTGAGAGGTGATTAGATGTCCTTGTTTGTTTCTGCTCTGTTGTTATGCTGTTGTAATTTTAGAGTTAAACACCATGACAAAACAAGTCAAGTTAAATCGAACCAAAGAAACCAAGAGCTAGCTAAGCAAGTAATTCCAAAAAGAGACATAAATTAAAAAAAAAATGTAATGTTTGTTTGTGGGATTAACATAACTCAAAAAGCACTGGAGGAATTGACACCAAATTTGGACACAAGACACCTCTCAGGCCAACAAGTGATCATCACTCATAAAAACACTGAGAAACAAACACATACATACACAAATGTATAAAGCAAACACATACATACACAAATATATACACACACATATACACACACAAAACACGTATACACAGACTGGGCCACAGTAACGTGTGGCAGAGGTTGGCTAGTGTGTGTGTGTGTGTGTGTGTGTGTGTGTATATATATATATATATATATATATATATATATATATATATATATACATACACACACCTTCTGCCAGAGTTCCATGGGCAAAGCTCGTTTCTGAAATAAATGCCAGAAAAGGGCAGCTATAGTCTTACAATTATCCTTTATAATCTCTTGCCTCACAAGTTTTAAATGCCGGTCTTTCCCCCCATCAGGATTCAATTCAAGCCATTTCCTTCTTCCTGCAGGTGAACCATTTTAATGCCAAGTGAAAGATTTTTTTACTTTTCTTCTCAATCTGGATTCCTTGGCCCATTAACTCCAGGATCCTTCCAGATGAAGGGTAGAATTGCTTCTGCCTTTGAGACAGAGGCTGAAGGGCTCCTCCGCTTTCACCTCTCAAGATTCTCAGGCCCCATCTACATTGACCATTTACTCCACTTTCTAACCAGCACTGATGATTATGAAGGAAATCCTTGAAACAGGCTGAGGCCTGGATGGGGAAACCGCAGAGAAGTGATGCGCATTGTGGGCTTTCTTCTGCACATTTCTGTGGGAGTTTGTTGCCTGGCTGTTGCAGTTATGTTTGAAGCTGCACTGACGGTTTAATGCCGTTTCAACCTCATATTGTGCTTTTCACCTTAAGAACAGACAAGCATCCTGAGCTCTGAGGATGACCTGGGTTAAAGTTAGAATCCTCTGGAAAAGGAAACTCCACCATACTCCAAGGCAGCGGCATGTTCTGTTGGAAATAGCAACCTTCTACCAGCCTCCTATACTAGTTATCTGTTATGTATATAATTCAGATTGCGGGACACGAGAGAAGCCTCCTCGCAGGTAGAGATGGTAGAACAGAAGCTTTCCGAAGCTCTAGGTGCTCTTACGGCCTATTACAGGGGAAACCAGCTGATCCCTAATCCATCTAAAACACAGACATGTGCCTTTCACCTTAAGAACAGACGAGCATCCCGAGCTCTGAGGATTATGACCTGGGAAGGAATCCCACTGGAGCATTGCAGCGCACCCAAATACCTGGGAGTCACTCTGGACCATGCTCTTACCTACAAGAAGCACTGCCTGAACATCAAACAAAAAGTGGGTGCTAGAAACAATATCATACGAAAGCTGACGAGCACAACCTGGGGATCACAACCAGACACAATGAAGACATCTGCCCTTGCGCTGTGCTACTCGGCTGCTGAGTATGCATGCCCAGTGTGGAACACATCTCACCACGCTAAAACAGTGGATGTGGCTCTAATTGAGATATGCCGCATTATCACGGAGTGTCTGCGCCCTACACCACTGGAGAAATTACACTGTTTAGCCGGTATTGCACCACCTGACATCTGCCGGGAAGTAGCAGCCAATAGTGAAAGGACCAAGGCAGAGACATCTCCAGCTCATCCCCTGTACGCCAGCACGCCAACTACTTAAATCAAGAAATAGTTTTCTAAGATCTACAGAGACACTCACTGGAACGCCCCAGCAAGCGAGAGTCCAAAAGTGGCAGGGTCAAACCCAGAACCTCAACCAATGGCTGATACCAGATGAGAGACTTCCCCCTGGGCACACAGAGGACTGGGCGACTTGGAAGGCGCTGAACAGACTGCGCTCTGGCACCACGAGATGCAGAGCCAACCTTCAGAAATGGGGCCACGAAGTGGAATCCACAACATGTGAGTGCGGAGAAGAGCAAACCACTGACCACCTGCTGCAATGCACCCTGAGCCCTGCCACATGCACCATGGAGGACCTTCTTGCGGCAACACCAGAGGCACTCCAAGAGGCCAGATGCTGGTCAAAGGACATTTAATCAACTACCAAGCTTGCAAACTTTGTGCTTTGTTTTGTTTGTTTGTTTGTTAAAAATGCAATACAACTGTTTAATTTGCTCCTGACTCAATAAATAAATAACCCCATATTGAAGAAGGTGGTTTCAATGTGCAGATGATTACAAAGGAAATGCAGTTTGAGGCCTGGATGGCAACTGCACAATAGCACGGAGCACTAATGCATTGAAGGCTTTCTTTTGCATGTTTTTCTGCGCATGGTTTGCAACATTTTTGTCCCCTCCGCACGCCACTTGTGCAAATATATAGACTTGCCAAGGGTCAGCCCTGCTTGAGAATGGGAAAAGATGAAAGCAGATGGCCGATGGCCTCCCAGCTGGCTATGAATATGCAAGCAGACATGCAAGAATGGTGACGGCGCATGCGTTCGCATTGGCATTACCTGCAGGAAGCTTCCTGGAGTTTTGCCGGCTGCTTGGCGCTCAGGTAAGGCAGGCAGACGCTGGCCACATGATTCAGCTCATTCTCACCTGTCAGGAAAGAAAAAGGGAGTGCCAGCAGGATGACATACATGCAATTCCAGAAGGAACAGTTAAGGTAAAATCACAATGAAACCAGAATTTTATTTACTGGGCATGCTGGGTGATCAACTAGAAAGGAAACAGAACTACAATCCTTAATAATTGCAGTGAGAATAATCTCTGCACAAAGTTGGAAAAAACCAGTTGTCCCAATGCAAGAATAACGAAATTCTGCAAACTACCTGAGATGGACAAACGGACAATGCTGCTCAAGTAGAAATAGTAAACAAGATTGTAATGTATTGTCGAAGGCTTTCATGGCCAGGATCACTGGATTGTTGTAGGTTTTTCCAGGCTATATGGCCATGTTCTGGAGGCAATTTTTCTCCTGACGTTTCGCCTGCATCTATGACAAGCATCCTCAGAGGTGGAGAGGTCTGTTGGAAGTAGGAAAAATGGGTTTATATATCTGTGGAATGACCAGGGTAATGTTTCAGCTGATCACCTTGATTTGCATTCAATGGCCTGGAAGCGCCTGGGGGGAATCTCTTGTTGAGAGTGATTTTATGTGCCTGTTTGTTTCCCCTCTGTTGTTTTGCTGTTGTAATTTTTGAGTTTTTTAATACTGGTAGCCAGACTTTGTTCATCTTCATGGTTTCCTCCTTTCTGTTGAAATTGTCCACATGCTTGTGGATTTCAATGGCTTCTCTGTGTAGTCTGACATAGTGGTTGTGAGAGTGGTCCAAGATTGTAATGCATTGATTACCACACTTTGTCAAGACAATGATGGGGACAAACCATGAAAATGAACAAAATCTGGCTAGCAGTATTAAAAAAAACCTCTAAAATTACAACAGCAAAACAACAGAGAAGAAACAAACAAGGACATCTAATCACCTCTCAACAAAAGATTGCCCCAGGCACTGTCAGGCCATTATATGCTAATCAAGGTGGTCAGTTGAAACATTCACACCTAGCTCCAGCAGACAAGAGTCCTTTGTCCCACCGTGGTCATTCCATAGATATATAAACCCAATTTTTCTAGTTCCAACAGACCTCAAAACCTCTGAGGATGCTTGCCATAGATGTAGGCGAAACGTCAGGAGAGAATGCCTCTAGACCATGGCCATATAGCCCGAAAAAACCTACAACAACCCAGTGATTCCGGCCATGAAAGCCTTCGACAATATATTAATTTTTTTTAATTAGAAGAATGTTACTAAAGGAGAGGTGTTGCTATATAGTGTGATCTAAAAGGGAGCAGAATAATAAGGGTTAAAAATCAACAGACAAGAGCATGACGTTCGTAGAAGTGTTTCTGTAGTCATCTGTGTGCAATATGAACATGTTATGTATTATTATTGTTGTTGTTGTTTATTTATACCCCGTGTTATCTCTCCCAAAGAAGACTCAAAGAGGCTTAGAATGAAAAGTATAATCACCTAACTTAAAATATACAAATATGTAAACATAAAAACAGAGTTAAACATAACAGTATTAAAATGCACAGTTAAAATCCCATTTATTATGGGAAAGCTTGGCTCCACGACCTCCACTAAAATGAGCTCTCCTCCGCAAATAATCTGTCTTTGTTTTATCTCACCTGAGTTTTTAATCTGTTTCTACCCAGTTTTCTTTTATCCATTACATGTAGCCCGCCCATGTTATTGTGATTGTGTTTATTGTAATTTTATATTGCTATGTTGTCTTTTGTTTTATGTAATTGCGTTATTATCGTTTATTATTTGCGTTTTCGGTTTTGTTTTATTTTATGTAATTGTTGTTTTGGGCTTGGCCTCATGTAAGCCGCACCGAGTCCCCATCGGGGAGATGGTGCGGGGTACAAATAAAGTATTATTATTATTATTATTATTATTATTATTATTATTATTATTATTCACAGCTATTATTATTATTATTATTATTATTATTATTATTATTATTATTATTCACACCTAGCTCCAGCAGACATAAGTCCTTTGTCCCACCCTGGTGTTTCCACAGATATATAAACCCATTTTCCTATTTCCAACAAACCTTACTACCTCTGAGGATGCTTGCCATAGATGCAGGCGAAACGTCAGGAGAAAATGCCTCTAGAACATGGCCACATAGCCCGGAAAAACCTACAACAACCCAGTGATTCCGGCCATGAAAGCCTTCGACAATATATTATTATTATTATTATTATTATTATTATTATTATTATTATTAAAAATCAAACTGCAAAGACTCTGGCACAAACCAGTCAAGGTGGTCCCAGTGGTGATGGGCACACTGGGTGCAGTGCCTAAAGACCTTGGCCTGCACTTAAACACAATCGGCACTGACAAGGTTACCATCTGCCAGTGGCAGAAGGCCACCTTACTGGGATCTGCACGCATCATTCACCGATAGATAACACAGTCCTAGACACTTGGGAAGTGTCCAATGTGTGATCCAATACAACAGCCAGCAGAGTGTCTGCTGTGGACTCATCTTGTTGTGTTTCAAATAATAATAATAATAATAATAATAATAATAATAATAATAACAACAACAACAACAACAACAACAACAACAACAACGTTTAGAGATAGGATGGGTTTGAAATAAAGTTGTATTATTATTATTATTATTATATTATTATATTATTATTCAAATAGTTGTCCTATTTGAAGAAGGACTTATCTTGTTGTGTTTCAAATAATAATAATAACAACAACAACAACAACAACAACAATGTTTAGAGATAGGATGGGTTAGAAATAAAGTTGTTTTATTATTATTATTATTATTATTATTATTATTATTTGAAACACAACAAGACAAGTTCTTCTTCAAATAGGACAACTGCTTCCTTCCATACCAATAATAATAATACCAATAATAATAATAATAATAATGTTTAGAGATAGGGTGGGTTACAAATAAAGTTGTATTATTTTTATTATTATTATTATTATTATTATTATTATTATTTGAAACACAACAAGATGAGTCTTTCTTCAAATAAGAAAACTGCTTCCTTCCATCTCTATAACAACAACAACAACAACAACAACAATAATGTTTAGAGATAGGGCAGGTTACAAATAAAATTGTATTATTATTATTATTATTTGAAACACAACAAGATGAGTCTTTCTTCAAATAGGACAACTGGTTCCTTCCATCTCTATAACAACAACAACAACAACAATAATGTTTAGAGATAGGGCAGGTTACAAATAAAATTGTATTATTATTATTATTATTATTTGAAACACAACAAGATGAGTCCTTCTTCAAATAGGACAACTGGTTCCTTCCTCTCTATCCCCACCACGCCCCGCCCCCCCCCCACCCCCCATACGTTTCGCGTCTTCGGCCGGTTCCCCACTACCCTTGTATAGTCTTATCTACTTCTACTTTCCCTCCCCCCTCAGCCGCTAGCGTCCTTCCCCTGGCTCCACTGGTGTCCTCCCTTCCTCCTCCTACCCTCCTCCTCCTCCTCCTCTATCCTCCCCTTCCCCCCCTCCTCCTCTCTCCTGTTTTGCGCCTCGGGCGGGTCCCCAAATCCCGTTGTCTTATGCTTCTTATTCTTCTCTATCTTTGACCACCCAACCCGCTGAGTCCTTCTTCCCACTCCCTCCTCATCCTCCTCCTCCCCATCCTCATCATCCTCCTCCTCCTCCTCCTCATCCCCCTCCTCCTCCTCCTCCTCCCCCTTCTTGTCAGAAATGGCGGTTACCCCCACAGTTGCTTTCTTTCTCTCTTCTTCTTCGTCTTCATTTGCCCCCCCGCCCGCTGCTCTTTCTCCCCCCCTCGGCCCGCCTGGTCTTCCCTCCTCCTACGTTATCTCTCATCAATCCTCCTCCTCATACTCCTATGACCCCTGTTTGCGCTTCGGGTGGAGTTACCCCTCCGATCCGTCTTTCTCATTCTTCTGCTTCTCTTCTTCTTTGCTACCTTTGCCACTCACTTGCTAACCACCGCGGTTCATCCCTACACCCTACTCTCACTCTCCTCCTCCCCTCCTCCTACTCCTTGGATACTTGAGGGAATCCCATAGTGGATTCATTGATCATTGCACTGCTGCTGTTCTTTGCCAAACCACCCCCAGGCTGCGTCTTCTTCCCATCTTGCCCCCTGGTTCCTTCCATACTAATCCTCATCATCCTCATCCTCATCCTCCCCCTGTTTCGCGATCGGGGTGGGTTCCCCACTAAAGTTTGTCTTATCTTCTTATCTTCTTCTCCATTCTTCATTATTTGCCCCCCCACCGAGCGTCTTTCTTCACCATCGGGCCCACTGGTTCCCCCCCTTCCCTCCTCCTCCTCATAATAATACTCATAATACTCCTACCTACATAATTAGCTGTTTAGCGATTCGGGCAGGGGAAGTTACCACCCTCACAGTTGTATATGCTTATTCATTCTTATTCACTTCTCTCTTCTTGCAGATGAAACCACCAGAAGAGTCATTCTTCCCCTAGGCCAAAAGTCCTTCCATTCAATACAATAATACTAATACTAGTAATAATAATCATACATGTTTTTGTGTAACCCCCACCCTCCTCTACTACCCCTATATTATTATTATTATTATTATTATTATTATTATTATTATTATTATTGAGATGGAAGGAACCAGTTGTCCTATTTGAAAAAGAACAGCTGACGAAGATCAGTAAACCTGGCTGAGATAGACAATGCTAATCAAAGAGAATTTCAAGAAAGATCGGGACTGGTCTAGATGGCCTTTGTGGCCCCTTTCAAATCTAGGACTCTATGATACTGAGTTATCGATGTTTGCTTCTTATAAATGTGAAGCATACCTTTCAAGCTAATTCATCACTATCAAAACTGGACTCGCTGGGTAAGGTCAACAGATCGGTGCGTGGTGGGATCTGAAACTTAGCAGACTTTGACTCTGCTTTTTTGCCGAGCACTTTGGAGCCACGTCCCCCTCCAGGATGCCTTTCAGAAGCCCAAAGCACCAAAAGCTCAAAGGCATCAAATAGGAAAGGGCTCCAGTCAGAAAGAAAACGCAGCTGCAGAGGGGGAAGGCTGAGGCTTTTTGATCCTGGCAATGTTTATGAAGCGCTCGGGCTCAGCCGGCTATTTTTAGAGACTATTTTCCTCCCGTATCTCTTGCTCAGAAAGACAAACACAGTCTCTCTCTCTTAAAAGCATCCAGGATGCAGTGAAAAATCTTACAGCATCCTAGAGTTGGAAGAGACCCCAAAAGGCCATCCAGTCAACGCCTTTCTTCCAGGAATGAAGACACCAACTGAACCCTCCTGACAGATGTCCATTCATCCTCAAGTTAGAATCCTCTGGAAAAGGAAACTCCACCATACTCCAAGGCAGCGGCATGTTCTGTTGGAAATAGCAACCTTCTACCAGCCTCCTATACTAGTTATCTGTTATGTATATAATTCAGATTGCGGGACACGAGAGAAGCCTCCTCGCAGGTAGAGATGGTAGAACAGAAGCTTTCCGAAGCTCTAGGTGCTCTTACGGCCTATTACAGGGAAAACCAGCTGATCCCTAATCCATCTAAAACACAGACATGTGCCTTTCACCTTAAGAACAGACAAGCATCCCGAGCTCTGAAGATCACCTGGGAAGGAATCCCACTGGAGCATTGCAGCGCACCCAAATACCTGGGAGTCACTCTGGACCGTGCTCTGACCTACAAGAAGCACTGCCTGAACATCAAGCAAAAAGTGGGTGCTAGAAACAATATCATACGAAAGCTGACTGGCACAACCCTGGGGATCACAACCAGACACAGTGAAGACATCTGCCCTTGCGCTGTGCTACTCTGCTGAGTATCCATGCCCAGTGTGGAACACATCTCACCACGCTAAAACAGTGGATGTGGCTCTTAATGAGACATGCCGCATTATCATGGGGTGTCTGCGCCCCACACCACTGGAGAAATTACACTGCTTAGTTGGTATTGCACCACCTGACATCCGCCGGAGAGATAGCAGCCAATAGTGAAAGGACCAAGGCAGTGACATCTCCAGCTCACCTGTTTGGGTATCAGCCAGCACGTCAACGACTTAAATCAAGAAATAGTTTTCTAAGATCTACAGAGGCACTAGCTGGAACACCCCAGCAAGCAAGAGTCCAAAAGTGGGAGGCTCAAACCCAGAAGAACACCTCAGCAAGCGAGAGTCCAAAAGTGGCAGGCTCAAACCCAGCACCTCAATCTGTGGGTGATACCAGATGAGGGACTCCCCCCTGGGCACACAGAGGACTGGGCGACTTGGAAGGTGCTGAACAAACTGTGCTCTGGCACCACGAGATGCAGAGCCAACCTTCAGAAATGGGGCCACAAAGTGGAATCCTCGGCATGCGAGTGTGGAGAAGAGCAAACCACTGACCAGCTGCTGCAATGCACCCTGAGCCCTGCCACATGCACAGTAGAGGACCTTCTTGCACCAACACCAGAATCACTCCAAGTGGCCAGATACTGGTCAAAGGACATTTCATCAACTACCAAGTTTGCAAAATTTGTGGTTTTTTCTTATCTGTTTGTTTGTTTTGTTCTGTTAGAAATGTAATACAATGTTCTGGTTGCAGATGACACGATAAATAAATAAATAAATAAATATTATTAGTTATTAACCTGGCTGCCTCTCCTTGGACTATTTGAAGCTTCCGAACTGTGGGTCCGTAGATGACTGTGGAGCCCTATTCGTGATCTGCATCTTCTCCCGCAGTGAGGGTATTGGTTTCCAGGTGGAAGGCAGTCTCGGTCGGGGTTGGCTTGACGGGCCTTCCTCTTGGCACGCTACTCCCTTTCGCCCTCCATTCGTGCCTCTTCAAATTCTGCAGCACTGCTGGTCACAGCTGACCTCCAGCTGGAGTGCTCAAGGGCCAGGGCTTCCCAGTTCTCAGTGTCTATGCCAAAGTTTTTGAGGTTGCCTTTGAGCCCATCTTTCAATCTCTTTTCCTGTCCACCAACATTCCGTTTTCCGTTCTTAAGTTCGGAGTAGAGCAACTGCTTTGGGAGACGATGGTCGGGCATCCAGACAACGTGGCCAGTCCAGCGGAGTTGATGGCGGAGGACCATTGCTTCAGTGCTGGTGGTCTTTGCTTCTTCCAGCATGCTGACGTTTGTCTGCTTGTCTTTCCAAGAGATTTGCAGGATTTTCCGGAGGCAGCGCTGATGGAATCATAGAATCAAAGAGTTGGGAGAGACCTCCTGGGCCATCCAGTCCAATGCCATTCTGCCAAGAAGCAGGAATATTGCATTCTAATCACCCCTGACAGATGGCCATCCAGCCTCTGCTTAAAAGACTCCAAAGAAGGAGCCTCCACCACACTCCGGGGCGGAAACTTCCACTGCTGAACAGCTCACACAGTCAGGAAGTTCTTCCTAATGTTCAGGTGGAATCTCCTTTCCTGTAGTTTGAAGCCATTGTTCTGCATCCTAGGGCCCTTCCACACAGCAGAAAACAAGCTTGCTCCCTCCTCCCTATGACTTCCCCTCACATATTTATACATGGCTATCATGTCTCCTCTCAGCCTTCTCTTCTTCAGGCTAAACATGCCCAGCTCCTTAAGCCGCTCCTCATAGGGCTTGTTCTCCAGACCCTTGATCATTTTAGTCACCCTCCTCTGGACACATTCCAGCTTGTCAACATCTCTCTTGAATTGTGGTGCCCAGAATTGGACACAATATTCCAGGTGTGGTCTAACCAGAGCAGAATAGAGCATGGGGAGCATGACTTCCCTGGACCTAGACACTATGCTCCTATTGATGCAGGCCAAAATCCCATTGGCTTTTTTTGCCGCCACATCACATTGTTGGCTCATGTTTAACTTGTTGTCCACGAGGACTCCAAGATCTTTTTCACACGTACTGCTCTCGAGCCAGGCTCATTGTCCCCCATTCTGTATCTTTGCATTTCGTTTTTCCTGCCAAAGTGGAGTATCTTGCATTTGTCCCTGTTGAACTTCATTTTGTTAGTTTTGGCCCATCATCTCTCTAACCTGTCAAGGTCGTTTTGAATCCTGCTCCTGTCCTCTGGAGTCTTGGCTCTCCCTCCCAATTTGGTGCCGTCTGCAAACTTGATGATCCTGCCTTTTAACCCTTCATCTAAGTCATTAATAAAGATGTTGAAGAGCTATCCTCTCTTTCTGGGTTGGACTAGATGGCTTTTAGGAGCTCTTCCAAGGCTACCATTCCATAACTAATCCCCTTCCCGCTCTGCCTCCTACTCACCAAGGTCCAGCGTTTTGCAGAGGGAGCCCAAGCCCTGGAGCACCGTCAGCTGCAGCTTGAAGGCCAGCGTGTGGCCATAGACGGGTCCAGCTCGGGCGCTGACTGGAGCCTGGCGGTCAAGGGAGGTGGCCAGCCTGGGAAGGATGTCCTTGGAGAAGCGCGGCCGCAGGAAGTTGCCACAGTGGGCTCCCAGGACACACAGCACCTGTTAACAATAGTAATAATAACACTATGGAACAGGGTATTTGTTCCTGGGTTATAAATATCATTTCCTAATTGGTTCTTTTATAAATGGGAAAAGTTTATTAAACTGCCCAAACTTTGTTTTTGCAGGAGGGACATCATCCTGCAGCACATTTTTGCTCTTGTTTTTCAGTGAATATCTATCTCATAGTCTCAACCAATTCCAACATAGGGTTGTTGTAGGTTTTTCCAGGCTATATGGCCATGTTCTAGAGGCATTTTCTCCTGACGTTTCGCCTGCATCTATGGCAAGTGTGAAGATCCCTTACCTTGCCAGCCAGGGTGGCAGGGCCCAGGAAGAGACAGGCTAGGTAGTTTCAGCTTAGAAGGCCTGGCAGAGAGCTGCTGGAGCCATCTTAGTTTAGGGAAAAGCTCCAGTTCAGAGAGGGGGAGTGGCCGAGGCCTGAGCCAGCCCAGCAACAGCCAGGATTGGTTTGGAAAAGAGGGGCGGAGTTAGTCAGATGGAGGGAAAGAGAACAGCTTATTTGGACAGTTCAGTTTTTAGTTTAGTCGAGTTCTGTTCTGAGTGAGGTTAGAGTAGGATTGGAAGTTTTAGGAGTCTCTGTTAGGAATAGGCAGCTTGCCTGTAGTTTGCACAGCAAAGTAGGCTGTGGCAGACTGAGTTACAGCTATTTTTYGAGAAGAAAATAGCTGGGTRTRTYTGRTAAGGYATTGTAACAAAGAATAGAACKWTTCTCTCAAGTAACCATTACGCTTCTAAGAACCAAGAACACTTVRATTGTAACAGCCAAGCCTCTGAACCTGCATTTCHCRTTWMATTCTGTAWCTTYWAHTCAATAAACTCTTTCTTGTTATTTTTAAAATTTAAGCCTGAGTCAAGTGCCATTTTTGGRTTMGAGTCCTTTTCCTTGTTGAARCAACCTCTCRTGTTTCRCCTCAAAGAAAGCCCTTGATAATATACAGTATTTGGTGGAGTAAAAAAGCCTTTTAATAATTTAAACAGCCTTTTAGTATTCTAAATAGCTAGAGGGTTCGTGATTCTTCAGTTTATGGTGGCAGCGAAGGTTTTTAAAGAAAGAGACATCCCCTCAAACGCTATAAGAGCCAAAGTGGTGTGATTTCCTTATTCAGGAGGGACAGTGGTGGGATTCTTTGACCCCCTGTCCAGACGGCCAATTGAGGAGGCTTTATAGCAAGCATCCTCAGAGGTAGTGAGGATGCTTGCCATAGATGCAGGCGAAACGTCAGGAGAAAATGCCTCTAGAACATGGCCATATAGCCCAGAAAAACCTACAACAATCCAGTGATATCTGCCATGAAAGCCTTCGACATTAAATTCCAACATAGTTTGTGGAGTAGAACAACAAGGTAAGTACCAAACAAATAAATAGGAAACAACACTTTCAAAGCAGGAACAGAAACATTTTCAAATTTAATTACATAGTATAATAATAATAATAATAATAATAATTATTATTATTATTATTCTATTTCTTACCCACCTCTTCCCATGGCTTGAAGCAGGTCACAACATAACTAAAAACATACAATCAATGTACAAAATACACATATTAAAACGTATTACTAAAACATATATAATAAAATACACAAAATAATGATTAAACTAGGCACAAGTTGGATCGAGATAAGTGTTCAGATGTGTTTCAGATTCCAACAGCTCACTTAGCTTAATTTTAAGGTTTACTTTTAAATGGTCGGTTGGTTTGAGTCCTAGATTTGGGAAAATTTCTATCTTGTAAAACTAATTTAGAAAATAATCCAGATTAAACTGGCAAAAAACCCAGATTAAACAAGAGTTCTTCCAAAGCACACCAAAATCACACAGTTCAAGGAAAACAAACAAAGAGCCGTGAAGAGAAGCCGTCATCCAAATGCCATCCAAAGTCAAAGAAATCCTAGTTGAAGGTTCCAAAGTCCACAAGGCAGCGTCGTCGTCAAAAGCAGTCCAAAGTCAAGGAGAGGGGAAATCCGCACTTACGAGAATCCAAGTTGGTTGGTACACGAAGCAAAACGGCAACCTGCAGATCCAGGACCCAAGCCCAACAGGAAAGCGACAGCGACAAGACCCAAGGCACGATACCAACACTTTGCCTACTGCAAAGTTCTATCATTCCAGTGCCTTCATTTATCTTACAACTCATCATCCGATGATGAGCTGCCCTCCACCCCATCCTCATCACTCTCAGCTGGCTTAGCCTCCACAGCTGAACGCCAACGCCCATCCCTCCAACTCTTCCACCTCTTGTCAAGACTTAGGTCTCCCTACGATTCCACAGTATCACCTGATTGCCAATCACCATCACCAGAAAACCCCTCAAAAGTGTCACTAGACATTGGTTGAGTACACACATTCCGAACCTCCTGTACTTTGGTCCAATCCAATGACTCCCCTTCATCCCCATCACTCCCAGACCCATTATTCCCAGAAAAACACATGAAATCCTCTTCCTCTGTGGGAGCAGTAAGTATGTCCCGGATCTTCTTTCTCTGACGCTCCTTGTCTGACTCCTGCTCTCGAGTAATCCTCTTAGTCCCTCTATTCCCATCTGTATCTCCTTCCTCTTCCTCACTCATTTCACTCTCGGAGAAACCCTCAAAGGTGTTGGGGTTCAGCCTGAGTTTGAACTTGAACCTAATTCTCTGTTTGTTCCTCCTGATGCTAATGAAAATATATTTACTGATGCTAATGAAAATGTACCTCTTGTTACCAATGCTCCTGAAATTAGTGAGGAAGAAACTTCTGTAGGTTTGGAAAATGCCAATGTTCCTGAAATTAGTGAGGAAGGAACTTCTGTAGATTTGGAAAATGAAAGTACCAGTGTTCATGAGAATGTTTCAGAGGGAAGCCATGACCTTTCACTCCCTTCTGCACCTGGTAACTTTAATGAGAACAGAAGGGGCCAGATTTGGCAAGACAGAAGTAAATCACTCAGCTTGCGAAGGTCTTCCCGATTAAAAGAAATACAAACAATGGCTTCAAAGCACAGGGGCGGTTCACGGAACCAATTCTTTGGCTTTAATTGCCTTCCGCCGGGCTGACTTTCTCAGTTCAGGCATTGTTTCAGATTGATGAAGACCTTGGCAGTTCTCCCGGTTTCCCTGGCCATGGTCTTGAAAGATTTCTAGGATATCAAGCACGGTTAGTGGATTGCTAACAGGTTCCAGTATTTTACAGTGAGGCTTTGGGTTTTGTTTTGTCCATTTAAATTCATGTTTGCTGATTTTGCTGTGGCTTTTGACTTGCATTTTTCCTTTATTTTGTAACCATTTTTCTTCAATAAAAAAGGATTGTTTTTCACAGTCAAGTGTGGTGGATAGTTATCTTAGGGCCTCGTTCCCTGCTCTGGATTGCTTCGAAGGACTCTTCAACAGTGGGTGACATAAGTATCTCCTGGATCCTCTTCCTTTGCTGTTCCTCGTCTAACACCTGGGCACCTCGTTTCCCTCTTCTACCACTCCTACTACCAGTTGCAGCATTGCCAACAGACTCTACTACAACATTAGGAGTTTTCCAGGGAGAGAAAAGCTCTTGCAAACATTGCCTTGCTCTTGTCATTTCCACTGCTTACTGGGAACCATGCACAGAGGAATGGAGCTCAAGTCTTCTGCTGCCTCATTCTTGGAAGAAGGGATTAGTCTGCATTCCAAACAAAGCCACATTCTGTTTTTTCTATTGCTGTTTTAACCACCAAGCTGTCTTTGCATCCTTACGATTGAGAAACCGCCAAGAGTCCTGTCCTAAACTAAAGTGGTTTTGCAGACTTTGCAGCACTGGTTTCCTTCTTGATTGAATCTATCCATACTCTTTTCCTATTGCCTTTCCCTTTGCCCAGCGTTATTATCTTCAAGTGAGTTAAGCCTTTCCATGATAAGCATGATGGTCTATCACATGGGCCTCTTTAGGGAGAATTTGGTTTTGATTTGCTCTAGCACCCATTTGTTTCTCTTTTTTCATGGGCTCACTTTTCAAAATTGGTTGCGGTTTACAAACCAGAGTTGCCAGTTCATGAAAAGGGCTCTCAAGGGGAGAAGCAGGAGGCCTCGAGGATGGAGAGAAGGGCCCTTTTGCAGAGGCTCTTGAGGCTCACGCGGATGCCCTTTGCAAAGCCGGCTTGGCCCCTCTTCACATCCGCACGCATTTAGCGTCCTTCCAATTCATCACCCGCCAGGGTCCTGTTCTCTGCCACTATATAATCTCTTATCTCTCTGCACCACATTCTCCCCTTTATCTGGAAGGCTGCAGGCAACCTGCCAGTCGTGCGGCTTGGCCTTGCACTCTCCTCCGCTTGCACTGTTTGTCTAATGCAACCCAGCCCTGCATGCAAAAAACATCATGCAAACTGGGAACCTGGTGCAAAAAGTGTGTCCATGTTGGTTCTCTTGGGCACCTCAGCGGCTTTTGATACCATTTTTATTTATTTATTTATTTACAGCTTTTATATTCCGCCCTTCTCACCCCGCAGGGGACTCAGGGTGGATTACAGTGTACACATATACGGCAAACATTCCATGCCAATTTTCGACATACAAACATATACAGACATACACAGAGGCTATTTAACTTTTTTCTGGCTGCCAGGGGAGCTGTCGCTTTCATTGTCCATCTGCGACGCTGATGAAGCACTTGCTTCCCCGCTGGAATGCTTTGCTGGAGTCTTTTTTTATGGCCTCATAAATCAGTTAATTTAGCTTCCCCACTCTTTAAGGTGGTACCTTATTTTCCTACTTGACAGATGCAACTGTCTTTCGGGTTGCAAAGGTCGACAACAGGCTACACACAATTGGTTGGAAACCCACTCCAACCCAGGCTGGCTTCAAACTCATGACCTTTTGGTCAGAGTGATCTTAATGCAGCTGACACTCAGCCAGCTGCGCCACAATCCCGGTACCCAAGGCAGCACAAGGAGAAATATACCCTGTACATGACTTCCTTATATACAATTCTATACAATTACACATAGCAATCTCTGATTGGTTCCCAGCTCATTAACTTAACTCAGACCCAGGATTACATCATTCACAATCACCTGGACTAGGCCAGAACACATTCCCCGAATGATTCCCTATATACAGTTAATGCATGACTCAGCATTTCCAATAGAAGCCCATTAGCAGTGCATGACTCAGCTATATTGACTCAGCTATATTGTCCATGGTATCCTTCTGGGGCTGCTCTCCGGAATGGTCTTGGGGGTATGGCTTTGTAATGGCTCCACTCCTTCCTGGAGGATTACACCAGTTGGTGAAGTTGGGGGACTCCTGCTCGGATCCCTGTTCCCACAAGGTTCCAATCTATCCCCATGCTTTTTAATATCTACATGAAACCATTGGGAGAAGTCATCCAGAGTTTTGGAGTTCGATGCCATCTTTATGCAGGTGACACTCAACTCTACCACTCCTTTCTACCAAAGCCCAAGGAAGCCCCCCTGAACGTGGACCAATGCCTGACAGCTGTGATGGGCTGGATGAGGGCCAACAAGCTGAGGCTTAATCCAGACAAGACAGAGGTCCTCCTGGTCAGTCGTCAAGGTCTAGGGTGGCGACAGCACATGTTTAGGCACTGCAGACTACTTCAACCAGAGAAATCAGCCATAGCAGAGCACCTGATGAACCAACCTGGACACAGCAGATTATTTGAGGACACAGAAATGCTGGACCACTCTCACAACCACCATGTCAGACTACACAGGGAAGCCATTGAAATCCACAAGAAGCATGTGGACAATTTCAACAGAAAGGAGGAGACCATGAAAATGAACAAAATCTGGCTTCCAGTATTAAAAAACTCTAAAATTGCAACAGCACAACAATAGAGAGGAAGCAGGCAGGGACATCTAATTACCTCTCAACAAAAGTTTGCTCCAGGCACAGTCAGGCCATTGTATGCTAATCAAGGTGGTCAGTTGAAACATTCACACCTAGCTCCAGCAGACAAGAGTCCTTTGTCCCACCCTGGTCATTCCACCGATATATAAACCCTTTTTCCTAGATCCAACAGACCTCACTACCTCTGAGGATGCTTGCCATGGATGGAGGCGAAACGTCAGGAGAGAACGCCTCTAGACCATGGCCATATAGCCTGAAAAAACCTACAACAACCCAGTGATTCCAGCCATGAAAGCCTTCGACAATACATTAGCACATGTTTATTTGGTTAGAGACAATCATTTTTTTAAGTTTAAGAAGTCAAAAAACAATGGTTCCTTATGTTAAGAAAGAAAAACAACATCTGTTCGGAACTGATGCCGTGTCAGGAAGTTTTAGCTGAATAACAAGTTGCCAATCAATCAAGAGAACAACAGCGGCAGAAAAAGTGCTACATAAAGAGGCATTTTATTATTGGGAAAGTGTAGCAGATGCATGGGGAATGCAGAGCCTGTCCACTCGCCGCCGCCTTTCAAGATGGCCTGAATGAAGAAGGTGGTGAGTATGCATGTTGAATGAATGTATGTGGAGTGAATGCTGAGTGAATGTTTCCCCTTTCTCTGTGTAACCAATATAGCTATTATAAAAACATTACTTTTGCTGAGAGGTGATTAGATGTCCTTGATTGTTTCCTCTCTGCTGTATTGCTGTTGTAATTTTAGAGTTTTTTAATACTGGTAGTCAGATTTTGTTCATTTTCATGGCCTCCTCCCCTCTGCTGAAACTGTCCACATGCTTGTGATTTCAATGGCTTCCCTGTGTAGTCTGACATTATTATTATTATTATATTTATACTCCACTTTATTGCTCTCAAGGGAGGCACAAAGAGATGAGACTTAGACTATGTTGTGTGTCGTCTCGAGCCAACTCTGTGTCTGATTCTTCGAGGTGGTGCTCATTTCCATTTCTCAGCCCGGCGTTGTTCGTAGACACCTGCTAGGTTGTGTGGCCAGCATGACTGCATGGAGCGCCTTACCTTCCCACAGAAGCGGTACCTATTGATCTACTCACATTTGCATGTTTTCGAAGTGCTAGGTTGGCAAGAGCTGGTCTAACAAGGGGAGTTCATCCTGCTACACAGATACCAACCACCAACCTTTCAGTCAGTAAGGTCAGCAGCTCAGCAGTTTAACCCACTGCACTACCAGGGGGGCCTATTATTATTATGCAATGCTCTCTACGTGGGGTTGCCTTTGAAGACGGCCCGGAAGCTTCAATTGGTCCAACGTGTGGCAGCCATGATACTAACAGGAGCGGGACGCAGGGGGCATACAACCCCCTTGTTGTACCAGCTCCACTGGCTGCCGATTTGCTACCGGGCTCAATTCAAGGTGCTGGCGTTGGCCTATAAAGCCTTAAACGATTCCGGCCCAAGATACCTATCCGACCGCATCTCAATCTAGGAGCCCACCAGGACTTTGAGATCTTCCGGGGAGGCCCTGCTCTCGATCCCGCCCGCTTCACAAGCACGGCTGGCGGGGACGAGAGATAGGACCTTCTCGGTGGTGGCTCCTCGGCTGTGGAACACCCTTCCCGTGGACATTAGACTGGTTCCTTCCTTGATGATATTCCGCAGGAAATTAAAGACTTGGTTGTTCAAGAAGGCGTTCGAATAAGAAGTGCAATGATTGGTAATGACTATAGGAATGGAAAAACAGAAAATGATACTGGATTGTGATTTGGACGATGAGACGATGCTGAATGGTTCGTAGTAATGACGATGTTTTTGTATATTGCCGGATTGTGAATTGTTTTTATATTGTGTCTTGAATTTTGTTCTTCCTATGTTGTACACCGCTGTGAGTCGCCCCCGGGCTGAGAACAGCGGTATAGAAGCAAAGTAAATATAGAAGCAAAGCAAATGATGATGATGATGATGATTATTCCTGGAAAACTATTGGTGTCTCTGTCTATGAAGATTTTCAAGCTGCGGCTGGATGGCTATCTGTCTGGACAGCTTTGATTGTGTCTTCCTTTATGGCAGAATGGGGCTGGACTGGATGGCCTTTGGGATTCTATGATTCTGTGACCTACTATCACTGGACAAAAACCACTGCTGTGACTCACTTTCTGCAATCCTCCGACGAGGCCATCATCAAAGGGATTCTAATAATTAAAAAATATCACCTTTCCTTCCGCTCAGCAGCAGCGCGCATCCCCAAACGCCGAGAGGTAATTGCATGGCTTGATAATGGGTCCTTCCTCTCCTCCTTCATTCGCTCACCTTCATTTCCAACTCCAGCCCGGTCCTTGAGACGGTGGCATGGGTTTTGTTTGCCCGCCCCAGGATTAAAAGCCGCAAAGCCAGCTGGGCAGCGCTCCTCATTGCCTTTTATTTTTTGAAAAAACAGCTTTAATTGGTCAAACCATTTGCACTTCAAAGGCCGTTTGGAGAGGAGATCTAGGGACCCGGCTCAGAAGCCAAAAAGCCCCAAAGGCCATCTTTCTTGAAGCAGAGATGGACATCCTGTCGCTGCGGGATGAAGGCAGACCTCCTCTAAGCCTTTAAAACAAATTGGCAAGGTGTTCGGAAATGTGTTTTCCCCCCTCTTTCCAAATCATACAGAACGTCCTTTGAATACGTGAACAGATGCACATCAATGTATGCCCACCATACCAGCAGACCAGTCTTGTACACGCGCGTCTCCATTGAGCTTCTCAAAATGGCAACAAGAAGGGATCCTGCTACTGCCATAAATCTTGCTATTCGAACCTTCTGTTTAACTTTGAATATGTTTTGATTGATGTTAACTATGGATTTTGTTAGTGCTGTTTGTGTTCAATTCTGTTTTAATGATTGCATATTTGTATATTTTAAATTGTATACTAATGTTTTTATACCAAGCTGCTTTGAGTCTCCTTTGCAAAGACAAAGCAGGGTATAAATATAATAATAATAATAATAATAATAATAATAATAATAATAGAATCCTAGAATCAAAGAGTTGGAAGAGACCTCCTGGGCCATCCAGTCCAACCCCATTCTGCCAAGAAGCAGGAATATTGCATTCAAATCACCCCTGACAGATGGCCATCCAGCCTCTGCTTAAAAGCTTCCAAAGAAGGAGCCTCCACCACACTCCGGGGCAGAGAGTTCCACTGCTGAACGGCTCTCACAGTCAGGAAGTTCTTCCTCATGTTCAAGTGGAATCTCCTCTGTTGTAGTTTGAAGCCATTGTTCCGTGTCCTAGTCTCCAAGGAAGCAGAAAACAAGCTTGCTCCCTCCTCCCTGTGGCTTCCTCTCACATATTTATACATGGCTATCATATCTCCTCTCAGCCTTCTCTTTTTCAGGCTAAACATGCCCAGTTCCCTAAGCCGCTCCTCATAGGGCTTGTTCTCCAGACCCTTGATCATTTTAGTCGCCCTCCTCTGGACACATTCCAGCTTGTCAACATCTCTCTTGAATTGTGGTGCCCAGAATGTGGTCTAACCAAAGCAGAATAGAGCATGGGTAGCATGACTTCCCTAGATCTAGACACTATGTTCCTATTGATGCAGGCCAAAATCCCATTGGCTTTTTTTGCCGCCACATCACATTGTTGGCTCATGTTTAACTTGTTGTCCACGAGGACTCTAAGATCTTTTTCACACGTACTGCTCTCGAGCCAGGCATCCCCCATTCTGTATCTTTGCATTTCATTTTTTCTGCCAAAGTGGAGTATCTTGCATTTGTCACTGTTGAACTTCATTTTGTTAGTTTTGGCCCATCTCTCTAATCTGTCAAGATCGTTTTGAATTCTGCTCCTCCTCTAAGCCTTTAAAACAAATTGGCAAGGTGTTCGGAAATGTGTTTTTCCCCCTCTTTCCAAATCATACAGAACGTCCTTTGAATACGTGAACAGATGCACATCAATGTATGCCCACCATACCAGCAGACCAGTCTTGTACACGCGCGTCTCCATTGAGCTTCTCAAAATGGCAACAAGAAGGGATCCTGCTGCTGCCATAAATCTTGCTATTCAAACCTTCTGTTTAACTTTGAATATGTTTTGATTGATGTTAACTATGGATTTTGTTAGTGCTGTTTGTGTTCAATTCTGTTTTAATGATTGCATATTTGTATATTTTAAATTGTATACTAATGCTTTTATACCAAGCTGCTTTGAGTCTCCTTTGGGAAAACAAAGCAGGGTATAAATATAATAATAATAACAACAACAACAACCACCACCACAACAACAGCGTACCTGTCCGAACGTATCTCCTTCTATGTCCCACCTCGGAGTTTAAGATCTTCAGGGGAGGCCCTACTCTCGGCCCCGCCTCTATCACAAGTGAGGTTGGTAGGGACGAGGGACAGGGCCTTCTCAGTGGTGGCCCCTCGCCTGTGGAATTCACTCCCCGGGGAAATTAGGTCATCAACATCCCTCCTCTCCTTCAGAAGGAAGCTAAAAACATGGATATGAGACCAGGCTTTAGGGTAATATGGCAGACTGACAAGAATTTGGAAAGGACTATGGTAATGCTGAATGGACTTACGGATTTTAGAAGTCGGTGAACGTTGGCCGCTAGATTGGCTTTTTAGTTGTTATTTATTAAGTGAATGTTTTAATTATTGTGGTTATTGCTGTCATGTATTTTATCTGATTAATTGTTGGCATCAAATTGTGCCGGTTGTAAGCCGCCCTGAGTCTCCCCGAGGGGGTTGAGAAGGGCGAGGTAGAAGTGCCCGAAATAAAATAATAAATAAACAACTTTCAATTGTATTGCCCTTTGGTGCTGTGATCCACTTTGTGTCTCGATCAATCAATATATATAATGAAATGCTCTGTTCGTTTTGAGTGACATCATAACTCCAAAACCGCTGAAGTAATTGCCACCAAATTTGGCCACAAGACACCTACTAGCCCAAGGAGTGACCATCACTAAAAAATGATTTTGTTATTTGGGAGTTGTAGTTGCTGGGATTTATAGTTCACCTACAATCAAAGAGCATTCTGAACTCCACCAACGATGGAACACAGAACTCCCATGACCAACAGAAAGTACTGGAAGGGTTCGGTGAGCACTGACCTTGAGTTTGGGAGTTGTAGTTCACCTACATCCAGAGAGTGCTGTGAACTCAAACAATTAAGGATCTAGACCAAACTTGACACAAATACTCTGTATGCCAAAATGTAAACACTGGTGGAGTTTTAGGAAAATAGAGCTTCGCATTTGGGAGTTGTAGTTACCTCCCACACAGAACCCCCACGAACAACAGAAAATACTGTGTTTTCTGATGGTCTTTGGTGACCCTTCTCACACCCCCTTGCAACCCCCCGCCCCCCGGGTCCCGAACCCAGGTTGAGAAATACTGCCTTAAGGCCATCCAGTCCAACTCCCTTCACCAGGGCAAGAAAACATAAGCAAAACCCTCATGACAAAGAGCCACCCAACCATAGATATAGATAGATAGATATAGATAGATAGATAGATAAGATTCACACACACACGCACACACATGTATATGACAGATACAGTATCATAGATTTGAAAGGGACTCCTAAAGAAGGACCATTATATGTTGCATGTTCCAGAGGAGGCAAACCAGTCAATCTCTACTTCAACACTGACAAAGAAACAGCAAGAAATACTGTTTACCCACAAGCATCAAGACATTACATCTATAAGAAACCTACACCGTATCATTACTTTATTTACCAGATCGCCAGACTGGGCCACAGCAACACATGGCACGGGATGGCTAATAATAAAATAAAACTTTACTTGTAACCCACCCTATCTCCCCTAGGAACTCAGGGATAAAAGAAGGATACAATAATAATAATAATACGCTGGCAGATTATGTGAAAGGGAGTCAAGAACCAACATTGAGGGAAATCAATAATAGTAAACTGCTTAAAGTGCAAAAGACAAAGAGCGAATACTGTAAAAACACAATCCAGAGCAGAAGAGAAAACTGGTGAAAGAAGGCTCTCCATGGACAGTTCCCGGCAAAGATTCAGAGCCAAATTGACAAATTAAAAACATGGCTGTAGCTCACAAATGGAGCTCTGAAAAAGGAGACAAAGAAGGGCCTGATTCTGGCAGCCCAAGAACACGCCATTCGAACCAATGCCATCCAAGCCAGAATTGAAAAGTCGATGACAGATCCCAAATGTAGACTCTGTAAGGAAGCAGATGAAATAATCGATCCCATCCTCAGCTGCTGCAAGAAGATTGCACAGACAGACTACAAGCAGAGGCACAACACCGTTGCTCAGATGATTAATTGGAACTTGTGCCACAAACACCATCTGCCTGCGACAAAGAACTGGTGGGATCACAAGCTGGAAAAAGTTACAGAGACTGAACACACCAAACTCCTCTGAGACTTCCGGATTCAGACAGACAGAGTTTTGGAGCACAATACTCCTGACCTCACAATCGTGTTAAAAAACACAGTATGGATCGTTGATGTTGCAATTCCAGGTGACAGCAGGATTGAAGAGAAACAACTGGAAAAGCTGACACGATATGAGGATTTAAAGATCGAACTGCAAAGACCCTGGCACAAGCCAGTCAAGGGGGTCCCAGTGGTGATCGGCACACTGGGTGCAGTGCCTCAAGACCTCGGCCTGCACTTAAACACAATCGGTGCTGACAAAATAACTACCTGCCAGCTGCAAAAGGCCACCTTACTGGGATCTGCACGCATTATTTGCCGAGACATCACACAGTCCTAGACACTTGGGAAGGGTCCGACACGTGATCCAATTCAACAGCCAGCAGAGTGTCTGCTGTGGAGACATCTTGTGGTATTTCAAATAATAATAATAATAATAATAATAATAATAATAATAGTAATAATAATAATAGTAATAATAATAATACAACAGCCAACAGAGTGTCTGCTGTGGACTCATCTTGTTGTGTTTCTAATAATAATAATAATAATAATAATAATAATAATAATAATAATAAGGTTATCTGATGAGCCTTACTTACTTACCCTAAAGGCTCGGAGTACAGCCAGGGGGTCGTCGTTAGTGAGCCGGTTAACGAGAGGAGGCCACGTCCGATGCGCTAAAGGAAGGAGGATGTTTTCATGAGCGCTGAGAGCCGCCACACATAATTCCAGAACATCCAGGACCTGCAAAGTGCAAAGAGAACCAGAAAACAGGCAGATTAGGGATTATCCAGACTGCTTTGAGCCACAATTCAAAGTGTGGTGAGGGCCTATCAACCCCATGAATCCAGTTTACAGGTTAGGCTTTTCTCTGAGTCAAATGCTCCTGGTTCGAAAGTGTTATTTACTGTTGAATTGTTCAATCCTTACTCCAAAAACTTCATTTTTGAAACTGCCACAAATTACGTTGAATTGCTTGGGACCCAACAATGAGATATTCATTGGAAAACTAGAGCAAAATGTGCTGCAGGATGACGTCTCCCCCACAACAATCAAGTTCTGGCAATTTAATAAACATTCTCTGCGTTTTTATGATAGAACCAATTAGGAAATGACATTTATAACCCAGGAACAAAACTGGTGTTACATAGAGCTATGTATGCAGGTTGCTCATTTTTATCAAAAGGGGAAAATTGTGATACCCCAATGATAAAATAAACAGAATGGAAAGTAATATATATATATTTTTTAAAAAATACATATCTGTATTCTAGATTGTCACTCCAGCAATACAGCTGAAAACCTACCGCACATATAAAAACGTAAATAAAATGGAAAAACATACACACCAACAAAATTAACAAACACAAATATTAGTCTATGAACCCCATTTATTAGTCTTCCCATCTTTCCTTCTCTTCTTCTTCCTTCTCTATCTCTTTCCTTCCTTGCCCCTTTTTCTTTCTGTTCTGGTGTCTCTCTTTTTTTTCTTCTCTCTTTCCTTCTCTCCCTCTTTCTCTACATCTTTCCCCTTCCTTCTCCCTCTTTCCTTCCTTCTTTTCCCTTTTTTCTTCCTTCTCCTTCCTTCTCTAACTTTCCTTCCTCCCCCTTTTTCTTTCCCTTCCTCTTTCTCTTTCTTCCTTCTCTACCTCTTTCCTTCCTTCTTTCTCTTTGCTTCCATGCTTCCTTCTCCCTTTCCTTCTTTCTTCTCCCCCCCTTTTTTCTTTTTTTCTCCCCTTCCCTCCCTCTTTCTTCCCTTTTTCTGTATTGTCATTTACCTTTTTGTCATTTAGCTTTTTAAGTCCCTTCTGCTGTGTTTTTCAGTGTTTTTATGAGTGAAGGACATACATTGGGTTGTTAGGTGTCTTGTGTCCAAATTTGGTGTCAATTCCCCCAGTGGTCTTTGAGTTACCGTATATTCCGGCATATAAGACGACTGGGCGTATAAGACGACCCCCAACTTTTCCAGTTAAAATATAGAGTTAAGACGACTCCCATGCATAAGACTACACCCGCATATAAGACGACCCCTGACTTTTGAGAAGATTTTCTTGGGTTAAAAAGTAGTCTTATACGCCAGAATATACTGTATGTTAATCCCACAAATGAACATTACGTTTTTATTTATATAGATGAACAGATGCTAGATGGCCATCTGTCGGGAGGGCTTGGATGGTGTCTTCCTACCTGGCGGAATGGGGTTGGACTGGATGGTCTTTGGGGGCCCCTTCCAATTCTATAATTCTATGATTTGCTCCAGCGAGTACCTTAAGTCGGACACGGAGGCTCTTCCCGGAGAGTAAGTGGATGCATCTCTCCATGATGTCTTTGGCCGTCTGGGCACGAAGCGGCAACCGGCTCTGCTCCTCACGGGCCTCAAACTCGCCATCCGGCAGCAGCAATTCTATGACATTAGAAAAGGACAGGTCACCTTCCAAGGAAAGGGCTTCTCTTGCGGAACTGCACCACTTACTTCTGGTTTTAAGCCCACAGTTGCACTCTGGCACTGAAACACCTTTTCACCCAGCACCACACCAGAGTCCAGTAATCTATATATATAAAAATGCTCTGTGCATAATGAGTACCTTAAAAACAAAAGAACCAATGAACAAAATCACACCACATTTGGCAACAAAACGTCTCACAACACAAGGAGTGATCATCAGACAAAAAAAAATATGATTTTGTCATTTGGGAGTTGTAGTCACTGGGATTCACAGTTCACCTACAATCAAAGAGTGTTCTGAACACCATCAATGATGGAATTGAACCAAACTTGGCACACAGAACTCCCATGAGCAACATAAAATACTGGAACGGTTTGGTGGGCATTGACCTTGAATTTGGGAGTTGTAGTTCACCTACATCCAGAGAGCACTGTGGACTCAATGATGGATCTGGACCAAACTTGGCACAAGCACTCAATACGCCCAAATATGAACACAGATGGAGCTTGGGGGAAATAGACCTTGACATTTGGGAGTTGTAGTCACTGGGATTCACAGTTCACCTACAATCAAAGAGCATTCTGAACCCCACGAACGACAGAATCAGGGCAAACTTCCCACACAGAACCCCCATGACCAACAGAAAATACATAAGGCCATCCAGTCCAACTCCCTTCACCAGGGCAAGAAAACATAATCAAAACCCTCCTGACAAAGAGCCATCCAGCCATAGATAATACATAGATATAATTCACACACAGAGAGATATAGATTTGAAAGGGACCCTTAAAGAAAGACAATGACATGTTGCCTGTTTCAAAATAGGCAAACCAGACACTCTCCACATCAACAGTGACAAAGAAACAGCAAAAAATACTGTTTACCCACAAGCACAAAGACATTACATATGTTACAAACCAACACTTTCGCATTACTTTATTTTCCAGATCAACCGACTGGGCCACAGCAATGTGTGGCATGGGACAGCTAGTACTATCTAAAATGTTTATTATGGAAAGCAGGTACAAAGGGGGAAAGGATCATTTCCACAAGGGACAGTAGAATAGAAAATACAAAATACAGTGGAGTCTCGCTTATCCAACATAAACAGGCTGGCGGAATGTTGGATAAGTGAAAATGATGGATAATAAGGAGGAATTAAGGAAAAGCCTATTAAACGTCGTATTATGTTATGATTTTACAAATTAAGCACCAAAACATCATGTTTTATTACAAATCAACAGAAAAAGCAGTTTAATGCACGAAATGTTGTGTAGTTATTACTGTATTTACGGATTTAGCACCAAAACATCACAATGTATTGAAATAGCTGTGGATCCAGGGGGGAGGCAGGTTGTCTTGGAATACAAAACATTGGATGAGTGAAGGTTGAGTAATCCAATAATAGGAAATACAAAATAGTAATAATGGCAAAAATGACAAAGTACATAAAGTCAAGAGAACCAGAAACCACAGCAGTTATTCAAACATGAATCCATAAACCAGAAAACAGGAGCTTCTTTCAAGGCAAACCCTTACAGGAACAAAGACCGCCCTGAGTCGCCTGCGGGCTGATATGGGCGGGATATAAATAATGTAAATAAATAATAAATAAATAAAAGACATGAGGCAGAAGAGGAAACTACAATCATGAACTTGAGAGCCAAGACAGGAAAATCATTCTTTAGCAACATTGTCGCCTCTGAGGGGCTTGAAGCCAGACTACTTAATTTAAGCCCATCCAGACACACATGACATCATGCCGAACACACCTGGACTTCGAGGGTCTTCTCACAGGTTCTGTGAGAATATCTAGTTTGTCTGTTTTTTTTACTCCCTCTGTTCTCAGGCCTAATCTAGTTTCCCAGGAAAACTCCCCATCAGCCCAAGGACTTTCACTTTCCCCTGTTGCTTGGGAACCAGAATCCAAAACATTGGCCTCCCCTGCATCAGCCTCAACTGCCTGCAATTCTCTCTGACCCGAGCCCTGCAATTCTCTCAGATGACACACAGACTTCTCAAATGTGTTGGAGCATATAAGGAATCAGTGAATTTCTGTGTCAACTGTAAAATAAGATGCATGGAGCTGATTGGTTGGGCTATGCCTGGGGAGCAGGCTGAGCCTGGGACTTTTGGATACTGTTATATTTATGTTCAGGCTGGAGCTATGCAAATGATTTTAATGGTTTTAATGTGTATGTATATGTCTAGTCTATTTATGTCCCAGCATTGAATGTTTGCCATTTATAAGTTGTGCTCCACCCTGAGTCTTCTTTGGGGTGAGAAGGGCGGAATATAAATGTTTCAAATAAATAAATATGCAGGTGTTCAGAGAGTAAAGAAAGGGTGAAGCAGAAAGAGGCAGAGTTTGGAGTGTGCTCTCGCTTCATGAACTGCTGAAGGAGTTTATTTATTTATTTACGACATTTCTATGCCGCCCTTCTCACCACGAAGAGGACTTAGAGCAGTTTACAAGATATATATGCATACAATATATTATATTATTAGCATAGTACAATATCAGTATTAAATATTACTATATTGTACTATAATAATGATGATGATAATAATAATTTAATTATATTCTGCTCTATCTCTCCAGAGGAACTCAGAGCGAATTCCAAACATAAAAGGCAAACATTCAATGCTCGAATACAACAATATATCCATAATAACAAAATTTATACAACCCAACATATTAACAAACTAAAATTAAATATACCATTATATTGTAATATTATTAGTAATATTACATGTAATATAAGTATTTATCATAATAACATATTATTAGTAGTAGTATTATATTGCATTACACCAGTGTTTCTCAACCTTCCTAATGCCATGACCACTTAATACAGTTCCTCATGTTATGGTGACCCCCAACTATACCATTATTTTTGTTGCTACTTCATAACTGTAATTTTGCTGCTGTTATGAATTCTAATGTAAATATCTGATATGCAGGATGTATTTTCATGCACTGGACCAAATTTGGCACAAATACCCAATACACCCAAATTTGAATATTGGTACGAGTTGTAGTTGCTGGGATATATTAGGTTCACCTACAATCAAAGAGCATTCTGAACTCCGCCAACGATGGAATTGAACCCAACGTGGCACACCGAACTCCCATGACCACCAGAAAATACTGAAAGGGTTTGGTGGGCATTGACCTTGAATTTTGGAATTGTAGTTCACCTACATCTAGAGAGCACTGTGGACTCAAACAATGATGGATCTGGACCAAACTTGGCATGAATACGCAATATGCCCAAATATAAACACAGATGGAGTTTGGGGGAAATAGACCTTGACATTTGGGAGTTGTAGTTACTAGAATTTATAGTTCACCTACAATCAAAGAGCATTCTGAACCCCACCAACGATAGAATTGTCCAAACTTCCCACACAGAATCCCCATGACCATCAGAAAATACTGTGTTTTCTGATGGTCTTTGGTGACCCTTGACACCCCCTTGCGACCCCCACAGGGGTCCCGACCCCCAGGTTGAGAAACACTGTATTACATTATATAATAATAATAATAATAATAATAATAATAATAATAATAATAAACCTTTATTTATACCCCGCTACCATCTCCCGGAGGACTCGGTGCGGCTTACAAGAGGCCGAGCCCAAATACATCAACAAAAACAACACAGCAATACAGACAATAAATAAACTCAGAAACAAAGCAATAAAAGTAATAATAACACCACAACATGTTAAAAACCTATGGGAGGGCCAAATGTAATAATTAAAATTTTAAAATACTGGGCATGACCAGGTGACATATAAGTAGGATGAATATTATATGTATATACAATACATTATATTATTAGAATAACATAGGAAACAAGGTGGAACTGTCTTCTGCCCCCCTCCATGTTTATTCACATGGACAAAGAAAGACAATTTTAAATCTCTCATAAAGGGACATCATGTGAGTTGATGTATAACTGACCGCATTGTACATATGTTGTTCTGAACTACGAAGAGTTAACTACTTGTTCTTTATTGATCATCTACGTGGCATATTTTCTTTCTCCGGCAAGGCTGTGTGTGAGTTGATCAAGCACCACAAAATGCACAAAATCCTATTTGCAAAACGTTATGAAGGGCAACTCCATTAGTTTTACTGTGTTTTACTGTGGATTCATTAGCATGCAGGACATACAGCCTTACGCCCAACCATAGACTGGGAAGCTTTGAGGCGTTACTGACCTTGCTCCTCGTCCTCCGACTCAGAGAGGTCGCCCTCTGCAACCCGCTTCTGTTTGACATATTCCTGGAAAAACTCCTCCATGTCCATTGCTGTTGGGGGCTGCAGGGCAGGGGCTTTCTCACGTGGATGGGTGGCCTCCACCCAAGGTCCACCTTCTGGCTCCTTGTCCTTCCGTGCTGGAGGCTCCACTTTGGACCAAGAAGCTGTAAACAGAGAGGAGGGAAAGATGATGGCTTCAACCAGTCAGGTTTGCAATTGACTGCTCCATTTTAAAGAGGAGAAGAGACTTCAAGGGCTATCCAGGAAGACACAATCCAAGCCCTCCCAACAGATGACCATCCAAACTCCAAATCTCCACTGCAAGACAGAAGATCCACATTCGAACAGCAAAAATGCTCAGGAAATTATTCCTAATGTTTACATTTTCCAGCAATTTGAATCCATTGCTCTGTATCTAGTCTCTGGAGCAGCAGAAAACAAACTTGACTCCTAATCACTGTGACATCCTTTCCGATATTTAGGCAAGACTCGGTCTCTTCTCTTGCCCTTCTTTTCCCAAACACAATGTTTCCAGACCTGTGGTCATTTTGGTAGCCCTGCTTTGGTGCCCAGAACTGTACACAGGGCTACTATTCCAGGTGAGTTCTGACCAAAGCAAAATAGAGAAGGACTATGATGTCTCTCCAACTGACGTAGTCTTTTTCTATGAGGTGTGTTAGAGTTTGTTATAGTACCTGGCAGAATAATAGTTAATTGAAAAGTTAATTGTAATGAATTACAATTACAATAACTAATAATTATTAATTAATTAATTGTAATTGTAACTAATTACAATTACAATAACTAATAATTATAAGTATAATTATTAATAACTGTAAAGTTAATTGTAATTAAGCAGAACTTAAGTTCTGAGTAAATCACAGAGTAATGAATGGAACCTGTAAGCAATAAAAAATAGACTGCAGTAAAGATGAAGTAATGCAGAAGGTGATTGATTAAAGGGAATGTAAATTAAGCAAGCAACCACGACATGTGGGCTTCCCAGTGAGAGAAGATTTTGGTGTGTGAAGGAGTTTGATTTAATGCTGTGAATTTGTGGATCAAATATTGCATAGATTTTAAATGCTGTATTTTATTGTTACTGTAATTGTTTATTGTGTATTTTTATTTTTGAGTGTTATTTTAACTGTTTGTATTGATTATTTGTTATCGCCTTTGTTTACTAATGTGCTGTGGGTGTTGTAACTCAGCGTCCTGGCAGTGTACCTACTAGTGGGTGTAGGAGGAGAAGGAGCGATGCAGAGTTGGAGGAGGAACAGTGTCAGCTGAAACGCATTCGGGATGTTATTATGGCGCCCAGTGATTCTGAGGACTTTGCAGGGTTTGGACCCGAAGACTTAGAGGAACTGGTTTACAGGGGAGTAAAACATTTTGCCAGTGAGACTGACAGTGATGAAGAAGTAATGAGCAAACGTCTTAAAGACGTAGCTGACAATTGCAGTTCGGATGAACAGGGATCCAATGATGGGGATATGGAAGAGGGGCTGGACTGGACTCAGGTTAGGGAAATTCAGGACATATGCACACAGCCCACGTCTAGTGATGAATTCGAGGGGTTTCATGATACATGGCAGGCAGGTACTTCTCGGGAGGATTCTGGACAAGATCAACGTTGGCAGCGCTGGCAAGGTAATGAGGCCACAGCTGAGGATAATGATCCAGGTGTAAGTGATGAGAGCCAATCCAGCGATAGCGACTGCTGATAAAATGAGGGCTTTGGGATGGGTAGATTTGCAGAGGACAAAGCGTTGTATCGGGTGTTTTGTGCTGCCTTACCTCCTTTTGGGTCCTGGGAATACAGCTATCGTGTCTTTGTGTGCCTCGACTCTGGGTTGGACTACATGAGTGACTTCGTCTTGCCCCCTGACTACGGAACGTCTCTGGACCACGCCATTTGCCTTCTGGACTTTGTTTGCTGCCTTTCTCCGTGTTTGACCTAAGACTGTTTGACTACGCTATTGCCATCTCCAGTTTTGCTCCTGTTTTCCTTTTTGAGAAACTAAGTTCTGGGATATCCGTTTGTTTACCTGCTTGAAGGCTTTTGTGTTGCTAATCGGTACTGCAGTTTAAGTTCTGTTAGCTTTGTTAAAGACCTATTAAAGACTTTGTTAACCCCTTACTAGCTGTGTTGGACAATCTTTGGGCTCTGAGTCACGACAGTGGGCTTGGCCTCATGTAAGCTGCACCAAATCCCTTGGGGAGATGGTAGCGGGGTACAAATAAATTTTATTATTATTATTATTACTGAGTAAAAGGTAAAGGTCTCCTCCTGACATTAAGTCTAATTGTGTCTGACTCTGGGGGTTGTTGATCATATCCATTTCTAAGCCAAAGAGCTGGCGTTGTCCGTAGACATCTCCAAGGTCATGTAGCCAGCATGACTGCATGGAGAACCGCTACCTTCCCACAGAAGCGGTGCATCTTAATATACTCATAGTTGCATGTTTTCAAACTGATACGTTAACGGCTGTTAAGAATGGTGGGAGTTGAAGTCCAAAACACCTGGAAGGCCCAAGTTTGCCCATGCCTGGTCTACACACATCCACACCCTCCCCACCTTTATGTAGAGTCCCCGTGCTCGGCTACCTAGCATCTGCATCAGTGTGTGCATGACTCCAAGGAATGACGACACCCGGTCAGTGTGGCACTGGTCCAGCTTGGCCAGAACGTCCTGGAAGACGTCCTGGACCAAAGGCAGCACATTGGCATCCGAGTGCCGGAGCATGGCTTCCAAGACCTGCAAGGCATGGGGCTCGTGGGCTATGTGTCGCAGCCGCAGGGAGATCCCATCCACCAAGTAGTCCGCGTTCTGGTTGATCAATTCGGGGACAGAGCCATAGCCACAGGCACAGCAGATCTCAGACAAGGTCCTTCGCGCTGCCTGGCCGATGAGCAACGTGGGGTCTCCGGCCTTCTCTAGAACCGGGTACAAAGCGGAGAGCAACAGCAAACGGAAGTCCCTCTTCAGTGCTTGGGCAAAGCAGCCAATGCCTTCTAGCTGGATGCAGATTTGCCAGATGTTGCTGTTCATGGAACGGATGGTGGGCTTCGGGTCGGACAGAGGAAGAGCTTGGCGGTGCGGTTCAGAGGCAACGGCAAGAAGACCGGAATATTTCACAGCCGGTTCAGTATCGGTCTCTTCGACCTCAGCGGTGGTGATCAGATGCCAGTTTGCTTGGTCTACATACTCTTCCAAAATGGATGCTACGACTTCCTTGAGATCCTCGGCACTCGGTCCCGTTTCCCGTTCCTGGAGGGCACGCACTTCCAACCCTGCAGCTCCGGCAACCAGTTGGTTGACCACCAAGGCGGCCTGCTTTCGGTACAAAGCCGATTCTCCGTAGAGATCCATGAAATGGTCCACAAGCAAATAGATGTTCCCATAGTAGCCGAGAACCCGGCAGATATGTTGAAGCAGAGGGAGGATCCGATCGTCGGTGAAGAACCGGAAGTACTTCCTCTGGACGCCGTCCTTGGCTGGTTCTTCCAGGCCTCCTGAACCCTGACACTTCTCCTCCACGATCTTCACGTCTTTCACATCCAGCTCCAGGACTTGCACTAAAGCTTTGGAGAGACGCTGGAGATGGGACGCCGAGTTGAGGACGGCGCTCACCTTGGGCCCCAACAGCTTCAAATAGCCAAGGAGCAGGTTCAGGGTCGACATCTTGCCCTGGTCGTCCTGGGAGTTCATTAAGCGAGGAAGAGCCGTGGCCAAGGAATGAAGGTCTTCTGCAAGGACGTCGGTGAGCTGCCTGTTGTCGGCCACCATCCCTTGAGCTGCGATGTTCTTAAGGACCTCGTTGCTCTGATCCTGGATTTCGGATCTTTCATCGTTTACGAAGCTCACCAATGCCTTCAAAAGCTCACCAATGGATTCTGCCAACGAGTGGCTGCATGTCCACATCAAGAGGCGAACCATTTCAACCAGTTCCTGCCTCGCTTTCCAGTGCGGATGGACGGACACGGAAGCAACCACCTTCTTGATAAGGATGGAGAGTTTGGCCGCAGTGCTTTTGCTCCATTCGGGGTCTCTGCGCACCACAAGCTGGGATATCCTGCTCTCCTCCAAGGCTGGCTTCTTCTTCTTCACCTCCTCCTCTTCTTCTGCTGGGATTTGTTTCAGCTCTTCATCCGCCATGACCAAAGCGATTGCTCTAGAGAAGACCCTCAGGGCCGAGACGACCACTGCGTGACCTTGCTTTGTATCTCCGGTAATGATTTGGGAAAGAGAGATGGAGATCCCAGGGAGGAAAGAGGCAAAGAGGTCTCCGCAGCGCCTCCTGTCCTCCTCGTCTAAAGGTCTGTGGTACTCCTGGCAGTCGCACTGCAAAAGGAGAGCCTGCAGGCATTTCAAGGCTTCGAGCTTGACGTGCCTGGCTTTCTCCCGCTCCGCTAAGGATAGAAGCAAGGATACAGCGAAGCCCAAGTGTGGAAGGGCGGAAGGCTGGTACAAGGACATGACCACGTCGCCATACGCCGAATGCAGCAAAGCCAGGATGGCCTGGATCACGGAGTGCTTCAGTTCCTCGGACAAAGAGGCCACTTGGCTCGGGGCGGACGGAGAGGCCAGGCACAGGCAGAGTTCGGAGAAGAGCTCGAGGAGGAGGTCGGGCTTTTTCACGCAAGTGGAAGACAACAGGAAGGCCATGCATTGCACCACGCTCTGGACCAGGCGCTCCCGTTTGGGACCGGGGGCCTTGAGGGCGAACCTCAGCGGGAAGAGGACGTACTCCTGCAGCTCCTGCAAGGCCGAGTCGCTGACCCTCCGAAGTTGGGCCTGCAGCTCCTCCACTGTCTCTACCGTCTGGACTTTGGTCAGTTGGACGCAGACAGGACGCAAGGCCCCAAAGGCCTCCTGCGGGGTGTCAAAGACGGCCATGGCCTCGGACCAGTCACTCGTCTCTCACGCTTCTTCTCAGGTCATCATTCTGTGGGTGGAAAAGGAGAAAGATCCATAAGAGCACAACTATGCCTCGGGTATTGCAACATTTTAAAAAAAAGGTAAAGGTTGTCCCCTGACATGAAGTCCAGTCATGTCTGACTCTGGGGTGTGGTGCTCATCTCCATTTCTAAGCTGAAGAGCCAGCATTGTCCATAGACACCTCCAAGGTCATGTGGCCTGCATGACTGCATGGAGCGCTGTTACCTTCCCACCAGAGTGGTACCTATTGATGTACTCACATTTGCATGTTTTCGAACTGCTAGATTGACAGAAGCTAGAGCTAATAGGGGAAGCTCACGCCGCTCCCTGGAATTGAACCTGTGACCTCTCGTTCAACAAGATCAGCAGCTCAGCGCTTTAACCCACTGCGCCACTCGGGGCTCCACTGCACTCCATCTCTGATTTCAATAATTGTACACAGACAGTTCTAATGATATTATTATTATTATTATTATTATTATTAGCAGTGGCGCAGTGGGTTAAACCCTTGTGCTGGCAGGACTGAAGACCGACAGGTCGCAGGTTCGAATCCGGGGAGAGCATGGATGAGCTCCCTCTATTAGCTCCAGCTCCTCATGCAGGGACATCAGAGAAGCCTCCCACAAGGATGATAGAAACATCAAAACATCCTGGCGTCCCTTGGGCAACGTCCTTGCAGACGGCCAATTCTCTCACACCAGAAGCGATTTGGTCATGTCACTCCTGACACGACCAAATAAAAAAAGATTATTAGCTGTACGCGCCACGCGTTGCAGTGGCCAACCTTCCCTCCCTCATTCTCTCCTCCTTTCTTTCCTTCCTTCCCTTTTTTCCTTTCAATCTCTTCTTCCTTCCTTCTCTTCCTCTTCCCTTCCTCCCCCTGCCTTTATTTCCCCTTCGTCTTTCTCCCCTTTCTTCCTTCTCTACCTATTCTTGGATTGTAACTCCCAGCAGTCCTTCTCATCAATCTATCTACCTACCTACCTATCTCTACGTAATCTATCTATCTGGAGGATTGCTGGGAGTTGCAATGCTCCAGATAGATAGATTAGGTAGAGATAGAATTAAAACAGGATTAAAGATATTTTCAAAAATCCCAGCTAAAAACCATTAAAACAAATGCAAATATCAAAATAGAATTAAACATGCAAATGATTAAAATCACTTGAAACACTTTAAAATGTGTTGTTGTTAAAAACAGTTAAGATAATTAAAAATATCCCCTGGTGCATTCTTAAAAACATTCTTCTTTAAAACTCTTCAACAACAACAACAACAAAAACTCCTAAAGCTCAGAAAGTTACTTTTTGGAGACTTTCTGACATACCAGGCAAGTAACTTTTCCAATCTCTGGGTATACATTCTGTGTTTATATATATATATATCTATTCTTACTTCTCCAAAATATCCCTGAGATCCCAGTAACCTCCCAATCCTCCCAGTTAAAGAGCCCAGTTCAACCTTGAAACCAGAGGAAAAACAACATGAAGAAACAACAACAACAACAACAACAACAACGTGAAGAAAAACTCCTAAAGCTCAGAAAGTTACTTTTTGGAGACTTTCTGACAATCCAGGCTAGTAACTTTTCCAATCTCTGGGTATACATTCTGTGTTTATATATATATATATCTATTCTTACTTCTCCAAAATATCCCTGAGATCCCAGTAACCTCCCATTCCTCCCAGTTACAGAGCCCAGTTCAACCTTGAAACCAGAGGAGAAACAACATGAAACAACAACAACAACGTGAAGAAAAACTCCTAAAGCTCAGAAAGTTACTTTTTGGAGACTTTCTGACATACCAGGCAAGTAACTTTTCCAATCTCTGGGTATACATTCTGTGTTTATATATATATATATCTATTCTTACTTCTCCAAAATATCCCTGAGATCCCAGTAACCTCCCATTCCTCCCAGTTACAGAGCCCAGTTCAACCTTGAAACCAGAGGAGAAACAACATGAAACAACAACAACGTGAAGAAAAACTCCTAAAGCTCAGAAAGTTACTTTTTGGAGACTTTCTGACAATCCAGGCTAGTAACTTTTCCAAGCTCTGGGTATACATTCTGTGTTTATATATATATATCTATTCTTACTTCCCCAAAATATCCCTGAGATCCCAGTAACCTCCCAATCCTCCCAGTTAAAGAGCCCAGTTCAACCTTGAAACCTGAGGAGGAATCCTTGCAGGGGATGATGGGCCTTGGAGTTGTCCAGGGATGGCTGGAAGTTGAGCCATTTCCCTTCCCTTTGGGGAGAAGCAGCAGCAACAGCAGACACTCACATGCCGGAAGTAAAACTCTCTCTTTTTCCGGAGCGAAATATCTCCCGCAGGGGAGCAAATGGAAGAGAGAGCGCGAAAAAGGTCCTAAGTGGCAGAGCAGCGCATGTGCGGGAAAAGGGAGCGAACTGCGCATGCGTTTCTTTTCTACGGGATCTAAGGAAAAAAAGAGCAAGCTAGTGCGCATGCGTCAGTGGAGGAGCTATCGAAGGGAGCGAACTGCGCATGCGTTTCTTTTCTACGGGACCTGAGGGGAAAAAGAGCAAGCTAGTGCGCATGCGTCAGTGGAGGAGCTAGCGAAGGGAGCGAACTGCGCATGCGTTTCTTTTCTACGGGATCTGAGGAAAAAAGAGCAAGGTAGTGCGCATGCGTCAGTGGGGAAGTTATCGTCCGCGCATGCGCGAAGCGCTTTTTCGCGTAGTTTGTCTCGCCTTGCCTCTGCGATGGGTAGGCCTTCCCGCTCTCGGCGTGCTTTTGTCCCCCTTCGGCGACCCGTAGCTCGCTGGTCTTTGAACCGGAGGTGAAAGCGGTCGGCCATTTTGTGGCGGTTTTCCAGAAGAGGGGGCCAAACAGAGAGGCCTGGTCTGGTCCGGCCAGGCCGGGCCTCCTCCTCCTCCTCCGCCATCATCATGTCCTCGTTCTCGGAGTCTGCGCTGGAGCGGAAGCTGTCGGAGCTGAGCAACTCGCAGCAGAGCGTGCAGACGCTGAGCCTGTGGCTCATCCACCACCGCAAGCACGCCGCCCCCGTCGTCGCCGTCTGGCACCGGGAGCTACGCAAGGGTGAGTCAGGGAGGGAGGGAGGGGTTCCCGAGGGCATCCAGACCACCCCAACAGCCCAGCCAGCTTGGCTCCTGCTCAGAGAATCAGGGAGTTGGGGGAAGACCCACAAAGGCCATCCAGTCCAACCCCCTTCTTCCTTTCGACTAAAATGATCAAGGGTCTGGAGAACAAGCCCTATGAGGAGCGGCTTAAGGAGCTGGGCATGTTTAGCCTGAAGAATCATAGAATCATAGTGTTGGAAGAGACCTCATGGGCCATCCAGTCCAACCCTATTTTGCCAAGAAGCAGGAATATTGCATTCAAATCACCCCTGACAGATGGCCATCCAGCCTCTTGTTTCAAAGCTTCCAAAGAAGGAGCCTCCACCACACTCCAGGGCAGAGAGTTCCACTGCTGAACGGCTCTTACAGTCAGGAACTTCTTCCTCATGTTCAGATGGAATCTCCTCTCTTGTAGTTTGAAGCCATTGTTCCACTGCGTCCTAGTCTCCAGGGAAGCAGAAAGGAAGCTTGCTCCCTCCTCCTCCCTGTGGCTTCCTCTCACATATTTCTACATGGCTATCATATCTCCTCTCAGCCTTCTCTTCTTCAGGCTAAACATGCCCAGCTCCTTAAGCTGCTCCTCATAGGGCTTGTTCTCCAGACCCTAGATCATTTTAGTCTCATAAGGTGGGGAGGGTGTGGATGTGTGTAGACCAGGTATGGGCAAACATGGGCCCTCCAGGTGTTCTGGACTTCAACTCCCACCATTCCTAACAGCCGGTCAGCTGAACTTGCTGACCAAAAGGTTGGCATTTCAAATCCAGGGAGCAGGGTGAGCTCCCGCTGTTAGCCCCAGTTGCTGTTAGCCCCAGCTGCTGTCAATGTATCAGTTCAAAATGCAAATATGAGTAGAGGCACTGCTTCTGTGGGAACGTAACGGCGCTCCAGGCAGTCATGCTGGCCACATGACCTTGGACAATGCCAGCTCTTTGGCTTAGAATTATAGAAATATAGAATCAAAGAGTTGGAAGAGACCTCATGGGCCATCCAGTCCAATCCCATTCTGCCAAGAAGCAGGAATATTGCATTCAAAGCACCCTCAACAGATGGCCATCCGGCCTCTGTTTCAAAGCTTCTAAAGAAGGAGCCTCCACCACACTCCGGGGCAGAGAGTTCCACTGCTGAACGACTCCAGCGGTCCTAGAAGCTCTTTATTAGGCTTTAAGATTGCTTGCACACTGCACTCACACTAAAATCCGACATACTACCTGTCACATCAGCACTTTTAATCTGTACCCATTACATTTGGCCCGGCCCCAGTTTTATTGTGTTTGGTGTATTGTTTTATTGTTTTTAATATTGCTTTAATTGTTTTGATTTGCTTTAAGTTGTGCGTTTGTTATGCTATGTTTGTGAGTGAGTGAGTGAGCAGGCCAGTGCCTGGTGGAGGGGTTCCCGAGGGCATTCAGACCAGCCCCAGTAGCCCAGGCAGCTTGGCTCCTGCTCAGAGAATCAGAGAGCTGAGAGATACCCCTGAAGGCCATCCAGTACAACCCCCTTCTTCCATTCAACTAAAATGATCAAGGGTCTGGAGAACAAGCCCTATGAGGAGCGGCTTAAAGAGCTGGGCATGTTTAGCCTGAAGAAGAGAAGGCTGAGAGGAGACACGATGAGGGCCATGTATCAATATGTGAGGGGAAGTCACATGGAGGAGGGAGCAAGCTTGTTTTCTGCTGCCGTGGAGTCTAGGACGCAATGGAGCCATGCCTTCAAACGACAGGAAAGGAGATTCCACCTGGACATTAGGTAGAACTTTCTAACCAGATTCATACAATGCTACCTGTGCTAGGACACTGAGAGGATTCTTAGCATCTAATAGCATTGTTATGGAACTCCAGTGAAAAGCAGGACGTCTGTGTTTAGCATAATCAAAGAATCGATGGAGAGGAGCTCACGCTGACGGACAAGCAAAGTGACCATTGCCTTCAAAGAGAGATGGAGGCATACGAGCACTGACCTCTCCTGACACTCGTGGAGACTCTTCAACTTGGTGCATTGTGTGCATTTGCTTTTTTCAGGAGAGCCAAAAAGGCACTGCCAGGGCTACCTATGCCCAGAAGGACACCAAAAGGCCGACTGGCAACAGGAAATGGCAGTGTCCCAAGGGACAACAGCTCAGAAAGGAAAATCCAACCAGAAAGGCAACAGCATTCATAGAATCAAATCATAGAATCCAAGAATTGGAAGAGACCTCATGAGCCATCATCCAGTCCAACCCCATTCTGCCAAGAAGCAGGAACATTGCATTCAAATCACCCCTGACAGATGGCCATCCAGCCTCCGTTTAAAAGCTTCCAAAGAAGGAGCCTCCACCACACTCCGGGGCAGAGAGTTTATTTCGGTTGCTTCTACCCCGCCGTTCTCACCCCGAAGTGGACTCAGGGCAGCTTACAAAAGCAAGGCACAATTTGATGCCCGCATCACATAACAATAAGACAAAATAATATCCATTAACAGAAAACAGCAATTCTAGCAATAACATCAATTAACAGAAACAACAATTCTTGCAAGGCAAAAACAACCATAAAAGCAATAAAACCAATACAAACCATTTCTCCTCATTGACGGTCAGCATTTTGGAATCTCATAGTTCAAATTCCAATTTCACAATTGTCAGTCCTGTCAGTCCTATCTATCTGATTGTCCTTATCTAGTTGTCAGATTGCCCGAAGGCCTGGTTCCACAACCACGTCTTTACCTTCCTCCTGAAGGAGAGGAGGGATGTTAATGCCCTAATTTCCCCTGGGAGTGAGTGCCACAGATGAGGGGCCACCACTGAGAAGGCCCTGCTCCTCGTCCCCACCAGCCTCACTTGTGATAGCGGTGGGGTCGAGAGCAGCCCCCCCCCCCCCAGATGATCTCAAATTCCGGGGTGGGACGTAGAGGGAGATACGTTTGGACAGATACACTGGACCGGAACCGTAAAGGTTTTTGTAGGTCAAAACCAGCACCTTGAATTGTGCTCGGAACTGAACTGGCAACCAGTGGAGCTGACACAGCAGGGGGGGGGGGGTGTGCTCCCTGTATGTCGCTCCAGTGAGAGTTCCACTGCTGAACGACTCCAGAGGTCCCAGAAGCACTTTATTAGACTTTAAGATTGCTTGCACACTGCACTCACCTTAAAATCCGACATACTACCTGTCACATCAGCACTTTTAATCTGTGTTTCTTGTTCATTCGTTCAGTCGTCTCCGACTCTTTGTGACCTCATGGACCAGCCCACGCCAGAGCTCCCTGTCGGCTGTCACCACCCCCAGCTCCTTCAAGGTCAGTCCAGTCACTTCAAGGATGCCATCCATCCATCTTGCCCTTGGTCAGCCCCTCTTCCTTTTGCCTTCCACTTTCCCCAGCATTATTGTCTTCTCTAGGCTTTGCTGTCTCCTCATGATGTGGTCAAAGGACTTCAACTTTGTCTCTACTATCCTTCCCTCCAATGAGCAGTCGGGCTTTATTTCCTGGAGGATGGACCGGTTGGATCTTCTCACAATCCAAGGCACTCTCAGAACAGTCTATAGGCTCTTTCAATCTTTTCCACAGGGATCAGGCACTATCTTCATGACTGGTATTTTAGCTAATAGGGAAATCCTTAACTTCTAATCTGGGCAGTCTTTCTTTGCCTCTGTTGGTATGGAGCCTCTACACCTGGTACCAACTGCGTCTGGCTTCCGTGAGAGACCCTTACCAAGCAGAGCTTTGTAGACTTCCAGGGAAAAAGGAGTTCAGGTTTCGGTGATGGCTGGCTGAAGTCCCTCAGCAAAGGAGCTGTAAGGCTGCAAAATCCTCAGCCAAGCTGTGGGCCTTCTCTCCCTGGTCAAGCTGTAGGGCTGTATAACCCAGGCCAAGCCGTAGAAGACGAAGCTTTCTACAGGAGCTCTTGGTATTATGTCCTGCATGAAAAGCTTCTCTGTGTGGACAGAACCCAAACTGGCTCCTGTTCCCTCCAAAACCCAAAAAGGGGGCGGGACTAGGGAACCTAACTATAATTGACAGGTGGCTTGCCCTATGATTGCAGCCAAAAGAAGCCACCTATCTGCAGAGTCCCTGAAACTTAGGACTGCAACAAACATTCAATGCAAAGCAAACAAAATTGGAGGTCCTGGTGCAGTTGTACCTGCACATTCTTCCATTCGACTAAAATCAAGAATCAAAGAGTTGGAAGAGACCCCATGGGCTGTCCAGTCCAACCCCATTCTGCCAAGAAGCAGGAATGTTGCATTCAAATCACTCCTGACAGATGGCCATCCAGCCTCTGTTTAAAAGCTTCCAAAGAAGGAGCCTCCACCACACCCCGGGGCAGAGAGTTTCACTGCTGAACGGCTCTCACAGTCAGGAACTTCTTCCTAATGTTCAGATGGAATCTCCTCTCTTGTAGTTTGAAGCCGTTGTTCCTTGTTCTAATCTCCATGGAAGCAGTAAACAAGCTTGCTTCCTCCTTCCTGAGAAGGCTGGGAGGAGACATGATAAAGGCCATGTATAAATATGTGAGGGGAAGTCCTAGGGAGAAGGGACCAAGCTTCCTTTCTGCTTCCTTGGAGACTAGGACGCAGTGGAGCAATGGCTTCAAACTACAAGAGAGGAGATTCCACCTGAACATGAGGAAGAACTTTCTAACCAGAAGCACTTTATTAGAAATTAAGATTGTTGGCACACTGCACTTACCCCATAATCCTTACATACCACTTGTCACGTCAGCACTTTTAATCCTGTACCCATTACTCTGGCCCGGCCCAGTTTTATTGCGTCCTGGTGTATTGTTTTATTGCTTGTTGTTTAATATTGCTTTAACTGTTTTTAATTTGCTTTAGGTTGTGTATTGTTATGTTGTGTTTTGAGGCCTTGGCCTTTGTAAGCCGCATCGAGTCCTTTAGGAGATGCTTGTTGTTGTTGTTCATTCGTTCAGTCATCTCCGACTCTTCGTGACCTCATGAACCAGCCCACGCCAGAGCTCCCTGTCGGCCGTCACCACCCCCAGCTCCTTCAAGGTCATCCTTCAAGGATGCCATCCATCCATCTTGCCCTTGGTCGGCCCCTCTTCCTTTTGCCTTCCACTTTCCCCAGCATAATTGTCTTCTCTAGGCTTTGCTGTCTCCTCATGATGCTAGGAGATGCTCGCGGGGTACAAATAAAGTTAATAATAATAATAAACTGCAGAAACCTTGTTTCTACAGGAGGGACATCCTGCTATAGCACATTTTACTATAGTTTTTCAATCAATATTTAATTGAGTCTCAACCTAGTTTGTGGCAGCAACAAAAGTGAAGTTTCTGGAGTAGAATTACTGTTTTCAAAGTAAGGACCGCACAATTAAATAGGAAACAACACTTTAGAGTCAGGAACAGAAAGTTTTTCAAATTTTGTTACATAGTGTAATACTCCAGTGTTATCCTGATGGCTCAAGGCAGGACACAACAAATTCAATAACAAATGAACATTTAAAAAATACAATAAATTACACACACGCACATATAGATACAGACTTGGAAGAGACCCCCGAAGGCTATCCAGTCCTATCTATTTGTCATCTGTTTTGTGGACCTTTTAGCTGCTGCATGGAATTGTTGCCACAATCAAAGTCCTCCCAAGAGGTGGTCATCCAACCTCTGTTTAAAAGTCTCTAGAGAAGTAGACTTTTCTCAGAACCTCCCAGTTAAATAGTAGCACAGACGTCTAAAAGCTAGAGCTGCAGAGCAGATCCTTTCTTTTTTACTTGAGTTATTTAAGCAGATGTTAGATGGTTCTTCTGGCAGAGCTCTGAGAACCACCCAGTCCAGCCCCTTTCTGCCAGATCCTTCGCACAGATGGCCACCCAGCTTCTACCTTAAAATATCTAGAGAAGGATGTACCAGGGCAATTTATTCCACTATTGGAATAGGAATATTTGTTTCTACAGCTTGAATCCATGGCTCCATTATTATAATCATAAGTAAAGTTAATAAGAGTCTCTGGAGCATCAGAAAAGATTTTTCCCCACCTTCCAGATATTTAAACATAATTCTCCTGTCTCCTTCTCTCAGCCTTCTTTTCTCCAACCTAAACTTTCCCACCTTGTTGCTCCTCAATTAATTCATAGTTTCAGGGTTCAGGCCATTTTGCTGGCCTTCTCTGGACCCCTTCCAGCTTGTTGTGGTGCCCAGAAGTGGACACCGGGTTATTCTTAGTCTGACCAAAGCAGAAGAGATTGGGACTATGACTTTGCTTGATCTTGTCACTAGCCTCCTATGGACGCAGCCTGGAATGGCATTGGCCTTTTTAGCTGCTGCATCACACAGTTGACTTCTACTCAGCTTGTGGCTCTCCCAGACTCCCACGTCCCTTTCCCAAAGACTGTTGTCAACCAGGTTTTGTAGTAGTGTATTACTGCCTCTGGTGAGTGGCATGAGGTCTAAAATCAATTTTGGTGGATTTGTGTTGTAAGCAGAATGGAAGTAATCCACATGCGAAGTGATCATGAGATATTTGAAAAGCTGTCTTGAGAAAATGGAGCAGAATTGTTCTCTAGCTCCACAGAAAGAGGAAAATAGAATCGGTGTGAGGAATCCAAGGGCCATCCAGTCCAACCCCATTCTGCAAAGCAGAAGCACAATCAAAGCCCTCCTAATTATTATTATTATTATTATTATTATTATTATTATTATTATAACTTTATTTGTACCCCGCTAGCATCTCCCAAGGGATTCGATGCGGCTTACAACAGGCCGGAGCCCAACACAATACAACAATACAATACATAGCAAATAAAACAGTTAAAGCAGAAAACAATAACAGTAGCAGTACAACAGGACATTATTAAAAACTGAGCCGGCCAGGAGTAGGGTACAGGAGTAAAAGTGCTGAAGTGTCGAAGGGATATGGGATTAAAATAAGTGCAGTGTTCGGTGAGGGTTATCTTGACTCTACTAAAGTGCTTCTGGGCTTTGGTAGTGGGGTTCCTAATCTGAGAAGGCACGTTGGAACAGCCAGGTTTTCAGGTTCTTTCTGAAAACCGCCAAGGTAGGGGCCTGTCTGAGATCTTTCGGGAGGGCATTCCAGAGGCGGGGAGCCACCACAGAGAAGGCCCTGTCCCGCGTCCCCACCAAACGCGCCTGCGACGCGGGCGGGATCACGAGCAGGGCCTCTCCTGATGACCGGAGTGAGCGTGTGGGTTCGTAGACTGTGATGCGGTCTCGCAGGTAGAGATGGTCATCCAACCTCAGTTTAAAAGTCTCTAGAGAAGTAGACTTCTCTCAGAACCTCCCAGTTAAATAGTAGCACAGACTTCTAAAAGCTGGAGCTACAGAGCAGATCCTTTCTTTTTACTGGAGTTATTTAAGCAGATGTTAGATGGTACAAGTGGGGGATATAGAACAGGCATGGGCAAACTCTGTGGCACTGCTAAGCCATCAAATGCTAATTAAGGTGGTCAGTTGAAACATTCACACCTAGCTCCAGCAGGCAAGAGTCCTTTGTCCCACCCTGGTCATTCCCACAGGTATATAAACCCTTTTTTCCCTAGTTCCAATGGACCTCACTACCTCTGAGGATGCTTGCCATAGATGCAGGCGAAATGCCAGGAGAAAATGCCTCTAGAACATGGCCATATAGCCCGGAAAAACCTACAACAACCCAGAAACTCTGCGTTGTTAGGAATTGTAGAAGTCCAAAACACCTGGAGAGCTAGAGTTTGCCCATGCCTGATATAGAAGTTGTACCCTGAATTGCCAAACCTGCATTGCAGGTAAAAGCTGGTTGGACTGGAAGGTGCCTCTCAGGTACCTCCTATACACCTCAAAAGTCTCATGGGGCAGGTGCGCCAGTTAATTCTGAGCTGTACTTGCCTGCCTTGCTATTTAAAGGCGGCCTTACTAATAGATTGTGTTGTGTTCAGCAGAACCCCTGACTGCATTCCTCTAAGAAATATGTGCAGGTGTTGTATTTTCTGCAACACATTCCTTTCCAACATCAAGTGCCTTTGCAACATCATGTCTGAAATGTCCTTTCAATCCATTTTTGCGGTGAAACAGAACTGTTAGCAACCTGTGAATGCTTTATCTTAAATGTTTTGTTCATCACTCTAAAATGTAGCGTTTCATATTAAAAATGTTTTAATTGGGGTAAGAGAAGATAGAATAGTAGAATCTTAAAATTTGAGAAGGCCTCAATGGCCTCCTGTCTTGCATAATGCACACATTGCAGAACATCATCTGACCTTTATTAGAGGACTTCCAAAGAAAGAGAGTCAACCATCTGCTTTTGAGTTCATCAGGAAATGCTCGTCTTCCTAAAGTCTGCAGGCATATCTCCTGTTTTCCAGAAATTCTCAAAGTTTGTCAACAAAGATTATTGCCAGTAATTCTGAGATACCTGGCAAAAGTGCTGACAGTAACCTCTGAGAATTCCTAGATTACTTGAAGTGACATTTCAGTTCAAATAAAATCATTGCAGACCTGATGATATCTACATTTTTTCACAATTTTTAAAAGGGAAAGTTCAGACTTATTTATTTATTTATTTCGAGTGCTTCTACCCCGCCCTTCTCAACCCCCCCGGGGGGGGGACTCAGGGCGGCTTACAAAAAGGCACAGTTCAATGCCTACACAAAATATACATACGTACAAAACAGCACTTACATTCTCAAGATTTAATTCTGAAGCTGTGTTTGCAAGTTTATCACCTTTCTATGGATTAGTCAGGTACTTGTGTCTTCCGGGAGCTGGATTTTCAAAGTAGTGCATTGGATACATGCAAGAGTTGAAGGCAAAGATTGTGACCAGGTTTCTAATGAACTTAACCTTCCCTGAAAGTTATATTTCTTAACCCACAATAGAGAAGGCAGTCCAACATGCATGGGAATCTCATTATTGGAAAGTATCTCCAACGATTATCTACTGTAATGCACAATTAAGAAAATGGGTTATAATTGGTGGAAATGTATGATGTAATTTTGTAGGTCTTTTTTACACTGCCATATAAAATACAGATTATCTGTTTTCAGTTGGATTTTATAGCAGTGTAGACACATATAATCCGGTTCAAAGTAGAAAATGCATTTATAATCTTGATTATATGGCAGTGTAGAAGGGATTGTAGAGAGTCCTTGAAGAGGTAAAAGCTTTATCCTTTGTATTACAGTCCTTTAGAGAATGGTTTAAAGCAGGGGTCCTCAAACTAAGGCCCAAGGGCCAGATACGGCCCTCCAAGGTCATTTACCCGGCCCTCACTCAGGGTCAGCCTAAACCTGAAACAACTTGAAAGCAACAACAACAACAACAATCCTATCTCATCAGCCAAAAGCAGGCCCATACTTCCCATTGAAATACTCATACGTTTATATTTGTTAAAATTGTTCTTCATTTTAATTATTGTATTGTTGTTAAGTGTTATTGCACAAATAAGATATGTGCAGTGTGCATAGGAATTCATTCTTTTTTTTTCTTCAAATTATAATCCGGCCCTCCAACAGTTTGAGGGACTGTGACTTGGCCCTCTGTTTAAAAAGTTTGAGGACCCCTGGTTTAAAGACTTAAGCCGTACATGGTGGCATGTATCACTTTTGTATGATATGCACTGGGATTGTAAGCAGCTGGCTGAGTGTCAGCTGCATTAAGATCACTTTGACCAAAAGTTCATGAGTTCGAAGCCAGCCCGGGTTGGAGTGTGTTTCCAACCAATTGTGTGTAGCCTGTTGTCGACCTTTGCAACCTGAAAGACAGTTGCATCTGTCAAGTAGGAAAATTAGGTACTACCTTAAAGTGTGGGGAGGCTAAATTAACTGATTTATGAGGCCATAAAGAAGACTCCAGCAAAGCATTCCAGCGGAGAAGCATGCGGGGAATGCGGAAGTGCTTCGTCAGCATCGCAGATGGACGATGAAAGCAACAGCTCCCCTGGCGGCCAGAAAAAGTTAAATAGCCTCTGTGTATGTCTGTATATGTTTGTGTTGGGAATCAAGAGCTGTTAGGCTCAAAAATAACCCTCTCTGGGGGTGATTCCACCAAAAATATAGCAGAGTGCAGGGTGCACAGTTAAATAAGCAGCAGAAACTTACATGTAGCGAGCAAGAATTGACTTCCATTCAGCAGGATGGAACAGGATTGCAGATCCACAACTCATAGGATCAAAAATAATATGTTTATTAAAGATAAAAGAAATCCACTCTAGATAGGAAAGGTTCTTGGAGCTAACTAGCTTCACTGAGCTATCATCTAAGATAAAAGAAAAAGGAAAAATAATAAAAGTAACTACATCTACTACACCTTTGCTTTGACAATGGCAAGATGCTTCCTCACTCTAGAGAAGACAAAAGGGAAGAAGACCTGAAAATACCTTTAAAAGAGGAAGTTACATTTCCCTATAGGATTACATTCCTAGGTATTCAAATGGGGAGGAGATACTACCATGCAAAGATAAGTGAGACAATTCCCTCTTTTAACCCCTTCTTAACCAACTTAACTACAGGAAATTGGGGAGGAATCCCTAAGTCTATCTAGGCTATCTACTCATTGAGAGCTGGAGACTTGTGCAGTCAGGGATGAAACCCAACAGTTTGTATGTCAAAAATTGGCATTGAATGTTTGCCATATATGTGTACACTCTAATCCGTCCTGAGTCCTCTGCGGGGTGAGAAGGGCGGAATATAAAAGCTGTAAATAAATAAACAAATGGTTGCTGCTATTAAAGTTCTAACTCTCTTATAAGGAGGGACCTGTGTGACAAGGCTAATGGGGATCAGGAGAAACGCTCAGTTTCACAGCTTAAGATGTACTGATGGATCTTAGGTAGTTCTCAATGGACTGTGGGGAGTAGGGAAATTTCAACAAAGCTTGCACCACTGTTCGGTCGTTGCACAGCTTATATTTTTGGTAACATCTGGTAAGTTCTGTGTCGGTTGCTATGGAGCAGATCCTGCTGTGTTCAGGGCATGAGTTTCAGGGAGCCAACCCAAGGATCATCAGGGCAGACATTACAGCTTAGACTTTTAAAAGGATCCTGCAGCCGGTGGGCTTTGATGAAGGGCTAGTTTGCTTAAATGTGGACCATGCCAAAATAACAGTGGGCCTGTCTATTGAGTAGCTGGTTGTCTTCTTTACTGAGATTATTTTTTAAAAAAGAAAAATCCACAGCATTGAACTGTACCAATTAAAGTGGCGTCAAATGGCATTCTACTGTGTAGATGTAGTCCATTTTTAATGTTACAGCAATGTACTATGACATAGTACAGCAATGTACTATGACGGTGCCTATGCAGTACATAGGGAATGGGCAAGTAAGAAGGTAGCACAACTCATATCATAATAAGGATGCACCACATTAGAATTTAGCATTCATTCCTTGGTTGAAATTCTTATGGAAATCACTGGGAAGATGTGAAACTGAACCAAACATATTGAGTGCTAAATATCTCAAGTAAATAATACTTTCCCTCTTTTCTTTCTAGCGAAATCAAGTAGGAAGCTCACTTTCCTATATTTAGCCAATGATGTCATCCAGAACAGTAAACGGAAGGGACCCGAATTTACAAGGGAATTTGAAACTGTTCTCGTGGATGCTTTTTCACATGTTGCCAGGTATGTTTATCTATTTCTGGATTATTACATAAACATTCCCCTTAAGATCATAGCTCAAAGTCGATTTCAAAGCTTTTCAATACTTTCCCACTGTTCTGTTTGTATAATGTGTCCCAAATCTCTGGGCCCCTTTTATCATATAATCTTTCATGTGTTCATCTTCCACAGCAGAATAAATTACCTATCAGCTGTCCATCATTTGTACCTACCTGAGTTTCAAATTCAGACTTTTGACAATTCCTAACCATAGATTGTAAAATCTAATCTGAATCTTTCAAACAACTGTAAATAAGAAACACATTGAAAATCATATCCTTCCCCAAATATTTGTGCCTTCTTTTTATATGCTATGAAACACAATTTCTTAACATTTCCTATCCACTTTTTTGGTCAGTTGTTGCTTTTTGTCTAAAATCTTCTTGTGCCAAGACCCACAATTCTGGTACGACCTGGCCTTGAATCTTGCTGATAGTCTCAATAAAGCTCATCTTTCATCATGATTATTAACATCTGTGTTTACTTTAATTTTATCAAAGATATCCATATCTTAGGCCATTATCTTCTAAGAGTCTTTTATTTTTCAGGAGTATTCATTCCTTTGAAAACATGTTTAAAACACATTAAAATACTCTGTAAAATCTAAATATTGTCTAAAAATAATGGTAGAATCCAGTTTTGCAATAGTTAAAACACTAGTTTCAAATGCTGAATGCCATGTGGAACAGCATTGCTTCAGTTGCCTGCCAGAAACTTCAAAAACATGGGGCCAGCCTAGCTTCCTTTGGTAGAGATCCACATAGTCGAGGCATTGCTACAGAGAAGGCAAATTGGAAGACAATGCAATTCCTGCAGGATTGGAAGTGAAGAAGCACCAACATTTTGTCTATAGGACCCTTAGGGACTTAGGAACCCTGCAATGCATTCCTACCATTTTACTTTTCAGCTCTGTTTCCTAGATCTGTGAAACTCCAGGTGTTTAGCTTTTTGCCTGCATGCAGAGGTCACTCCCCTTTTTCCCCAAAGTCTTTAGTGCTTTATTACCTCTGCCGCAAGATGCCTTAAATTCAGAGAGTCAGCATTAAAGTCAAGCCGAAGCTAGACAAAGATGCTTTCCATGTGCAGTGCTGGGTCTAAAAGCATGGTCAAGCTATGAACCTGATCTTTCAGAGGGGGGGCAAATCTATTTCGAACATGCTGTGATCCCAATCCCAGGTTGGCTTTCCAGATGACAAGGAGCACATTCATCTTGCCTGGATTAAGACCTCAGTCTGTTCACCTGCATCCAATCCAACCACCACTAGGAATATTCAGCCAAGACTGGAAGCACTGCAAAGCTGTCTAATGAGGTTGTTCTTCAGTTCTTCTCTGGGCCTTTCCACACAACCTTATATTCCAGAATAACAAGGCAGAAAATCCCACATTATATGAGTGTGGACTCAGATAACCTAGTTCAAAGCAGATATTGTGGGATTTTGCACCTTTATTTATTTATTTATCGTGTCAGGCAACCGAACAGTTGTATTACATTTATGACAGAACAAACAAACAAACAAACATACAAAAGACACAGAGTTTGCAAGCTTGGTAGTTGATTAAATGTCCTTTGACCAGTATCTGGCCACTTGGAGTGCCTCTGGTGTTGTCCTCCCTTGTGCATGTAGCAGGGCTCAGGTTGCATTGCAGCAGGTGGTCTGTAGTTTGCTCTTCTCCGCACTTGCATGTTGTGGATTCCACTTTGTGGCCCCATTTCTTGAGGTTGGCTCTGCATCTCGTAGTGCCAGAGCGCAGTCTGTTCAGCGCCTTCCAAGTCACCCCGTCTTCTGTGTGCCCGGGGGGAGTCTCTCATTGGGTATCAGCCATTGATTGAGGCTCTGGGTTTGAGCCTGCCACTTTTGGGCTCTCGCTTGCTGAGGTGTTCCAGCTAGTGTCTCTGTAGATCTTAGAAAACTATTTCTGGATTTAAGTCTTTTACGTGCTGGCTGATACCCAAACAAGGGATGAGCTGGAGATGTCTCTGCCTTGGTCCTTTCACTATTGGCTGCTACTTCCCGGTGGATATCAGGTGGTGCAATACCGGCTAAGCAGTGTAATTTCTCCAGTGGTGTAGGGCGTAGACACCCCATGATAATGCAGCATGTCTCATTAAGAGCCACATCCACTGTTTTAGTGTGGTGAGATGTGTTCCACACTGGGCATGCATACTCAGCAGCAGAGTAGCATAGCACAAGGGCAGATGTCTTCACTGTATCTGGTGTATTTTGCACCTTGACGTTCTGGGATATAGGGCTGTGTGGAAGGGCCCTCTCTCCCCAGATCAGAGGGGTTTTTTAAACTTTTGCTTAATTCTGAAAGTTTTCTAGTCAGGTGTTCTATGCCAGTGCATTTCTCATAGACGTAATTGCAGCTGATAGATTGAGGGGGAACTTTGTGGACCTTGCAGGAGAAGGATGGAGCTGCCTGAACAGCCTCCCCTGATGCAGACCAGAAGTGTCCCCTGCTCTTGTTTCCAGGAGCAGTTAGTCACCTGGCCCTGAGGTGTCTGCAGGATTGAAGATGATGCCCTTCCATGTCTTGCCCTCAGCGTGTGCTCAAAGGAAACCTTGAAAGTGTCCCAACTCACAAACTTCCAGAGCTGGGCTGTTCTCCTGGTTGTTTCCTGTTCTTAAATGCCCTCCTAGGAATTCATTTGGTAGACTTGTTTCTTTGGGAAATGGGGACTAGGCTTGCACAGCTTAAAACCAGAGTTCTCCTGCCAAGATTCATACCATCTAAATTAAATGGGTTCCTGATTATATACCAAAGTAATCTATACCCACAAATACAACAGTATGCATGAATCAATAATCGATAAGCAGGTATAAATATAAGCTTGTATTTATTTATTTATTGTTCGAACTTATATGCCGCCACTCCCCTGGGGCTCGGAGCGGCTTACAAGAACAGACTAAAATCTAACACAATTTAAAAACAATTTGAAACAATTTAAAAACAGCAATATCAGAGATCAAAAGCCTGTTGAAACAGATATGTCTTACATGCCCTGCGGAAAGCTGATAAGTCGTGCAAGGCTTGGACTTCAGGTGGCAGAGAATTCCAGAGTGATGGTGCCACTGCTGTCAAGGCTCTGCGTCTGGTTGCTGTTAGACGCAAGGTCTTGACACTGGGAATTTCCAACAAATCTTGGTCCTCAGAACGGAGGGATCTCTGGGGTTGGTAGGGGGTGAGGCGGTTCCTCAGGTAAATCGGCCCCAGACCATGCAAGGCCTTAAAGGTGAGTACCATCCCTTTGAAAGTGATCCGGGGCTCAATTGGTAACCAATGCAGCTGTAATAAGATTGGTGTTATGTGGCATCTTATCGGAATTCCCGCAAGAAGCCGAGCAGCTGCATTTTGTACCAACTTGAGCTTCTGGATCACCGACAGAGGAAGGCCAATGTAGAGGCAAAATGTCAGGAGAGAATGCCTCTAGACCATGGTTATATAGCCTGAAAAAACCTACAACAACCCAGTGATTCTGGCCATGAAAGCCTTCGACAATACATGGAAAATATTTGTATTTGGCATGGGGTGGGGTGTATTAGGGCTAGGGAAGATTGAAATTCACAGACCAAAATGCAGCCTCCAGGCCTCCAGTCCCCGTGCAATTGCTTGCTTAATGCATTTGCTCTCTGGGATTAAACCGGGCACTATATCTAAGCTGTCTGCTCAGCATAAATGTTCCCAGACTTCAGCAAATCCAGCCTCCCTTTGATCCATTATTACGAGAGATATAACTGTGGCGAACTCGGCATCAATTGCAGTACTCCCTCTAGAAATCTCGGCCTTTTCCACCGCTCAGACCCCCAATTGGCCGGCTGGCCAGTTGCTAGTTCTTCCACGTGCCTCCGCTCTGCCTGAGCGCCATTTGAAGTGTGGCCTGCTTCTCAAAGGCGATGGATTTATCAGGTTTTCCTTTCAGATTGTCTTTCTGCTTGGCTCGCTCCATCTGTCACCGGGTGACTCTTCTCTTGCTGTGGGGCAGGCAGCAAATGAGCAGCAATGTGTCATTTCCTGACGCGCTGTACGTTATCTTCTTGTTAAAGGCGGCCTCGCTATTTAGGGACGACTAAGTCTGCAAATACAATGATATGTAGAAAACACCGAGGGAGGCATAATCGAATGTGTTCTGGATAATTCTACACCCAGAGTCTGCTGCGGGTGATTAGAAAGCCTTGTTATTCACATTTAAAATTATTTTTGTTTATGAAAGACACCAACTGAAACACAGAGCTGTTGCAGATATACCAAGACTACACGGCCGTATACTATATAATTAAACTACAACCAAACAACTATAAAAACTGCAGGCTACAAATAAACAACTATAAAAAAACCTACAAAATTCTGTTATCCTTCACTATTCTGCTCTCTTTAAACAACAATATAATCCCATTTCTAGCAAGCTTTACTAAGTCATGAATCCTAAAGTTGATAAATGCCCTCGTTGTTGTTTTAATGAACAGGCCCCAGTCTTTCTTAAACTTAGTGAAATATTCCTTCTTTATGCTTTTTTGCGTCTCAGCTAATTCTGAGATATTCACCAGCCATTCTTCTTGTGTTGAAATAATTGGTTCCTTCCACCTCTCCATGGCGCAGTGGGTTAAACGGTGGTACACGCTCTGGTCACATCCCGCCTTGACTACTGCAACGCTCTCTACGTGGGGCTGCCCTTGAAGACGGCCCGGAAGCTTCAGCTAGTCCAGCGCGCGGCAGCCATGTTACTAAGGAGCGGGACGCAGGGAGCATACAACGCCCTTGTTGGCCCAGCTCCACTGGCTGCCGATTTGCTACCGGGCCCAATTTAAGGTGCTGGTGTTATCCTACAAAGCCCTAAACGGTTCCGGCCCAAAATACCTTTCGGACCGCATCTCGGCCTATGAGCCCACGAGGGCCTTGAGATCGTCTGGGGAGGCCCTTCTCTCGATCCCGCCTGCCTCACAGGCACGTCTGGCGGGGACGAGAGAGAGGGCCTTCTCGGTGGTGGCCCCCCGGCTGTGGAACACCCTCCCTGTTGACATCAGACAGGCGCCCTCCCTTATGGCTTTCCGTAAAAGCCTAAAGACCTGGCTATTTGAGAAGGCATTTAACTGAGTGCTACATTGACTGGTAAGGACAACTGGAACGGTATACGGATTACGAGATTGGTTATGATTCTATGTTGTGACGATGCGGATTAGCTAGTGTAATTTAGATTAGTGTGTATTATTGATATGTTGATTTCTTGTTGTGCCTTATTGTAAACTGTTTTTATATGTACACCGCCGCGAGTCGCCCTAGGGCTGAGAGCGGCGGTCAACAAATGCAGCAAATAAATAAATAAATAAATAAATAAACTGCTGAGCTGTTGAACTTGCTGACCGAAAGGTCAGCGGTTCAAATCTGGGGAGTGGAGTGAGCTCAAGTTGTTAGCCCCAGCTTCTGCCAACCTAGCAATTCAAAAACATTGAAATGTGAGTAAATCAATAGGTACCGCTCCGGCAGGAAGGTGATGGCACTCTATGCAGTCATGCCGGCCACACGACCTTGGAGGCATCTGTGGACAATGTCTTCTCTTCGGCTTAGAAATGGAGATGGGCAGCAGAGTCCCAGAGTTGGACATGGCTAGACTTCATGTCAAGGGGAAACTTACCTTTACCTTCCACCTCTCAGCATCTACCGTTCCTGTGGCAGTTTGTCATGGAAATTTTCTTTCTAGATTATTCAGCATTCCCAACATTGTCATCTTAAGTTTAACGTTAACAGCATTTCCAGCGTCAGATGTAAATGGTTTTATTGGTTTTAACTATATATTTTTAATAAGCCCCTGTGTTTAATATTATTTTAATAATAGAATGCTCTGGGTTTTAATTTACATATTGTATTATTTTCAGTATTGGCCTCTGTGATTCTCCCTTGAGAGAGAGGAAATGGGATATAAATGCATATAAAATAATAATAATGTATTTCAGTCCAATATTTCTGGGCCTATCCGCATATGATAAAATGTGCCAACATTGTGTTCACATTCCCAACATTTGTTAGAACTGGCCTTATACATGTTAGAAAGTTTCTCTAGTGTCAAATCCCATCTGTACATCATTTTGTAAACGATTTCTTTTAAATTGCTACTTTCAAACTTCAAACTCTTAATCCACATCTTCTCCCATTATTCCAAATGGAATTATGTACTTACTGTATATATAAGCCAAGTTTTTCAGCCCTTTTTTTAAGGCTGAAACCCCCCCCCCCCCCTTGACTTATACTTGAGTCAAGGTTATTTATTATTTTACTATATTTGGTTAGACGACATCTGGAATATTGTGTCCAATTCTGGGCACCACAATTCAAGAGAGATATTGACAAGCTGGAATGTGTCCAGAGGAGGGCGACTAAAATGATCAAGGGTCTGGAGAACAAGCCCTATGAGGAGCAGCTTAAGGAGCTGGGCATGTTTGGCCTGAAGAAGAGAAGGCTGAGAGGAGATATGATAGCCATGTATAAATATGTGAGAGGAAGCCACAGGGAGGACGGAGCAGGCTTGTTTTCTGCTTCCTTGGAGACTAGGACGCAATGGAACAATGGCTTCAAACTACAGATTCCATCTGAACATTAGGAAGAACTTCCTGACTGTGAGAGCCGTTCAGCAGTGGAACTCTCTGCCCCGGAGTGTGGTGGAGGCTCCTTCTTTGGAAGCTTTGAAACAGAGGCTGGATGGCCATCTGTCAGGGGTGATTTGAATGCAATATTCCTGCTTCTTGGCAGAATGGGGTTGGACTGGATGGCCCATGAGGTCTCTTCCAACTCTTTGATTCTATGATTCTATTATTATTATTATTATTATTATTATTATTATTACATTTATTATTTTACTCTATTATTGTTACCTTTGGTACATTATTTTACTCTGTTATTATTACATTTATTGTTTTACTCTTTTTATTGTTATAACATTTATTATTTTACTCTGTTATTGTTGTTATTATTACATGTATTATTTTACTATTTTTATTACGTTTATTATTTTGCCCTCTTTATTATTATTGGAAGGATACGTACGCACATTTACATTGAAGAAGGCTAGAATAATGATTTAATTAATTAATTAATTAATTTATTTACTTTGCTTATAGACCGCTGTTCTCAGCCCGGGGGCGACTCACAGCGGTGTACAACATAGAAGGCACAAGGTTCAAAATTCAACACAATCTAAAATATCAATCTAGCAATAATCAAAAACATTATCATCAAAAACATCAACAATATCAAAATACACAAAGCCATTCGCGTCGTCTCATCGTTTAAACCACAATCCAGTATCATTTTCCGTTGTTCCATTCCTGTCGTCATTACCAATCATTGCACTTCTTGTTCGAACGCCTTCTTGAACAGCCAAGTCTTTAATTTGCTGCGGAATATCATCAGGGACGGAGCCAGTCTGATGTCCACGGGAAGGGTGTTCCACAGAGTTAAATAGTCTTATTTTAAATTACAACTTTATGTAAATATTTAAAAAATTGACCTACTGATGCCTCAATTTATGTAAATGTATTAGTATCTATTTTCATTTTGAAATTGACCAGTAGCTGCTGCATTGCCCACCCTCGGCTTATACTCAAGTCAATACTTTTTCCCAGTTCGTTTGTGGTAAAATTAGGTGCCTCGGCTTATATTCAGGTCGGCTTATACTTGAGTATATACGGTATATACAACTTCTTGCTATTCTGAATTTGCATGTTTTAAGTTGAGGCACCTATCAGTTACCACTGCTGAAGTACTGTCCTGAAAAATGTGGCTGACTCTTCATGGCTTTCCATAGCTGCTTGGTGTCTGTATCTAAAGCTTTTTGGGGTTGTTTGTGGGTTTGTTTTGGTAGGAGAGAAGGGGGCCTTCTAGCGCTGTCTCCCCAGCCATTTCTTCCCTTTTGACCAGTTTCTCCTGACACGTTTCTGTTCTGTCTTCCCAGGGAGGCAGACGAGGGCTGCAAAAAGCCCTTGGAACGATTGCTGACCATCTGGCAAGAGAGGAGTGTGTATGGCGGCGAGTTCATACAACAGCTGAAACTGTCTATGGAGGACTCCAATAGTCCCCAACCGAAAGGTAAAGAAAGGTGCCTATTGTTTCCTCCAAACATCTTGGACTCAGGGACTGAGCTCTCCCCAATGCTGTATAACAAAACAATGGGAATTGGTTTGCACGTTTTGGCCTGGTGATGGTCTGTACAGTTTACACACTGCTATATTGCATCCTGGTTATTTCGGTGCTGTGTGAGATATTTTATTAGTGGTGTGACCCTACGGCTGATTTCTGGTAGAAGTTGGACTGAAGCACTTGGAAATTGCTAGAGAGAACATTTTACTCCTATCCACTAGTAATTTCAAATCCGCCAAAGTCAAACCCGCAAATGTCAAGGGTTTTTTTATTTACAAGTGGGAAACCCAATCCATATGGTTAACAGCATGTATATTGTGTTGTTGAAGGCTTTCATGGCTAGACTCACTGGGTTACTGTGAGTTTTCGGGCTGTCTGGCCATGTTACAGAGCCATTTTCTCCTGATGTTTCACCCACATCTATTCAGGCATCCTCAGAGGTTGTGAAGTCTGTTGGAAACTAGGCAAGTGGGGTTTATATATCTGTAGAATAATGTCCAGGGTGGGAGAAAGAACTCTTGTCTGTTTGAGGCAAGTGTGAATGTTGCAATGTACGACCTTGGTTAGCGCTCAATAGCCTTGGAGCTTCAAAGCCTGGCTGCTTCCTGCTTATATTTTTTTATGTCTCAGACTTCTCCAGCTGTGGCTGTGCATGGAAGCATTAGCAGCTTTTGGGCCAAGCAGTAACATTTATATATTATTATTATTACTATTATTATTATTTTGACTGCTGAGCACTGTCATTTAGCAACTATTCTGAAACTGCCGCTAAAGCAGTGGTTCTCAACCTTCCTAATGCCGCGACCCCTTGATACAGTTGCTTATGTTGTGGTGACCCCCCAACCATAACATTGTTTTTGTTGGTACTTTATAGCTGTAATTTTGCTATTGTTATAAATGGTAATGTAAAGATCTGATATGCAGGGTGGATTTTCATTCACTGGACCAAATTTGGCACACATACCCAATATACTGGTGGGATTGGGGGGGAGGGTGGGGTGATTTTGTCATTTGGGAGTTGTAGTTGCTAGGATTTATAGTAAGCCTACAATCAAAAAGCATTCTGAACCCCACCAACGATGGAATTGAACCAAACTTGTCACACAGAATTCCCATGACCAACAGAAATACTGGAAGGGTTTGGTGGGAACTGACCTTGAGTTTGGGAGTTGTAGTTCACCTACATTCAGAGAGCACTGTGGACTCAAATAATGATGAATCTGGGCTAAACTTGGCATGAATACTCAATATACCCAAAATGTGAACACTGGTGATGTTTGGGAAAAATAGACCTTGACATTTGGGAGTTGTAGTAGCTGGGATTTATAGTTCACCTACAATCAAAGAGCATTCTTAACCCCATCAATGATTGAAACTTCCCACATAGAACCCCCATGACCAACAGACAATACTGTGTTTTCTGATGGTCCTTGGCGACCCCTCTGACACCCCCTCTTGACCCCCACAGGGGTCCCGACCCCCAGGTTGAGAAACAGGATGTTATCAGACTAAATTTGGCATGTTTTCCCCCTGTGGCATGGGAGAGTGTCCACATGCCTTAACAAAACAGCATTTGTCCCCAGCGAACCAATTCAAAAGGGCTTTGTTTACTCTCAGGTGAGTTACCCTTTTGCCAGAGACTCTTGTGAAAGGGTAACCCACCTGAGAGTAAACAAAGCTCTTTTGAAATGGCTTGCTGGGGACAAATGATGTTTTGTAAAGGCGTGTGGACACTCTCTCCCATGCCACAGGGGGAAAGCATGCCAATGGGTACCCTTCGCAAAGCTGGCTCTCCTTCTGTCTTTAATTGAAAGCCCTGGAAACAGTGAGGAAGGGGAGCAGAAGAAGAGCCCGCCTGCTTCCGGGGCTTTGTCATTTTGTTCTCTGAAAGCCAGCCAGGAACACCTGACCCTGTTGTCGGCAGTAGTAGCAGGGGAGGAGGCTTCCCGACCAGCTTGTGCCTCTCTTTTTCTCTCTCTTGGAGCTGCCAGATGCTGCTTGCCTTCCAGGCGCCGCTTCTGAAGGCTGAGTTAAACAGCCCTTGCCCTCAGGTTATTGGCCATCTGGATTCCCACTTGCAGAAAAACCCCAACAAAATATGCAGGTTGTTACAGTGGAGAGAAAGGTTTCTGGAGCAAAATATAAGACTGTCTTGAAAGGGGGGGGGGATCTCACAATAGCGCCAATAAAGCACTCTTGCTAGATCCATTTTCACTTCATTTGCATGCTTCCTCATCCTCAGGATGAAGGGGGTTTCCTTGTGGTTCTTCTCTTCTTTGCTACCGTTTATTTATTATTTATTTATTTTATTTATTTACTTTGCTTATATACCGCTGTTCTCAGCCCGGGGGCGACTCACAGCGGTGTACAACATAGGAAGAACAAAATTCAAGACACAGTATAAAAAACAATTCACAATCCAGCATTATACAAAAACATCGTCATTACTATGAAAACCATTCAGCGTCGTCTCATCGTCCAAACCACAATCCAGTATCATTTTCCGTTGTTCCATTCCTAATGTCATTACCAATCATTGCACTTCTTGTTCGAACGCCTTCTTGAACAACCAAGTCTTTAATTTCCTGCGGAATATCATCAGGGAAGGAGCCAGTCTAATGTCCACGGGAAGGGTGTTCCACAGCCGAGGAGCCACCACCGAGAAGGCCCTATCTCTCGTCCCCGCCAGCCGTGCTTGTGAAGCAGGCGGGATCGAGAGCAGGGCCTCCCCGGAAGATCTCAAAGTCCTGGTGGGCTCGTAGGTCGAGATGCGGTCGGATAAGTATCTTGGGCCGGAACCGTTTAAGGCTTTATAGGCCAACGCCAGCACCTTGAATTGAGCCCAGTAGCAAATCGGCAGCCAGTGGAGCTGGTACAACAAGGGGGTTGTACCATTGAGTATAGAGGAGGAAGATAAAAGGAGCAGGTGGCATTATCCCCCACCCCACCCCCCAGTTCTAAATGTTTCAAACATTGGGATTTTTCATGCACCTTCCTTCATAGAACTGGTCCTGAATCATAGAATCAAAGAATCCTAGAGTTGGAAGAGACCTCATGGGCCATCCAGTCCAACCCCCTGCCAAGAAGCAGGAATATTGCATTCAAATCGCCCCTGACAGATGGCCATCCAGCCTCTGTTTAAAAGCTTCCAAAGAAGGAGCCTCCACACTCCGGGGCAGAGAGTTCCACTGCTGAACGGCTCTCACAGTCAGGAAGTTCTTCCTCATGTTCAGATGGAATCTCCTCTCTTGTAGTTTGAAGCCATTGTTCCATGTCCTAGTCTCCAAGGAAGCAGAAAACAAGCTTGCTCCCTCTTCCCTGTGGCTTCCTCTCACATATTTATACATGGCTATCATATCTCCTCTTCAGGCTAAACATGCCTAGCTCTTTAAGCCGCTCTTCATAGGGCTTGTTCTCCAGACCCTTGACCCTCTTTTTTTCTCTTCTCTCTCACTTTCCTGTGGTTTCCCTTCCTTTCTGTGTTCTGTCATCTAACTGATACAAACACTATGCTGTGGACATCCCACTTCCTTCACCCCTATTTCTTGAGTGGGAGAGTGTTTCTGAATTATCCCCTTGTTTTATAATAGACTTCTAGAGTTGGAAGAGACCCCAAAGGCCATTTAGTCCAACCCCTCATCAAACCAACAGAAATAGCTATCCCAAGCTGTTTTGGTCCACGGCCATCGAGCCTCTGTGTAAACACCCTCAGAGAAGGAGATTCCATCAGATGCCTAAACAGCAGCAGATTCTGCTGTTGAATATTTCTTACCTCCAGGAACTTCTTCCTAATGTTTAGGTGGAATCTCTTCTCTTGCAATTCGAATACATCGCTGCATGGTGTCCTTGGAGCAGCAGAAAACAAGTTTTCCCCCTCAGTATATTGAAACATAGCTATCATGTCCCCTCTCAGTCTTCTTTTCTCGAAGCTGAGCATGTCCAACTCCCTAAGCTATTCTTCACAGGGATTTGTTGTTTCCAGACCTTTGATCATTTTGGCCATCCTTCTCTAGATACTTTCCATCTTAAATTGCTTTGCCCAGAAGTGGACACAGTATTATTCAAGATGAGGTCTGGCCAAAGCAGAAAAGAATGGTACCATGACTTCCCTAATAACAATAATAATCATAATAATCATAATTATTATTATTATTATTATTTATTTGTACCCCGCTACCATCTCTCCAAGGGACTTGGTGTGGCTTACATGAGGCCAAGCCCGCAGTACATCAATAAACGAAAGCAATAACAAAATAATCAATACGAAACAGTTAAAATAAATCTCATAAACAAAAAATAAACAATAAATAATGACAATAACATACAAGCATTTAAAAAAAACCAATGGCCAGGCCAAATGTAATAATTTAAAAATTTAAAAATAATGCTGGACATGAACAAGGTAGGGTACAACTAGGATAGGGTTTTCAAAGAAAAGTGAGGGTGCGCAGACAATCCTGAATCAATGTTAAAGTGCATTTGAGGACATATTGCTAAGAGTTTTCCTTATTCTGGGAAGGCACACTGGAACAACCCTTGATCACAACATTAGACTCATGATACAGATGATACAGACTAAAATTGCATTGGCCTTTTAAGCTGCTGCATCACACTCATAGAATCCAAGAGTTGGAAGAGACCTCCTGGGCCATCCAGTCCAACCCCATTCTGTCAAGAAGCAGGAAAATTGCATTCAAAGCACCCCTGACAGATGGCCATCCAACCTCTGCTTAAAAGCTTCCAAAGAAGGAGCCTCCACCACACTCCAGGGCAGAGAGTTCCACTGCTGAATGGCTCTCACAGTCAGGAAGTTCTTCCTCGTGTTCAGATGGCATCTCCTCATTCCAGCTTGTCAATATCTCTCTTGAATTGTGGTGCCCAGAATTGGACACTCTTGGCTCACATTCAACTTGTCGTCCACTAAGACTCTTAGATCCCTTTCACGTCGACTATTTTCAGTCCAGGTGTCACCCATCCTATAACAGTGTATTTCATATATTTTTTGTCCTACATGTTATATTGTACAATTCATTTGTGTGAATTTGAGTACTGAACTCCTGACTACGGATTGGAGCATGGTCTCTCCCCTAGGTAGTGGTTTTGGTTTTCACTTCCGTATATCATAAACCCTTTGTGGATTGGGATGTGCCTGGTTTCTTGAAGGCAGAAAGCTCAGCCCTGGTTTGCCCTGGACAAACTGTTCAGAACAAGCAGTTTGCCAAAGGGACTTCCCTCCATTTCAGAGCAAGTGGCAGACTCTCGTGCTGCAAGCGGCTGTCAGAACGGCCCCTGGGGTGATCCGGCCTGCCTGCCATCAGGCCAGACTGACAGCGAAGTCAGTGGACTGTCAGTCTGCTGAGCCTTTCCATGTGCCTTTCTAACAAGCATCCAATTGGGACGTCTTTGCAGCAGGTGTCCTACTGGTTGCCCTGACAGCTGTCACCGAGCAGAAGGATTTTCACATTCACTTCCATCCTGAAACCAGTCTCCGTTGAACTGTAAGCTCCTGGAGGCAGGATCTTATTTGTCTCTGCGGGGTTTTCTGATAATGCCCTTCCCATTATGACCGCACTTCTCCCCTGGACAGGCTGCAGACCTCTGTCAGTATGTAGTTGGTGGATCTAGTAACATAAGATATAGAATCATAAAATCATAAAGTTGGAAGAGACCTCCTGGGCCATCCAGTCCAACCCCATTCTTCCAAGAAGCAGGAAAATCACATTCAAATCACCCCTGACAGATGGCCATCCAGCCTCTGTTCAAAAGCCTCTAAGGAAAGAGCCTCCACTATACTCCGAAGCAGAGAGTTCCACTGTTGAACAGCTCTTCTTATGGCCAGGAAGTTCCTCCTAATAATCATAGAATCAAAGAGTTGGAAGAGACCTCATGGGTCATCCAGTCCAACCCCCCTGCCAAGAAGCAGGAAAATTGCATTCAAAGCACACCCGACAGATGGCCATCCAGCCTCTGTTTAAAAGCTTCCAAAGAAGGAGCCTCCACTACACTCCGGTGCAGAGAGTTCCACTGCTGAATGGCTCTCACAGTCAGGAAGTTCTTCCTCAAGTTCAAGTGGAATCTCCTTTCTTGTAGTTTGTTTTCCATCCTAGTCTCCAGGGCAGCGGAAAACAAGCTTGCTCCCTCCTCCGTACGACTTCCTCCCACGTATTTATACATGGCTATCATGTCTCCTCTCAGCCTTCTCTACTTCAGGCTAAACATTCTCAGCTCTTTAAGCTGCTCCTCATAGGGCTTGTTCTCCAGACCCTTGATCATTTTAGTCACTCTGGACACAATAGAGCAGGGGTCCTCAAACCTCTTAAACGGACGGCCAGGTCATAGTCCCTCAAACCATTGGAGGGCCAGATTATAAATTGAAAAAAACATGAATTAATTACTATTCACACTGCACATACCTTATTGGTAGTGCAAAACACTTAAAAACAATACAATAATTATATTTATTAAAATAAAGAACAAATTTAATAAATATATACTTATTAGTATTTCAATGGGAAGTGTGGACCTGCTTGTGGGTGATGAGATAGGATTGTTGTTGTTGTTGTGTGTTTTCAAGTCATTTCAGACTTAGGTTGACCCTGAGCGAGGGCCAGGTAAATGACCTTGGAGGGTCATATTCGGCCCGCGGGCCTTAGTTTGAGGATCCCTGCAATAGAGCATGGGTAGCATGACTTCTGTGGACCTAGACACTAGGCTCCTCTTGATGCAGGCCAAAATCCCATTGGCTTTTTTTGCCGCCACATCACATTGTTGGCTCATGTTTAACTTGTTGTCCACGAGGACACCGAGATCTTTTTCTCACGTACTGCTCTCAAGCCATGCATCCCCCATTCTGTATCTTTGCATGGGGGATGCATTCAGAAAGCATATCTTTTCAAACACAATGTGCCCAAATGGGCAAAGCTGTTTGGCCTGATTCTTAATGTATTGGAGGATCTGGAACCTGCAGAGTTCTGGTAGTGTTTTGTCTCTCAGGAGGCACTGGAGGGTGAGACTGCTCCCCAGTTTCGCACTTATTTATTTCTTTATCATGTCAGGAGCAACTAAACATTTGTATTACATTTTTAACAAAACAAATAAACAAACAGACAAAACACAAAGTTTGCAAGCTTGATAGTTGATTAAATGTCCTTTCACATACATACATACATCTGGCCACTTGGAGTGCCTCTGGTGTTGCTATAAGAAGGTCCTCCCTGGTGCATGTGGCAGGGCTCAGGTTGCATTGCAGCAGGTGGTCAGTGGTTTGCTCTTCTCCACACTCGCAGGTCGTGGAATCCACTTCGTGGCCCCATTTCTTAAGGTTAGCTCTGCATCTCGTGGTGCCAGAGCACAGTCTGTTCAGCGCCTTTCAAGTCGCCCAGTCCTCTGTGTGCCCAGGGGGGAGTCCCTCATTTGGTATCAGCCATTGGTTGAGCTTCTGGGTTTGAGCCTGCCACTTTTGGACTCTTGCTTGCTGGGGTGTTCCAGCGAGAGTCTCTTAGAAAACTATTTCTTGATTTAAGTCGTTGACGTGCTGGCTGATACCAAAACAAGGGATGAGCTGGAGATGTCACTGCCTTGATCCTTTCACTATTGGCTGCTGCTTCCCGGCGGATGTCAGGTGGTGCAATACTGGCTAAGCAGTGTAATTAGTTTCACACTGAACCCCTGGCTTCTGGTTGGAGCATGGTGTCACCCCAAAGCTGTTGGTTTTGCTTTTCACTTCTGTCCAAGCTGAATAATCTGTGGATCAGGATGTGCCCAGCGTCTTGAAGGCAGAAAACTCACTCCTGGTTTGTCCTGGACAGAATGAGCTGTTGCCAATGGGCCCTCTGTCCATTTCAGAACAAGCGGCGAGTGGCCGTCAGAACAGCCTCTCGGGTGATCAGGCCTGCCTGCCATCATGCGAACTGACAGCAAAACTCAGTGCCAGGCTGACAGCAGAGTGGCTAGACTGTCAGTCTGTTGAGTCTTTCCATGCGCCTTTCTAACAAGCATCCGATTAGGACGTCTTTGCAGCAGGTGTCCCACTGGCCGCCTTGACAGCTGTCATGGAGCGGGAGGACTTTCACCTTCACTTCCACGTTGAAGCTGTTCCCTGTTGCTTCCTTATTCTCACCTCACTGGCAGGATCTTATTTGTCTCTGCAAAGCATCACCATAGAGTTCAAAGAGATCCAGGGTTCCATCCAGACCAGACCATTTTTCCAGGCAGGAAAAAGCAACCAAAGCCCTCCCAACAGATGACCGTTTGCTTGAAAGCGTCCAGAGAAGGAGACCCCACTATCCTGCGAGGACAGTTCTTATCATCAGGAAGTTTTTTCCCCCTAATGTTTAGGTGGAATCTCTCTTCTTGCAGATTAAATCCCTTGCTCCATTGTGTCCTAGTCTCTGGAGCAGCAGAAAACAAGCTGCCCTCTCCTCAGTGTGGCAGCCTGTCACATGTTGAAGCATTACTATCATGTCCGCCCTTCATCTTCTCTTCTCCAGCCTAAACATCCCTTGCTCCTGAAGCTACTCCTCAAAGGGTTTTGTATTTGGGTTGCTGTGAATTTTCTGGGCCGTATGGCCATGTTTCCGAAGCATTCTCTCCTGGTGTTTCATCCACATCTATGACAGGCATCCTCAGAGGTTGAGAGGTCTGTTGGAAGCTAGGCAAGGGAGGTTTATATATCTGTGGAAGGTCCAGGGTGGGAGAAAAAACTCTTGTCTATTGGAGGTGAGTGTTGTAATGAATATATTGCTTTCAATTGTGTTGTTATTTGTTTTATCTGATGTTTTAATGGGTTAAAGTCTTTTATATGTGTGTTTTAATTGTGATCTTGGGCACGTCCCTTGTAAACCGCCCCGAGTCCCCCATGGGAAATGGTTGGCGGGGTATAAAAAGAAAGTTATTATTAATATATTATTATTATTATTATTATTATTATTATTATTATTAATCACCTTGATTAACATTGAATGACCTTGCAGCTTCAAAGCCTAGCTGCTTCCTGTCTGGTGAAATCCTTTGTTGGGAGGAGTTAGCTGGCCCTGATTGTTTATTTCATGTCTGGAATTCCCCTGTTTCTTTATTTACTGTCCTGATTTTAGAGTTTTGTTTATTTGTTTGTTTATTTATTTACGACATTTAGATGCCGCCCTTCTCACACCGAAGGGGACTCAGAGCGGCTTACAAGACATATATACATACAATACATTATATTATTAGCATAGTGCAATATCAGTATTATATATTACCATGTTGTACTATACCATTGTATTGTAATATTATTAGTAATATTACATGTAATATAAAATATATAATTATAATATCATATTATTATTAGTAGTAGTACAATATTGTATTATATTACTATATTATACATTTTTATTATATTACTGGTAGCCAGATTTTGTTCATTTTCATGGTTTCCTTCTTTCTATTGAAATTAGGGATTTCAATGGCTTCTCTGTGTAGTCTGGTTTCATGGTTTCCAACTCTTGAACCATTTTAGTGTTCCTTCTCTAGATACCTTTCTTCTTGTCCACATCCTTCTTGAATTGCGGCGCACAGAACTGCACACGGTTATTCCAATGGGAGTATGGCTTCCCTCAATCTAGACACTATGCTCCTATTGATGCAGCATAGAATTGCATTGACCTTTTTAGCTACCACATCTCACTGCAGACTCAGGTTTATCGTGTAATCTACCAAGACTTCCAGATCCCTTTCAAATGAGCTGTTTCCAAGCCAGGTGTCACAATGCTGGCTTTGGCCTATAAAGCCCTAAACAGTTCTGGCCCAACTTACCTGTCCGAACGTGTCTCCCCTTATGAACCATTGAGGACTGTAGGGAAAAGGTCCGCAAGGCTAAAGCACAAAACGAGCTCAGACTTGCCAGGGACATTAAAAACAATAAAAAGGGCTTCTATCTTATGTCAGTAGAAAAAGGAAAAACAAGGAGGCGATAGGACCTCTTCGAGGAGAAGATGGGGCAATGCTGACAGGGGATAGGGAAAAGGCAGAACTACTTAATGCCTTCTTTGCCTCGGTCTTCTCACAAAAAAAAGTCTTCAACCTCAGCAAGATGGAGTGGATGAGGGATTGGAGGACATCCAACCCCAAATTGGGAAAGAAGTCGTCCAGGAATACCTGGCCGCTCTTAATGAGTTCAAGTCCCCAGGGCCAGATCAACTACACCCCAGAGTATTGAAGGAACTAGCGGAAGTCATTTCGGAACCATTGGCAACCATCTTTGAGAGTTCTTGGAGAACGGGAGAAGTTCCAGCAGATTGGAGGAGGACCAATGTGGTCCCAATCTTCAAGAAGGGAAAAAAGGATGACCCAAACAACTACCGTCCGGTCAGCCTCACGTCGATACCGGGCAAGATTCTGGAAAAGATTGTTAAGGAAGCGGTCTGCAAACACTTAGAAACAAATGCAGTCATCGCTAATAGTCAACATGGATTTATCAAAAACAAGTCATGCAGACTAATCTGATCTCTTTCTTCGATAGAGCTACAAGCTGGGTAGATGCGGGGAATGCCGTGGATGTAGCGTACCTGGATTTCAGAAGGCCTTCGACAAGGTCCCCCATGACCTTCTGGCAAGGAAACTAGTCCAATGTGGGCTAGGCAAAACTACGGTGAGGTGGATCTGTAATTGTTAAGTGGACGAACACAGAGAGTGCTCACTAATGCTTCCTCTTCATCTTGGAAAGAAGTGACAAGTGGAGTGCTCAGGGTTCCGTCCTGGGCCCGGTCCTGTTCAACATCTTTATTAATGACTTAGATGAAGGGCTAGAAGGCATGATCATCAAGTTTGCAGACGACACCAAATTGGGAGGGATAGCCAATAGTCCAGAGGACAGGAGCAGAATTCAAAATGATCTTGGCAGATTAGAGAGATGGGCCAAAACTAACAAAATGAAGTTCAACAGTGACAAATGCAAGATACTCCACTTTGGCAGAAAAAATGAAATGCAAAGATACAGAATGGGGGACGCCTGGCTCGAGAGCAGTACGTGTGAAAAAGATCTTGGAGTCCTCGTGGACAACAAGTTAAACATGAGCCAACAATGCGATGTGGCGGCAAAAAAAGCCAATGGGATTTTGGCCTGCATCAATAGGAGCATAGTGTCTAGATCTAAGGAAGTAATGCTACCCCTCTATTCTGCTTTGGTTAGACCACATCTGGAATATTGTGTCTAATTCTGGGCACCACAATTCAAGAGAGATATTGACAAGCTGGAATGTGTCCAGAGGAGGGCGACTAAAATGATCAAGGGTCTGGAGAACAAGCCCTATGAGGAGCGGCTTAAGGAGCTGGGCATGTTTAGCCTGAAGAAGAGAAGGCTGAGAGGAGATATGATAGCCATGTATAAATATGTGAGAGGAAGCCACAGGGAGGAGGGAGCAAGCTTTTCTGCTTCCTTGGAGACTAGGACGCGGAACAATGGCTTCAAACTACAAGAGAGGAGATTCCATCTGAACATTAGGAAGAACTTCTGACTGTGAGAGCCGTTCAGCAGTGGAACTCTCTGCCCCGGAGTGTGGTGGAGGCTCCTTCTTTGGAAGCTTTTAAACAGAGGCTGGATGGCCATCTGTCAGGGGTGATTTGAATGCAAAATTCCTGCTTCTTGGCAGAGGGTTGGACTGGATGGCCCATGAGGTCTCTTCCAACTCTTTGATTCTATGATTCTATGACTCTAAGATCGTCTGGGGAGGCCCTGCTCTCGGTCCTGCCTTCATCTCAAGTACGTTTGGCGGGGACAAGAGACAGGGCCTTCTGAGTGGTAGCCCCTCGGCTATGGAACACCCTCCCTAGGGAGATTAGATCTGCTCCCTCCCTCTTAACGTTTCGGAGGCAAGTTAAAACATGGCTGTTTGAGCAAGCATTTACAAATGCAGAGTAGCTAATATAGGAAATCAAACGATTTGACAATGGAACTGGACAATGCTTGAGAATAATGAGACGCTAATGATGTTGTTTTTATTGCTTTTGTGGTGTTTTATATTGTTTAATGTTTTAATCTGTATTATGTTTTTATGTGATTTGTTGGAAACTACCTTGAGTCGCTGATTGGCTGAGAAAGGCGGTATACAAATACAGTAAATAAATAAATAAATGTGCAAGGTAGATGGCTTAGAGCCAGGTGGTTTTATCTGCCTTATGTTTGCCAGGTGTCTTCCACCTTATATTTGTGTAATTATTATTTTTTTCTTCTGAAGTGTACAATCTGACATGTTTCCCTGCTGAAATTCATATTTTGGTTAGTTTTGGCCAATGAGCTCTCTAATCCAGGTCATTTTAAATCAGGATCCTGTCCTCTGGAGTATTAGTTCTCCCTCCCAATTTGGTCTCATCGGCAAATTTGGTCCACCTGTATGGCTTTTCATTCCCAAATCTGTCCCCCACCCCATTACTTCTTGGGACTTTCTTCAATGAGTGCACAATCCAAGCAACTAACTTGCTCTAGAAATGGAAAGTGGAAAAGAGCAGACTTCTCTCAAAAGATGGGAACAGAAACAGCGAACGTAGTGATGGGTAGAGAGAGGGAGGAAATTGAAATATGGGCTCTATTGTGGCAGTCAGGGGAAGGCTGAAGCATTGTGTCCTCCTTGTACCCAAGAAGTTATTTGATGATGGGAAGGCTGATACAGCTCCGTGTGGAGGTTGTTTTGTGGGCACGCATCCCTTATCTTCACCCTCTTGAAGAAATATACAGCCCTTTCCCCCCTTCCCCGGGGAGATGCTGCAAAATCGATCTGAATTCATTTGCTCAGTGCTCCTCGTATCTGCGAGAGGCAGCAGGTTCAGCCTTCCCTCCTGTTGAATAGGCAGGCATGAATACCAGGCAGCATATTATTCTCCTGGCTAAGATAACTTTGTACTGATAGCCCTTAACAATAATAAAAAAAAAAAAACCCTTTCTGTAAACCTGGCATGTTGTGCCCTTTGCGGATACTGCAGGTGAACGGATTGATTCCTCCAAAGGAAGCAAAGGGTGGGAGCTGGGGCTGCAGTTTGGGGCCAATCGTGCTGACCTAGCCAACCATTGCAGTAGCCAATCCCTATATTACCTTTTGTCTGCGAAAGTTGAGAGCATGCACCTCCTTGAACTGTATGTCTGATTTAATTTTTTATCGTGTCAGGAGCAAACCAAACAGTTGTATTGCATTTTTAACAAACAAACAAAACACAAAGTTTGCAAGCTTGGTAGTTGATTAAATGTCCTTTGACCAGTCTCTGGCCCCTTGGAGTTCCTCCATTGTGCATGTGGCAGGGCTCAGGGTGCATTGCAGCAGGTGGCCTCTGGTTTGCTCTTCTCCACACTCGCATGTTGTGGATTCCACTTTGTAGCCCCATTTCTGAAGGTTGGCTCTGCACCTCGTGGTGCCAGAGCGCAGTCTGTTCAGCGCCTTCCAGGTCGCTCAGTCTTCTGTGTGCCCAGGGGGGAGTCTCTCATTTGGTATTAGCCATTGGTTGAGGTTCTGGGTTTGAGCCTGCCACTTTTGGACTCTCGTTTGCTGAGGTGTTCCAGCGAGTGTCTCTGTAGATCTTAGAAAACTATTTCTAGATTTAAGTCACTGGCGTGCTGGCTGATACCCAAACAGGGAATGAGCAGGAGATGTCTCTGCCTTGGTCCTTTCATTATTGGCTGCTACTTCCCGGCGGATGTCAGGTGGTGCAATACCGGCTAAGCAGTGTAATTTTTCCAGTGGTGTAGGGCGCAGACACCCCGCGATAATGCGGCATGTCTCATTAAGAGCCACATCCACTTTTTTAGTGTGGTGAGATGTGTTCCACACTGGGCATGCATACTCAACAGCAGAGTAGCACAGCGCAAGAGCAATTGGGGAGATCCACATCCGCTGTCTGATGACATCACCCCTTATTATTTTGCACCCCTTATTTATTTTGCAACATGGGACCCAAGGCAGAGGAAAGTACCTTTAGCACCCAGATCTCGAGCTCTGCAGTCTTTGAATTAGTGATTTTGGGCCCTTGTGAACTTTCATTCAAGTTCTTTATTGATAGCATCCATGGTCGCCCTTTCTATTTCCTGCACAAACTTCATAAAAATGACATTTCTTCCTCGTGAATAGACTTCCAGCAGCTTCCAGGAGCAATCCCTGGTTTTGTTTCTTATAGAATCATAGAGTTTGGAAGGGACCCCCAGAGGCCATCCAGTCCTAGCCCATTCTGCCATGCAGGATGATGCCATCCAGTCCCTCCTGACAATGGGCCATCCTGCCTCAGTTGCAAAATATCCAGAGATGGAGATTTATGTCAAGGGTTCTGTGCAATCATAAAAGTCCTGTTCTTGTGGAAGTGACGCTATTAGTTCCAGTTAAGGAACCAGCTATCAAAAACCACCATTGTCGTGGTGTTCTACTTGAACAACAAAACACGCAGAGACTTTTGTTCTTTCCCAAATAAGCAGGAAGGCTTTTCTTTCTCCTTTGTTGCAGCACTATACAAAACATACAAACTTTACAGCTTCTTCCTCAATACTCACAGCAGCAGTTTTCCAAACCACCATCTGTCCTTCAACAACCTTTATCAAGCTTACTCAGGATGACACCCGTACCTTGGGAAGTCAGACTTGGCCACCGTGGTCCACGCTCTCATTACATCTAGGATAGACTACTGCAACGCACTCTATGTGGGGTTGCCTTTGAAGACTGCTCAGAAGCTTCAAATAGTCCAACGAGAGGCAGCCAGGTTAATAACTGAGACGGCATACAGGGAGCATAGAACTCCCATGTTACACCAGATCCACTGGCTGCCAGTTTGCTACCGGGCACAATTCAAAGTGCTGGATTTGGCCTATAAAGCCCTAAACAGCCCCGGCCCAAATTACCTGTCTGAATGTATCTCCCTTATGTACAATCGCGGAGATTAAGATCCTCCGGGGAGGACCTGCTTTCCGTCCTGCCATTGTCACAGGTGCGATTGGTGGGGATGAGAGACATGGTCTTCTCGGTGATTTCTCCCCAGCTATGGAACTCCCTTCCTGGTGAGATCAGGTCAGCCCCCTCTCTCCTGTCCTTTAGAAGGATGGTAAAAACTTGGCTGTGGGACCAAGTTTTTGGGACAGGGCAATAAAGCGTCAATAGGAAAGATGACCAAGCCAATTAGACTTGATGCGGATGACTAGAATGGTTTTAAATGGTGTATTTTAATATTTTGATAAATGTTTTTTAATGTTTATGTATGCGTATGTGAATTTGTGTCCCAGCATTGAATGTTTGCCATATATATATATATTGTTTGATTTGCTTTAAGTTGTGTATTTTGTTATGCTATACTTTTATTGAGGCCTTGGCCTGTGTAAGCCGCATCGAGTCCTTCAGGAGATGCTAGCGGGGTACAAATAATGATAATAATAATAATAATAATAATAATAATAATAATAATATATGCTGTGCTCCGCCCTGAGTCCCCTTCGGGGTGAGAAGGGTGGAATATCAGTGTTTCAAATAAATAAATAAATAAATATTTACATAAATATTTATATTTATTTATTTACATAAATAAATATCTACAACCTATATACCACTTCCACTACATTAACCACCACAACCTAATTACGGTGTCTTAACTCTTTTACAGGTGGTTAGGGCAGAAGTATAAACCCTGCTATCACTTAGAAAATGTCAGTTAATTTCCAAATCCTGACAGATTCTGCACACTCTGAAGCACCATATCTCACTGCTGAATAGCTCCTGCCACCAGGAGGTTCTTCCTTGTATTCACGGGCAATCACTTTCCTGGAATTGGAATCCTTGCTCCATTGTGTCCTGGTCTCTGTAGAGCAACAGAAAACAAGTTTGTCCCCTCTTTTCAAATATTAAAACATGGTTCTCCCCTTCTCACAGCCTTTTTTTTCCAAGTTCACCCTTCCCAGCTACCTCTGCTTCTTCTCAGCAGGATTCATGATTTCTAGACCTTTGACTAATTCCGACACTCTCTTCTCGTTTATCTTCTACCTGAATTGTGGCACTTAGAACTAAACACAATGTTGCTCCAGGTGACACCTGAGCAAGGTAGAATATAGAAGTACTATGACGTTCCTGGATCTAGATCAGGCATGGGCAAACTTGGACTCACCAGGTATTTTGGACTCCAACTCCCACAATTCCTAACAGCCTACCAGCTGTTAGACATTGTGGGAGTTGAAGTCCAAAACACCTGGAAGACCCAAATTTGCCTATGACTGATCGAGACACTAGGCTCCTGATGATGCCACCTGGAATTGCATTGGGTTTTGGACTCAGGTTTGGCTTGTGGTCCACTAAGACCCCAAAAGTTCTTTGGCGCTGGCTGTTTTCTAGCAAGGTTTCACAGTCTGCAGTGTAGGTAACTTAAAGCCAGGTGGTTCTGTGTTCTTTCCTTGTCTAGAAGTGGGCAACTCTGCCACTGCCAGCGTAATACCTAAGCAGGAGTCTGGCTCATGCTTGTAGGCATAATTGCAATTTACTCAGTGTATAATCCAAATCAAAAGAAATGAATGCTGAGGCTCCTTGTTTTCTTTCCAGCAAGCTCAAGGGTAGCAGGCTTACTCTGCCACATAGTGGCTGGCATAGTATGAATCTTGGCAGGAGAACTGTGGTTTTAAAATGTGCAGGCCTAGTCCCCGTCTCCCAAAGGAAATGCAAACAGTGCCTGGCATCCCTCCCCGGCCACAAAAGTGCTCTTCAATGACCTCATTGCTAACCTCAATGTCTGTTCTCGGTTGCAGAGAAGAAAAAGTCCTTGAAGGAGTCTGTGTTTTCAGTTACAGAGGAGAAGAAGTCCTTGAAGCGGACATTTCAGCAAATACAAGAGGAGGAAGATGACGATTACCCTGGGAGCTACTCTCCCCCGGACCCCAATGCGGGGCCCCTTCTGGTAGGTCTTCAGCGGGGTTTTGCGGGGAAAAGATGAGTGTAGAATCTTAGAGACAGAAGAGACTATCTAGCTAAACTTTCCATGCAGGAAAATGCAAAGCCTTCCCAACAGATGGCAATCTAGCACCTTCTTACAAACCTCTAGAGAAGGAGACTCCACTGCACTCCTTCCTGGAAGTTGAATAATTCTTGTTTTGTGTCTCATTTTGTAGAGCAGCAGAAAACAAGCTTGTCCCTTCCTCAAAGAGACATGCTTTCAAATATTTAAGCCTGGGTTTCATGCCTCCTTCTCTCAGCCTTTTCTTCTCCAAGCTAGACATATATACAGCTCTCTATACCACTCTGTATAAGACTTGGCTTCCAGGCCTTTGACCATTAGGATCACCCTTTTCTAAACACTTTCCAGTTTGTCCTTCTACACTGAGCATGGGCCAACTTTGGTCCTCCAGGTGTTTTGGACTTCAGAGCGTTAGGAAATGTGGGAGTTGAAGTCCAAAACACCTGGAAGGCCGAAGTTTCCCAATGCTGGATTTAGAGAGAATGAGCATGGTCCAAGAAGTGAGTCTGATGAAGAAGAGGAATGATGGGGAAGCTTCTCTTGTCTCATTTTATTTAATTACAGGGTACCTGCCCAGGTCTGGCTCCAGGAACTCCTCCATGGATACCAAATTCCATGGATGTCTTGGTCCCATTGTGTACAATGGTGTAGTAAAATGGTGGCCCTTATATACAATGGCAAAATCAAGATTTGTTTTTTTGGATTTGTGGGGGGGGGGGGGGTACTTTCACGCTGTGAATGGTTCAGTTCAGTTCAGAATTCCTAACAGCCGGTGAATCTTTTGCATTTGTTATGGTTCATGGGGCCTCACATACAGTATATACATATATATTGTGACGTACACATTTTAAAAATTAAAATCAGAATGTACATGGCAATCAGATGGTGATCACTGATTGCATGAGAAAGCCCCCTCATAGAGAGGGAGGGGTGAGTATAGAGCATGGAGTCAAGGAGAGAGCTCAAGAGCTCACAAAAGGGAGCCCACCTTCATTCCAAACACCCTACTCCTCTCAATGTTATTTTACCATTCCAAGCTATTTTTGTTCTACGTGGGAATGTAGCAAGAAATCTATGATAATAACCCAAAGTACAATTATTACTTTCACATTGAAGATGGTTTTGAAAGGCAGTGGATTACAGAAGCTGTCTTCATAGACCTGTCAGCAGCATGTGATACTGTAAATCATCACCTTTCCCTGAGAAAAATTCATAATATCGCAAAGGACTACCACCTGATCTGCTTCATAGTTCCAGGGCCAGAGAAGCAGATGGTGAAAACAGAAGAAAGGCCTGCCTCAGGGGAGCGTGTTCTCTCCATCAATGTTTAACATTTACACAAATGACCAGCCACTGCCAGAAGGGACAGAGAGTTTCATCTACGCTGATGATCGTGCTATCACCGCCCAAGAAGGGAGCTTTGAAATGGTTGAACAGAAGCGCTCCGAAGCTTTAGGTGCTCTTATTGTCTATTACAGGGAAAACCAGCTGATTCCTGATCCATCTAAAACACAGACATGTGCTTTTCACCTTAAGAACAGACAAGCATCTTGAGTTCTGAGGATGATCTGGGAAGGAATCCTACTGGAGCATTGCAGCGCACCCAAATACCTGGGAGTTACCCTGGACCATTCTCTAACCTACAAGAAGCACTGCTTGAATATCAAGCAAAAGTGGGTGCTAGAAACAATATCATACGAAAGCTGACTGGCACAACCTGGTGATCACAACCAGACACAGTGAAGACATCTGCATTTGCGCTGTGCTACTCTGCTGCTGAGTATGCATGCCCAGTGTGGAACACATCTCACAACCTAAAACAGTGGATGAGACATGCCACATTATCATAGGATGTCTATGCCCCACACAACTGGAGAAATTATACTGTTCAGCTGGTATTATTAGCATAGTACAGTATTGTACTATGTACATAGTACATAGTACAGTAATAATACAGATACGGTATTATTAGCACAGTATAAGTATTAAATATTCCTATATTGTATTATACCATTATATTGTAATATTATTAGTAATATTACATGTAATATAAATATTTAAAAAGCATCTGTATGCTTGTCCATTCTGCCCTGCCTCATGTACAGAGGAGGAATTGTTGGAGGCTACAGACAATGCCGTTGCTGTTGCCCGTTTTTGGCCAAAAGATATTTAGCTGCCTGCATACCTTCTATTTTATCAGTTTTATACTAATTTATGCAATGCTTTTGATGCGCAATAAATAAAATAAATATAAATATATAGTTGTAATATCATATTATTATTAGTATTAGTATTATATTGCATTACATTATAATATTCTAAAATATATGAATATATAATATATTATATTGCATTATATTATATTATTAACATAGCACAGGAGACAAGATGTTACACAGATTATGCTTTTTGGCATTTTTTTAAAAAAATGCCACATTCTAATCACTGCTGATATAGCACTAAAGCTGAAAATCTCTACTATCAATAACCAAACATAAGCACAGGAGTAAAACACACAAGTATACACACACACACAAACAAAACTAATCTCTCACTCACTATCTGATAGTTTTTCTCCCTCATTAGTCTGTTCCATTTATATGATATTGTATAACCACACTTCTGCTTTTAATAACATTCTATTAATAAAACCCAACATTGATAAATGTCCCCATCATTATCATAACCAATTACCAAATCCCAGTCTGATTTGCAGCAGGACAACTATGTATTTCTCGGTGCTCATCCCATCCATTTGGGCATCTCTTGGGGGCGCCATTGACAAGGGCTGCAGCTCCACTTCTTTTCCAAAAGCCATTGGAGCGCACAAAGGGAGGGAGAGCATGAAACGGCGCTGAAAGAGAGAACATAAAACAAATATTATCCCTTGAAATTGCCACGCTGGCCACAAAATAAAAAAGAAGAAAAGCCAGGCAGGCAGCTTGCTGCAACCCAGCAGGCTGTGATTTAATTTGTGTGGCTAATAGACAGTCTCGGGAAGTTCATTAAACTTGGGTTCACTTCCCCGCTAAGCCCCAAGGTTGTCTGTTGTTTGGACCAGAAGAAAAAGCTCTCCACATTTTCTGTGATTGCTGTCGGCGGTCTGGGTTCTCATAGGAGTCCTGAGGCATGCAAATATTGACACGGCAGATGGCACAGTGGGCCCGGGCCTACTCCGTCCAGCTTGCAAGGGAGTTGTAATAAGAGGCACAAGGCTTTGTAAGGAGCAGACCTTGAGCTCATAGAATCCTAGAGCTGGAAAAGACCCCAAGAGGCCATCCAATCAAACCCCCTTCTTTCTGCCAGGCAGGAAGATACAATCCAAACCCTCCCAGCAGATACCTATCTTGTCAATATTCTCCTTGAATGTTGCTGTCCAAAACTGGCCGCAGGGTTTTTCCCAGGTGAAGTCTAAGCAAACTTCAACACAGGATACAGGAGGACAGCAGAGAGGCGTCACACCTGCTCTTCTGCATGATCAGAGTTCCTATATTAGCACAAAACATACAAGTAATTTCCTAAACAACGTGGTAGATCAGGCATGGGCCAACTTGGGCCCTCCAGGTGTTTTGGACTTCAACTCCCACAATTCCTACCAGCTGTTAGGAATTGTGGGAGTTGGAGTCCAAAACACCTGGAGGGCCCAAGTTGGCCCATGCCTTTGGTAGAGCCATGTGGTGGTATCTGCACCAAGTTGGCCCATGCCTTTGGTCGAGCCATGTGGTGGTATCTACACACAACTTGGTATCTACACCAAGTTGGCCCATGCCTTTGGTAGAGCCATGTGGTGGTATCTACACACAACTTGGTATCTACACCAAGTTGGCCCATGCCTTTGGTAGAGCCATGTGGTGGTATTTACACACAACTTGGTATCTACACCAAGTTGGCCCATGCCTTTGGTAGAGCCATGTGGTGGTATCTACACACAACTTGGTATCTACAACAAGTTGGCCCATGCCTTTGGTTGAGCCATGTGGTGGTATTTACACACAACTTGGTATCTACACCAAGTTGGCCCATGCCTTTGGTAGAGCCATGTGGTGGTATCTACACACAACTTGGTATCTACACCAAGTTGGCCCATGCCTTTGGTTGAGCCATGTGGTGGTATTTACACACAACTTGGTATCTACAACAAGTTGGCCCATGCCTTTGGTAGAGCCATGTGGTGGTATCTACACACAACATGCATTCCATGGCTTCTTGCTTCCATTATAATATTTCATCTAGAAATCAAAGTCTTGGGATCGAATATATAAACACCGCCTGAGCTCTGCAAGTGCAGCGTTTTTCCGAATGAAGCAGAGAGTGTTTGAGGACCGGGACATCCGTAGGGATACCAAGGTGCTTGTTTATAAAGCTATTGTCCTCCCAACCCTGCTATATGCCTGCGAAACGTGGACTGTTTACAGACGTCACATGCAACTCCTGGAACGATTCCATCAGCGCTGCCTCTGGAAAATCCTGCAAATCTCTTCGGAAGACAAGCGGACAAATGTCAGCGTGCTGGAAGAAGCAAAGACCACCAGCATTGAAGCGATGGTCTTCCGCCATCAACTCCGCTGGACCGGCCACGTTGTTCGGATGCCCAAAGCAGTTGCTCTACTCCGAACTCAAGAACGGAAAACAGAATGTTGGAGGACAGGAAAGGAGATTGAAAGATGGGCTCAAAGCCAACCTTAAAAACTCTGTCATAGACACTGAGAACTGGGAAGCCCTGGCCCTTGAGCCCTCCAGCTGGAGGTCAGCTTTGACCAGCAGTGCTGCAGAATTTGAAGAGGCATGAATGGAGGGCGAAAGAGGGAAATGTGCCAAGAGGAAGGCGCGTCAAGCCAACCCCGTTTGAGACCGCCTTCCACCTGGAAACCGATGCCCTCATTGCAGGAGAAGATGCGGATCAAGAATTGGGCTCCACAGTCACCTACGGACCCACCAGAACACTGATCCTGGAAGACTATCCTGCTATGCCAACGAGGGATCGCCTAAGTAAGTAAAGTACACCCACCCACATCCTGATCCAGCTGTTGCTTTTTATTTTCTAAGGGGAAAGGCAATAAAGAGATTGGAACTCTTCGGATTTTTTGGAATTGAATCTTTGCTGGTAAATAAATGCCCAGTGTGGCAGAAATGTGTTTATTGTACCAGGAAATAAGTGCATTTTTGTTATGCTTAGTGTGTGTATGTATTTCCCAGAATGTGAATAAACTATCATAGGAAACCTAACAACTGCCTAGAGAGGGAGATCTTTTTGAAAAGTGCCTGTGATGTATGTCAGAAGCATCGTGGCAGCTGTAGTTCTCAAAATGGTCATTGATCTCCTTTTCATGCCTCTCTTGTGCAGACGGAGGACTTGATCAAAGCCCTTCAAGATCTGGAAAACGCCGCCTCGGGCGATGCCACGGTACGGCAGAAAATTGCCTCCCTCCCCCAAGAGGTTCAAGACGTGTCCCTATTAGAGAAGATTACAGGTGAGAAAGCAAAGCAAACCCTTACCTGAGTGCGGAGGAGGACAAAACATGTTTTTGACGCATGGTGTTGAGGTGTTGAGGTTGGTTCTAAGGCAGGAAAGGGCAAAATTCAGCCCTACAGGTGTTTTGGACTTCAGCTCCCACAAGTACGCCGGGCATTTCATACAATTCTGCAAAATCGCAATGGGATTCTAACCTTGATGGTTGTCCATGTGTTGTGCAACAACATTCCACTTTTATTCGTCAGACTTGTTTACATAAGTCTTCCTATATGCGTTCTTTTGAAAAGTTAACATTTAACTATTTTTTCATAATAAAAAACCACCCATGATGATTTATAGATATTTAAATGGCTGGGAGTCAGCTGCATTAAGGTCACTACTGACCAAAAGGTCATGAGTTCGAAGCCAGCCTGGGTTGGAGTGAGCTTCTGACCAATTTGTGTAGCTTGCTGTCGACCTTTGCAGCCCGAAAGACAGTTGTATTAGAACTTTATTAGAACTAAGATTGCCGCACACTGCACACTGCACTTACCCTATAATCCTTACATATCACCTGTCACATCAGCACTTTTAATTCTGTACCCTTTACTCTGGCCCGGCCAGTTTTATTGTGCTTTGGTGTATTGTTTATTGCTTGTTGTTTTGTTGTTTAATATTGCTTTAATTGTTTTTAATTTGCTTTAGGTTTGTATTGTTATGTTGTGTATTGAGGCCTTGGCCTTTGTAAGCTGCATCGAGTCCTTCGGGAGATGCTAGCGGGGTACAAATAAAGTTAATAATAAGTTAATAATAATCTGTCATGTAGGGAATGCGGGGAGGCTAATTTACAATGTCATAAAAATCTCCAGCAAGCATGCAAAGAATGAGGAGATACTTCATCAATGTCACAAATGGACAGTGGAGCAACAGCTCCCCTGGTGGCCAGAATACCCTCATGAAAAAGCTGGAATGTTGAATAGCCTCTGCATGTCAGTCTATATATGTTGTGTGTCTGTGGCATTGAATGTCTGCCATGTGTATGCACATTGTAATCTGCCCTGAGTTCCCTTCGGGGTGAGAAGGGCGGAATATAAATACTGTAAATAAATAATTAAATAAAATTCCTAACAGCCACTTAGCCACGGCCAGTTCTGATGAACCCTAGCCAACATAGTCAGTAAGGCATGGATGCTATGAGCTGCAGTCGAGCAACATGTAGTGGAGCAAGTGATTCCCAGCCACTTTTTAGATTGTGTCACAACTGCTGTTAGAATCATTGAGTTGGAAGAGACCCCCCGGGGTCATCCAGCACAACTCCTTTCTGCTAGGCAGGAAGCCACTATCAAAGCCCTCTCCACAGATGTCTATCCAACTTCTGTTCAAAAGCCTCCAGAGAAGGAAAGTCCACCAGATTCTCAGACAGCATATTCCACTGCCAAACATCTCTTAACTGTCAAGAAGTTATTATTAGTAGCAGTGTTAGTATTATTATTAACTTTATTTATACCCCACCTTTCTCCCCAATAGGACTCAATGCAGCTAACAATCCCACATTTTAGTCAAGTTTTTAAAAAGCAATACAGAAGTTTAAAAAATTAAACAGTAATGTGGTAAAAACAGATTAAAATATAATAAATACATAAATAAAGAGCATCCCTCAAAAACAACAGGGGAATTCCAGACAGGAAACAATCAGGGGCAGCTAATACCGCCTAAAAAAAGGATCCTCCAGGCAGGAAGCAGCCAAGCTTTGATGCTGCAAGGCCATTCAATGCTAATGGTGGCCAATTGCAGCATTCATATTTGGCTAAAACAGACAAGAGTTCTTTCTCCCACCCTAGACACCTTTCCACAGATATATAAACCTCAGTTGTCTAGTTTCCAACAGACCTCTCAGCCTCTGAGGGTGCCTGCCATAGATGTGGGTGAAATGTCAGGAGAGAATGCTTCTGGAACATGGCCACGCAGCCCAGAAAACCCTCAGCAACCCAGTTATTCTGGTCATGAAAGCCTTCGACAATACATAATAGTCGGCCTTTTGGCATCTCTCTGGACATAGCTAGTCCTGGCAGTGCCTTTTTTGCTCTCCTGAAAAATGCAAATGCACACAATGCACCGAGTTGAAGAGTCTCCACGAGCGTCAGGAGAGGTCAGTGCTCGTATGCCTCCATCTCTCTTTGAAGGCAATGGTCACTTTGCTTGTCCGTCAGCGTGAGCTCCTCTCCATCGCAAATCCGCCACAGAGGAGAGGCTGCCAGGGGAAGAGGGTTGCTGTTTTTGTGTCATTGGCACAAAAGGGTTTGCAAGGAGCCCGTGTAAATTCTTTGCCCCTTTTTCTTCCCAGACAAAGAGGCTGCGGAGCGCCTTTCAAAGACGGTAGACGAGGCGTGTTTGCTACTCGCGGAGTACAATGGTCGCCTGGCGGCGGAGCTGGAGGACCGGCGCCAGCTGGCACGCATGCTGATTGAGTACACGCAGAACCAGAAGGACGTGCTGACAGAGAAGGAGAAGAAGCTGGAAGTGAGTGTCGCGCAGGCGGGGGCTCAAAGGCTTCCCTCTTTCTGCTCCTGTGCAAGTTCTTTAAAGAGTCTCCGTAGTGCATACTGGGAATAAGTTGTCATGACTGAAGACACGTGTCCTTTGTCACTCTGTGTGGATCTTAGAGGGAACTGCCGCTCTTGTGTTTGCATGGCATGTGCCCAAAATGAGAGAACACACATTGCTGCTTCAGACACAGCTTTCTCTGCTCCGCTATAATGTGGGATCACACCACAAGCATCTGCTGCAAAACTGTAGGGCAGGCATGGTGGAAAGGGAGTTGGCAGACCCAGATCTTTAAGCTTGAGCTGTGCACATATAATGTTCAAGGAGGATGCCTTAAAATACTATCTTCCTTGAAGGATGGATCAGATGGCCAGACAGCACTTTCCCTTTCTCAATGCCAGTAACATACTATTTTTTGTGTCTTGTGAAGCCTTGCTTGACATGCTAAGGAGGTGTATGTGTCACCCATTCTTCGAGAGATGTCTTTGCAAATTACCATAATACTGAAATCTTCTCAGTCCTTTTTCAACCCTGTAATAACTGTTTATGAGGTTCAATGATTTAAACATGTATTTTCTTGATCTGAGAGAACAGAAAAGCAGGTATAAATAGCCATTGACCATGGGCCAGAACTCAGCAGCAGCCAGGGACCCACGTGGGCATGGCGGAGTGTCATTTATCTGACGCGTACCACTTCTAGCCAGGCAGCATGTTCCTTCTCAGCGCCCCGAGACTATTACGGGAGCATAATTAATGATTCTGCTTGTATGTCAGCTTGCCATCTGTTGCATTGCCCCTTGGCAGCGCACTCGGGGCTACCAGTGGCCGTCATCCACCAACGGACAGTCTTAAGCAGCTGTTTGTGGGCAGACCTTGGCTTATGGCAGAGGGCAGCCTTTTCCGGGAGGCCACGTCTTGCTTTCTCAGAAGCCGTGGGTTTCTCCTGCCTCTCCGCTCACCCTGGCTCTGACCTTGGAGCTGTGCACAGGTGTTCACATGCTATGGGTGTAATTGCTCTTTGGTTCTTGGCAAAACTTTAGCTTATTTCCCCCGTTTTTAATACAAATATTCAACAGAAAATAAAAATAAAGATAACAACAATACGTATAAATGCATACATGCATACATAACATACTGTATATACTTGAGTATAAGCCGATCCAAATATAAGCTGAGGCACCTGATTTTACCACCAAAAACTGGAAAAACTGATTGACTCAAGTATAAGCTGAAGGTGGAAAATGCAGCAGCTAATGGTAAATTTCAAAATAAAAATCGATACCAATAAAATTACATTAATTGAGGCATCAGTAGGTTAAATGTTTTGAATATATACATAAAACTGTAATTTAAGATAAAAACCATTATTCTAACCTTCTTTAATGTAAATGTGCTTATGTATCCTTACAATAATAATAAAGAGAGTAAAATAATAAATGTAATAAAATAATAATAACAACAACAACAGAATAAAATAACAAATAACATTGACTCGAATGTAAGCCGAGGGGGACTTTTTCAACCTTAAAAAAAGGGTTAAAAAGTAGGCTTATACTTGAGTATATACAGTACTTGAACAACAGGCTTTTAGCCTGCCACTTTTGGACTCTCGCTTGCTGAGATGTTCCTGCGAGTATCTCTGTCGATCTTAGGAAGCTGTGTCTTAATTAAGACATTGGCATGCTGACTGATATCCCAACAGAGCCGGAGATTTCAGTACCTTGGACCTTTCATTACTGGCTGCTACTTCCTGGCAGATCTCAGGTGATGCAATATTGGCTAAACAGTGTAATTTCTCCAGTGGTGTGGGGCGTAGGCATCCTGTGATAGTGCAGCATGTCTCATTAAAGAGCCACATCTGCTTTTTTAACGTGGTGAGATGTTAGTTGCTTAGGCGATCCCTCATTGTCCAAGTAGGATTGTCTTCCAAGTTCAGCGTACGTAGGTGACTGTGGAGCCCTATTCTTGATCTGCATGTTCTCTCGCAGTGAGGGCATTGGTTTCCAGGGGGAAGGCGGTCCCGGTCGGGGTTGGCTTGGCACGTTTCTCAGCACTGTGACCAGCAGTCTTGTAGAATTTGAAGAGGCACAAATGGAGGGCGAAAGAGAGAAACATGCCAAGAGGTGAGATGTATTCCACACTGGGCATGTGTATTCAGCAGCAGAGTAGCAAAGTGCAAGGACAGATGTCTTCACTGTGTCTGATTGTGATCCCCAGGTTGTGCCAGTCTGGGCTTTCATATGATGTTATTAATAGCACCCACTATTTGCTTGATATTCAAGCAATGCTCTTAAGGTGAAAAGCACATGTCTGCATTTTAGATGGATACGGAATCAGCTGGCTTTCCCTGTAATAGGCAGTAAGAGCACCTAAAGGTTTTGAGAGCTTCTGTTCCACCATTTCAAAGCTCCCTTCTTGAGCGGTGATGGCCTAGAGCGTGCTGTACATGCCTGCACCACATCCCCACTCATCAGTCTGTCCAACCCTGATTCCCTAGACCAGGCATGGGCAAACTTTCGCCCTCCAGGTGTTTTGGACTTCAGCTCCCACAATTCCTAACAGCTGGTAAGCTATTGGGAGTTGAAGTCCAAAACACCTGGAGGGATGAAGTTTGCCCATGCCTGGGTTATATTATTAGTGCTTGAATACATGTGTTGAAGAAAGGTGGAGCAATTCTGACTTCTGCACCGCAGTGTTCTCTGTTGGAATCTTTCTTTCCAGCTTGAAAAGGATCTATTTTTAAAAGTGCAAGAGGTGCTCCCGTCCTTTTCCCCCAGCAGATAAATGTCTTTCAATCGTGGCAGTTGCCAACTTAAGCTATACTGTGTGATAGAGTTCAAAGGGAATGCCTTAGTCTGAGATCTCAGCCTGCAAAGGGATTTCGTAGCACCCGAGAAACTCAGAGCATGAAGTTGGGAGCATAATAAGTGTTGCTGGACGAAGACTTAAGTCAGTGTTTCTCAACCTTCCTAATGCTATGACCCCTTAATACAGTTCCTCATGCTGTGGTGACCCCCAACCATATTATTTCCATTGCTACTTCATAACTGTAATTTGGCTACTATTATGAATCATAATGTAAATATCTGATATGCAGAATGCATTTTCATTCCCTGGATCAAATTTGGCACAAATACCCGATACACCCAAATTTAGACATTTGGCAGTTGTCATTGCTGGGATATATAGTTCACCTACAATCAAAGAGTATTCTGAACTCCTCCAACGATGGAATTGAACCAAACTTGGCACATAGAACTCCCATGACCAACAGAAAATACAGGAAGGGTTTGGTGGGCATTGATTTTGAGTTTGGGAGTTGTAGTTCACCTACGTTCAGAGAGCACTGTGGCCTCAAACAATGATGGATCTTGACTAAACTTGGCACAAATACTCAATATGCCCAAATGTGAACACTGGTGGAGTTTAGGGAAAATAAACAATGACATTTGGGATTTATAGTTCACGTGCAATCAAAACAGCATTCTGAACCCCACCAACAAGAGAACCTCCATGACCGACAGAAAATACTGGTTTTTTTATGGTCTTTGGCGACCCCTCTGACACTCCGCTCACGACCCCTCCAGGGGTCCCGACCCCCAGGTTGAGAAACACTGACTTAAGTCATGCATCTGAAAAAATGGACTTAGTCTATGAAAGCTTAAGCTACCAACTTTGTCCTCTCCGTGTTCTGTGTGGTGTGTTTTTCAACTCTGTGGCAGAAGCGTCTAACGAGTGGCCCCATTGTTTGTGTTGATGCCAGGCAGCTTAAGCAATGGAACATAGAAGCCAGGTTGTATTATACGGCATTCTACCCTTTGGCAGAGTCTTGTAGCGTTTTAAAGGCTAACCCATTTATTAGAGCTCACATTCAAATACCTTTGTTAATCTTCCGAGTATCAGTGGGGCCTTTTGTCGCTTTGCATTACGGACTCACCTGTCTTCCTCTTCTAGAAACCCAGGAAAATTGACTTCTTGTCCTTTTTGGGGAAATGCAATGTGAAGGCCAAATCTGTTTCTGGAATGGACTTGGAAGAGAAATGGGCTTTCTTCTATCTGGCAATCTAAATCGGGATTTATTTTGCTAAGTCGGGAAAGGTCAGTCGGAAACTGATCAAATAAGGCGCATCGTCACTGTACGCCTCAAGACGCTCTCCAAATGCTCCGGGTGATGTTTCGTCGATCAAATTAAGGAGTTAATCCCTGTCTCTGGGACCGTGGCTGGCTGTCTAAACATTGGGGCTGCAATTTAGAGGCCGCTGACACGGTCACTCATCATTGGCCAAAGACGGATTCCGCAATTAAGTTTTATTTACATGCTGCGCCAATGTTCCATCCTCTGGCTCGTTGGCCAAGAGAGCCCAAAATAGCACAACTCTGGGGAGAGCAAAGGGGCATTGAGTGTTCATCTTCAGATGGGTTTTAGCAGGCGTGAGCAAACTTGGACCCTCGGGGTGTTTTGGACTTCAACCCCCACTTCAACTCCCACAAGGCTGTTAGGAATTGTGAGAGTTGAAGTCCGAAACATCTGGAGGGCCAGAGTTTGCACATGTTTGCTCTAAAGGAATGCATTTAGTCTTCGTGTTGAAAGATGCAAAGTACATCACGCTTCGACCTCTCTCTGAAATTGCATATGAAGGGCACAGTTCAAACCCAAATTGCAAGCTGTGCAACAGTTTTCAAGGAGAGCTAGTTCACAGCAATGATGACAGTATAACCCTGAACCAGAGTTGGAAGAGACCACAAATGTCCTTTGACCAGTAGCTGGCCACTTGGAGTACCTCTGGTGTTACTATAAGATGTCATTGTCGTGCTGGCTGATACCCAAACAAGGGATGAGCTGGAGATGTCTCTGCCTTGGTCCTTTCACTATTGGTTGCTACTTCCCGGCGGATGTCAGGTGGTGCAATACCGGCTAGACAGTGTAATTTCTCCAGTGGTGTAGGGCGCAGACACCCTGTGATAATGTGGCATGTCTCATTAAGAGCCACATCCACTGTTTTAGTGTGGTGAGATGTGTTCCACACTGGGCATGCATTCTCAGCAGCATAGCGCAAGGGCAGATGTCTTCACTGTATCTGGTTGTGATCCCCAGGTTGTGCCAGTCAGCTTTCGAATGATATTGTTTCTAGCACCCACTTTTTGCTTGATATTCAGGCAGTGCTTCTTGTAGGTCAGAGTACGGTCCAGAGTGACTCCCAGGTATTTGGGTGTGTTGCAATGCTCCAGTGGGATTCATTCCCAGGTAATCCTCAGAGCTCGGGATGCTTGTCTGTTTTTAAGGTGAAACGCACAAGTCTGTGTTTTAGATGGATTAGGGATCAGCTGGTTTTCCCTGTAATAGGCAGTCAGAGCACCTAGAGCTTCGGAGAGCTTCTGTTCAACCATTTCAAAGCTCCCTGCTTGAGCAGTGATGGCACGATCATAAGCATAGATCAAACTCTCTGTCCCTTCTGGCAGTGGCTGGTCATTTGTGTAAGTGTTGAACATTGATGGAGCGGGCACGCTCCCCTGAGGCGGGCCGTTCTTCTGTTTCCGCCATCTGCTTCTCTGGCCCTGGAACTCAACAAAGAAGCTCTGTTTTATAGCAGATTTCCTATGAGGCGGGTGAGACGGTCGTCCTTTGTGATATTATACATTTTTCTCAGGAGGAGGCGGTGGTTCACAGTATCATAGGCTGCTGACAGGTCTATGAAGACAGCTCCTGTGATCTGCTGCCTTTCAAAGCCATCTTCTATGTGCTGAGTCAGTTTCAGCACTTGCGATGTGCAGCTTTTGCCTTTCCTGAAGCCAGCTTGCTGTGAAATCAGATATGGGTCAATTTTTTCCATAATTCTATGCAAAATAAGTCTCTCCAGAACTTTGTAAAGCTGGCACAACAAGGAGATTGGTCTGTAGCTTTTTGGATCATTATGGTCTTTGCCTGGCTTCAAGATTTATTTATTTATTTATTTATTTATTTGGGGTTCTTATACCCCGCCCTTCTCACCCCGAAGGGGACTCAGGGCGGCTTACAGAAGCAAGGCACGATTTAATGCCTGCGTCATAAACAATCATACACAAATTTGCATAAAATTACAACAATTCACAGATGACATGCATGCAATATAACCATAAAATCAATAAAATCATTAAAACCAAATACAAACCTAGTTTTTCCTCTTACGTGGTCAGTGTTTGTTAACACCTAGATCTAGATTTTCGTTCCATTCAACCATCCTGCTGGTCTTACTTGCCTAATTGAGTGATTTAATTACCAGAGTGCCCAAAGGCCTGGTCCCATAACCAAGTTTTCACCCTCCTCCTGATGGCTATGTCTCTTGCTTTCCTCCAGATTTTGGGGATCTGACAGGATGCAGTGCAGTTGTTCATCAGCTCCAGCAGCCAGCGCCTTGCTTTTGGACCAAAGTTCTTGATTTGTTCCATCCGTAGATCATCTAGGCCAGCTGCTCTGCCATTTTTACATTTATTGAGAGCCATGTCCAATTCAGTAGATGTAAAGGGTTCATGGAGGTTGTTCTCAGTCTCTGGTTGTCTGGCTATTGGTTTCTTTCCTACTTTGGTGGCAAAGTTGGGTTTCCCATTCTTCAAGAGTTGGTGTGCTATCTGATCTGCATACAAGTTAAATAGGTTGGGCGAGAGGATACAACCCTGCCGTATGCCTTTCCCAATCTTGAACCAGTCAACAATGACTAACATAACTCTTTTTAAAAGAACCACTTTAAATATGACCATATTTTCAGATATTTAAACCTGGTTCTCGGGTCCCTTTCTCTCAACATTCTCTTCTCCAGACTAAACACTGTTCCTTAAACCACTTTTCACAGGAATTCATGGTTTTTCCAGGTCCTTTGTTGTTTTGGCTGCCTTCCTATTAACACTTTCAGCCCTTCCTTTGCATAGTACAAGGAGCTGTCTCTATTCCTGCCATGCTGTTTCAGCATCGTATTTTCTGCTACAGAAGCAATCCTTAGGAACTCTCCGGCCTCCTTTACGGAGCTGTACCTGTATTGCAGACTTGAAATGAAACCGCTATGTCTTTTTCATCCAGTTCTGCTATGAAGTTGCATTTTGTGCGGTTCTCCGTCACTCCCCCTGAAAGAGAGAGAGAGAGAGGAATCAGGCTTTTAAATCTGTTTGCACAAATCCCTTGTATCCCTTTGAAATTTGACAGACTTCATCCACTTAGATGAGAATACTAAGCTTGCAGATTTCATCTAGTTCTGTCAAAGGGAAAAAGAGAGAGAGATAAACATTAGCTATTCATTTATTCTCGTTATACTTGATAAAGAAACATCCTAAGCATAGGATTTTCCAAGCTGAGCCGTCGATTGGTAAGTAAGAAAGAAGTGAGGCTCATGACTCCCAAAGTAGCCTGAACCCAATCAGGGCCTTTGGAAAAGAGTTCCTGAGGCAAATGGTCTCTTTTAAGTATGTCGGAGGGTTGCAGTGTGCAAGGAATTAAAAGAAAATAACAGAGAAAAATTGTGTTCTAGCATCTCTGAACTACAATATATTGCATAGACCTGGTATGGGCAAACTTTCTAACTTGGGAGCCTCATAGAGTGCCAGAGTGGGGTGGGCGGGCCCCTTCCTGCCCTTTCCTCTCCTTTATTTACTTATTTACTGTATTTATATACTGTCCATCTCAGCCCACAGGCGACTCGGGATAGTTCACAATTGGTGCCAAGATCAGAAAATACAATTTTAATACAATAAAAACAATCGGATAATAAAACCATAACAAAACCAATTAAACTTGATCTTCTCTTTCGGAGATAGAAATCAAAGGAAAGACGGGAAACGTTTGGATTGCAAAAGGTTGGCCTTGGTCAGGATGTGATGGTGATAGGAGAGAAAAAGTTTATCCATGAGAACCTGTATTGCCTACTCCTGATATACAATCCTAAAACTGGAATAGACACCCAAGGGCCATCCAGTCCAACCCGCTGCCATGCAAGAAGGCACAACCAAAGCACTCCCAATAGACAGCCTCTGTGAAAAAACCTCCAGAGTAAGAGACTCCACCACATTCCCAGGCAGCCTCTGCCACTCCAACAGCTCTTCCTCTCAGGAAGCTCTTCCTAATCTTTTCAGTTGAATCTCTTTCCTTGACATTTGAAACCATTGCTCCTTTGTGCCCTGGTCTCTAGAGCAGCAGAAAGCCCTTTCTCCTCTTTTAAAATCTTGAAACATGGTTCTCATGTTCCCTTTCTACCTTCTCTTCTTCCAGCTAAACATCCCCCAGGAGGAAAGGAGGAAGGAAAAAGAGAAGGAAGGAGGGAAGGAAGGAAGGGAGGGAGGGAGGAAGAAAAGGGATGGAATAGTTAAAGGGAAATCCTGGCTATGGGATCAGGCCTTTGTAGATTAGGTTGACCTGCTGGCGTGATGGCTTTCATGGAACTGACTGGCTACTCCTTAGACGACGACTTAAACTGGCGACTGTTGACTGTTCGATTGTTTTTATACTGTTGTATTGCTATATTATTATTTAAATTGTATATTTATGTTTTTGGTTGTGGACACCATGGGGTGCCGGTTTTTTAGCCGCCCTGATTTCCTCTGCAGAGGTTGGGATAGGACGGGATATAAATGTCCGAAATAAATAAATGAATAAATAAATAAATGGAGATGTGGAGGGAGGGAAGGCATGGAGGAATGAGAGAAGGGAGGAACGACAAAAGGGAAGGAAGGAAAGAAAGAAGGAGAAAGAGAGGGGGAGGGGGGAGGAAAGAGGGAAGGAAGGACAAAAAGGTGGAAAAGAAGGAGGGAGGGAGAAAGAGGCAACAGAGGGAGGGAAAGAGGAAAGAGAAGGAAGGAATAGGCTGATGAGAGAGAAGAGGCTCTGAGAAAAGAGCCCAAGGGGCCTCATCCAAGCCTGGTTTTATTTATTTATTTATTTATTTACTTTGCTTATATACCGCTGTATCTCAAGCCCGAAGGCGACTCACAGCGGTTCACAAACAGTAGAAACAGTAGAAACAGCAGTGGTTCCATACAACATATAACAATTGACTTAACACATTATCCATAAATTACCAATAAGCAATTACAATGCACAATTATTACAAAAAACAACCGTACCCAATCTTCTCATCATCCAAGCGTAGTCCAGGTTCGTCGTCCATTGTTCCATTCCTATGTTCCATTACCAGATTGCACTAAATTACTCAAACGCCTGCACAAACATCCAGGTCTTCACCTTTTTGCGGAATACCATTAGAGATGGTGCTAGTCTAATGTCCGTAGGAAGGGCGTTCCACAGCCGAGGAGCTACCACCGAGAAGGCCCTATCTCTCGTCCCCGCCAGCCGAGCTTGAGAAGCAGGCGGGATCGAGAGCAGGGTCTCCCCGGAAGATCTCAAAGTCCTGGTGGGTTCATAGGCAGAGATGCGGTCAGATAGGTAGCTTGGGCCGGAACCGTTTAGGGCTTTAAAGGCCAACGCCAGCACTTTGAATTGAGCCCGGTAGCAGATCGGCAGCCAGTGGAGCTGGTGCAGCAGAGGAGTTGTATGCTCCCTGTGCTCCGCTCCAGTTAGTATCATGGCTGCCGAGCGTTGGACTAAGTTGGAGCTTCCGAGCCGTCTTCAAAGGCAACCCCACGTAGAGAGCGTTGCAGTAGTCTAAATGGGATGTAACCAGAGCGTGGACTACCGTGGCCAAGGTATGGTTTTGCCCATACCTGGTATAGATGCTACTTTCTCTGCCTTATTTTGAGCACTCACTTGCTCAGGATGGACCCCCAAATATTCACCATTTAGGACGCTTCCCCCTTCCAGTGGCAGGAAACTGCATCCAGGAAAGCTTGGGCAATTCAGTGTCTTAATAGCAGAGGGACATAGGTCAACCAATGCCATAACTGTTGAGGGAATGCATAAAAGTGTAAAGTGACTCTGGTTTTTATAGCAAGTTTTTGACAAGTGTTTCAAAGAGGCGTTGGAGTCTGCAGCAAAGTCCCCTTCCCTGGGAAGGATAAAGTTGTGGCGTTTCTAATCCTTCCTGGCCTCTGGAAGGATCAAGAACATGCAGTGATTTGCAGGTCTGCTTAAGCTTCTTGTCTTGATCTTTGGAAGGAGTTGGCTTCCATTTTAGCCTTGCCTTTGTTATCTTTGAATGTGCATTGGGAGAGCAAGGGGAGCCAGAGTCAAGCCTGTTTCCTTGATCCGCCTGTTCCTCTTGTTTGCAGAGCAGCCTTCCTTTCTCCAGTCAACCTTTTGGGCCTTCATTGCTTTAAGCTGCTTCCTTTTAAGGGCCGGGGGCCTCGCTTATGGATCTCAACCAATTTCTTAACGCAAATTGTGAGTGAGGACATTTCAGTGAACTCTTAATGGATGAGCTTTGGTAGCGTTTCATTGCAGACTTATCTGAACTTATTTATCATCCGAAATCTTGCTTGTAAACCTGGCAAGAGAGTGCAGCTGTTAAATCTCGAAGATTTTTTACTGTTTATGCTTAAGTATTTCCAAATCCTTGCTGCATCAGCGTAGAAGGGTCCTCAGAAATGAAGCTATGACCTTCTCAAGCACACATTTGGGTCCTTTTTGTATACACAAAGGCCCCTTGGGGAGATAGGGTGGGCTATGAATAAAGTATTATTATTATTTTTGGACAGTTGGTTCATGGAGCCAAGAATACACAGCGATAATATAGATGTTGCAGGAGACTTAAGGCAATCATAAACCTCACAATGCAAGGAGCATATGGAGAAGCTAGAAAGTGTCTAGAAAAGGATGGCTGATGTGGCCAAAGGTCTGGAAACCAGACTCCCTCTGAAGAGCAACTGAGGCCCCTTCCACGTAGCTGCATAAAATCCACATTAAACTGGATTATATGGCAGGATGAGCTCGGATAATCCAGTTGTGTATTATCTGCCTTGATGTTCTGGGTTATATGGCTGTGTGGAAGGGCCTAGAGGGAGAGTCACAGAGCTCACAGATGGAGCAGCCGACTTTTCCACCTGCAGCTGTGAAGTTTCACAAATCATGACCATCATCTAAAACAACATTCCTTTCTCTGGGAAACAGAAATGCCGTCTCTTCTTCAGAATCAACACTATCTGCCTCAACAACAGGGACATGTTCAGAAATCTGTAACCTATCATCCTCCTCGTCCTGAGGAAACTCAGGCTCAGAAAGCTCAGGCTCAAAGTGAGCCACAACACACATACTTTTTCCAAGGAGAGTACGTGTGTGGCTTGCAGGCCCAAAGCACTCACTCCTGCCGGGGCCTGCAGCCAAGTGCCGAAAATCAGGTGACCAAACGGTTACCGTTCCCACTTTCCTTTTGTTTCCATACCAGAGGTGGGTGTACCATTTTGTGCCATTCAAATGAAACAAACAGTATAAAAACACGAATTAAACAGCTGAAACGGTTACTGGGCCCATGACTAGTTGCTGCCTGTGAGTCAGGTGGAAGTTTTGAAACAAAGGATGGATGGCCAACTGACAGGAGTGTTTAGATTGTGTCTTTCTACCTGGGAGGAGCGGAATGGACTGGTTGGCCCTTGGGGTGTCTTCCAACCCTCTCTTTCTGTGACCTCTCCATACCGGCATGTTTATGTGTTTCCAGTGCCCCATCTAGACCCAGAAGGGTTGTCTTCTTTGGAAGCATTTGGGGCAGCTTCTACACCTCGAAATGCCCAGAGGTGATCCGGCGTGCCACAGTAAAGCAACACTCTTCAAATGACATTTGAGGATGCTTTGGAAAGTTGGAGAGAAAGGGCACGCAAGGGAAGAAGCCCAGATGCTCCTGTGTGAGCTGTAGCTGTGATCACACTGGAGGCGTTGATGGGTGTTACTTAGTGAGAGCCATTGCAATCTTTAGATCAGTCCTTGATTCCTGCTTTGAACATGAAAGTCGTCCGTTTTGCAGAATTGCCAGAGGACAAAAGAGGCTCACAGCTTTTCCTCCTTGTAACATAAGTGGTGACTTTGAAGCTAAGTCACGTTGGGCGTCTATTTTGAAAAAAGCATCCAAAGTTCCTTGGGGGGCCTTGCGCTGTGAGAAGTCCTGGCCATCTTTTCGTAGGGAAAGTCAAACTGACCACCTCCCCATGAGCTGCCTCTCCTTTTGGGTCAGTCTCTTCATGGCATTGCTTGACCTCTCCCGTCCCACCTTTTACTTTGAACAGGACTCCTTTTTCTAGGACACGGAATAATGGCTTCAAACTACAGGAAAGGAGATTCCATCTGAACATGAGGAAGAACTTCCTGACTGTGAGAGCCGTTCAGCAGTGGAACTCTCTGCCCCGGAGTGTGGTGGAGGGTCCTTCTTTGGAAGCTTTTAAACAGAGGCTGGATGGCCATCTGTCGGGGGTGCTTTGAATGCAGTATTCCTGCTTCTTGGCAGGGGGTTGGACTGGATGGCCCATGAGGTCTCTTCCAACTCTAGGATTCTATGATTCTTCCACGTGTAGCATTTTCCTCCATATCACAGACAAAAGGATTTTAACTTGGATGTTGCAAGACCTGTCCATCAGTCTTTCATTCAGGCTTATTAATCCAAAATGGACACAACTCCAATGGCCTCTGATACACCATAAGAGCCTTTCTGGTTCAGACTAAAAGAAGACCCATTTCCTATAGTTTTGTTTTCATGCAAGAGGCATCCTAAATGCCCAGTTTCCCAAACTCTGGACTTCTAGGCATTATGGACTAACTTCCAAGAATCCTTGATGTTTGGCTGAAGCAGCTTCTGGGAGCTGCAGCCCAGGACAGTCAGAAGACTCAACTTTGGGAATGACTGGTCTAAAAGCACCAAATCTTCTCTCATCTTGAAACATAAGCAGGGTCAGTCTCGGATGGGAGGCCTCTAGTTGTATGTTCTATTTGAGAACTAGAAACTGGCAAAACCTCATCTGACTTGAAGGCGCGTGTATGCCCTGATAGTGGAAGCAATGCGTAAGCATTATTTATATATTTATGTTCCTCCCTTCTCACCTCAGAGGGGACTCAGGATGGATCACAGAACACATACACGGCAAACATTCAATGCCGTTAGACCAGGGGTCCTCAAACTATTTAAACAGGGGGCCAGGTCACAGACCCTCAAACTGTTGGAAGGCCGAATTATAATTTGAAAAAACATGAATGAATTTCTATGCACACTGCACATATCTTATTTGTAGTGCAAAAAAACCACTTTAAAACAATACAATAATTACAATGGAAGAACAATTTTAACAAATATAAACTTATTTGTAGTTCAATGGGAAGTGTGAGTCTGCTTTCGGGTAATGAGATAGGATTGGAAGCTTTTAAACAGAGGCTGGATGACCATCTGTCAGGGGTGATTTAAATGCAATATTCCTGGTTCTTGGCAGAATGGGGTTGGACTGGATGGCCCATGAGGTCTCTTCCAACTCTTTGATTCTATGATTCTATGTTATTCTTGTTGTTTTTGTTGTTGTGTGCTTTCAAGTCATTTCAGTCTAAGGTTGACCCTGAGTGAGGGCCTTAGTTTGAGGACCCCTGCGTTAGACAGACAGACAGACAGACAGACAGGGGTTTGTGTGTCGGCATTTTTCCAACTTAGGCGACCTGGAGGTTACACTCGATTCTGGCCAGAGGGGGGGTGCTGTTTCTCCCTCCTCTATGACAATGAGACTTTTTTGATCACAGACTTTCCTCCTGTTCTTTGATCGCCGGCTTTCTTATGGTGCTGTAGATTACCTCTCCACTTAAGCGGTGCCTAATTTCTCTTGTCACAGCTGTTTTCGAACTGCTTAGGTGGACAGTAAGCTAGGCTGAAGGCTGGGTGCTCACCCCTACCCAGGCTCAAATTGACAACCTTTTGGTTAAAGATTTGTTGCTGCTGGTGATTAACCAGCTGTACTAAAGCTCGACATCAGGGTATAACCACTAACAACATCATTTTCCATGAATTTGTCTTGTCCGAGTTGGTTGCAATTGATGCGTCTCGGGTTGACAATTTGCTGTTCAGCTGTGTGTTTGTGCAAAGTGGAACATAGTTTTCTTCTGTGCAGATTTCCCCCCTATTTAGCTTTCTCAGATGATCTTCTATTCTGTGCTTTGAGGGAAGAAATGTCTCTTTTGCCGTGCCATTCCCCATCACTTAGGAATGGGGAGAGCACAGCCTGCAGGCCACATGGAGCCTCTTTGAGTATTTAAGGACCTCATTTTTATTTTTAAAGATTCAGAATGATCACATCCTATGAGGAAACATTGGGGGGTGGCTTGCTATCTTTCCTCTCATTGTTTTAAATCCTGTTCCAAAAGTCAGGGGACCTGTATTTGATGGGAGGCAGAGGAATATGGCAGCATTCCCATTCTCAGAGCTGCACGGGACATTTTGAGTACAAAATGTTTTCAGTGTGCAGGATGGAAGCCATCGAGGTCTACTATGAGACACGTGCAACCCCTGAAATCTGGATTGTGGCCCACCTCACGCTCTTGAGTCCCATTCAGAAGGCCTCTAGTTCCGGGTGCCAAGGAAAACTCAGCAGGTGTAGAACCAAATGAGCTTTATTTCCACAAAATACGCTGTCTTTTGTTCATGGAAAAGCAAAGCTAATTCTACCTCTTAAGCTTCAAGCATTTTACAAGCAAAAGAAAGCAGTTGGATTCTGGGAAGGTCTCTATTTAAACAGGACTGGTTCTTTCTGTGCCTAAAATGCAGCTTTCCTTAAAACCATTACCTGGCAGTACCTTTGGACTGTGGTTCCCATCATCTCCAGCCAACTGGCTTGAGGATAATGGAACCAAGAGCCCCACATTTCCAGAGACTATGCGGCGTCCTGGCCAAATGGATCTGCTTTAAGATGGAGTTGACCTTTTGCGCCTTCTGATTTCTTGTTCCCTCAGTTGCCAAATAAATCCCTTTCTTGATGCGCGGCTACTCAGTCGGCTGCGGAGTTAGTGCTGTTTGGTAATTCCATCCTCTCACTTGTTTGGCCACCGTCCACTTGAAGGACACGTCTAATCCCTCTTAGAAGATTAGCTTTCTCTCTTCGCTCTTTCCATTTTCCTACAGCTGTGACCAGTTGGAGTGTCCTTAGGGTTAAAGCGGTGGCTATTTTAGTCTTCTCTTTCTAGTTTTCCATGTGAGATCAGCAAAACAAAAGGACGGCAATCGCTCACCTCGCGGTGTCCTTGCGTTCATTAAAAAGTAGGCCTGTTTAAAGGGGGATTTGGGGGGACCCTGTGAATGTCTCGGTGCAGGTCATGACCTATAAAGCCCTAAACAGTTGAGGCCCCACCTATCTCCGTGATCGCATCTTCTTCTATGAACCGGCACAAGCTCTAAGATCTTCTGGGGAGGCTCTCCTCTCGGTCCCGCTACCGTTGGTGGGGACGAGATAGAGGGCCTTCTCAGTGGTGGCCCCCCCATTTCTGGAACGCCCTTCCAAGGGAAATAAGACATGCCCCATCCCTTCCCTCCTTGAAGAGCCTGAAGACCCGTGCTTTCAACAAGCCTTTGAAAATGACCAGTTGGAAATAATGCTACCCCTCTATTCTGCTCTGGTTAGACCACACCTGGAATATTGTGTCCAATTCTGGGCACCACAATTCAAGAGAGGTATTGACAAGCTGGAATGTGTCCAGAGGAGGGCGACTCAAATGATCAAGGGTCTGGAGAACAAGGCCTATGAGGAGCGGCTTAAGGAGCTGGGCATGTTTAGCCTGAAGAAGAGAAGGCTGAGAGGAGATATGATAGCCATGAATAAATATGTGAGAGGAAGCCACAGGGAGGAGGGAGCAAGCTTGTTTTCTGCTTCCTTGGAGACTAGGACGCGGAACAATGGCTTCAAACTACAAGAGAGGAGATTCCATCTGAACACGAGGAAGAACTTCCTGACTGTGAGAGCCATTCAGCAGTGGAACTCTCTGCCCTGGAGTGTGGTGGAGGCTCCTCCTTTGGAAGCTTTTAAACAGAGGCTGCATGACCATCTGTCAGGGGTGATTTGAATGCAACATTCCTGCTTCTTGGCAGAATGGGGTTGGACTGGATGGCCCATGAGGTCTCTTCCAACTCTTTGATTCTAGGATTCTATGGTGGTTTCAACAAGCCTTTGAAAATGACCAGTTCTAACTCAGCCCTACACATTGTCGAATACGGCCTTATTCTTCCTACTAATTACCCAGATCATTTCCTCTAATCGGCCCCGGACTGAACAGCCACAGACCCGTACTTAATATTATTGTTGCCTGCCATAGCATTGCACTTAATTCCCGGGCCCCCTAGAATTTTTGGGCTTGCACAAATCTTGGCCCGGCCTTTTAAAAAATTTTAATTGCCTTGAACAGGCAGGATTCTTTTAATATATGTGTGTTATGGCGACAATTTTTATGCTAATGCTAGCCGTCCCCTGCCACGCATTGCTGTGGCCCACATGGAAGTTCTGTGTGGAAGTTTGGCCCAATTCTATTATTGGTGAGGTTCAGAATGCTCTGTGATTGTAGATGAACTATAAATCCCAGCAACTACAACTCCCAAATGTCAAGATTCTATTTCCCCCAAACTCCAACAGTGTTCACATTTGGGCATATTGAGTATTCTTGTAGAGTTTGGTCCAGATCCATCATTGTTTGAGTCCACAGTGCTCTCTGGATGTAGGTGAACTACAACTCCAAAACCGAAGGACACTGCCCGCCAAACCCTTCCAGTATTTTCTGTTGGTCATGAGAGAACGGTGTGCCAAGTTTGGTTCAATTCCATCCTTGGTGGGGTTCAGAATGCTCTTTGATTGTAGGTGAACTATAAATCCCAGCAGCTACAACTCTCAAATAACAAAAGCAATTTTTTTTTGAGTGAAGGACATACATTGGGTTGTTAGGTGTCTTGTGTCCAAATTTGGTGTCAATTCGTCCAGTGGTTTTTGAGTTCTGTGAATACCACAAACGAACATTACATTTTTATTTATATATATTTTGTTTTGTTAATCTTATGATTATGTTGGTTTTTTTTTTTTTTTTACTTTATATGTTTTATGATGTTACTTGGGAACCGCTCTGAGTCCCCTCGGGGAGATGGAGCGGTATATAAGTTTTATTTTTTATTATTATTATTATTACAATTATTATTCTGGAAATACTGCACATGTCACAAACACACTACTAGTTGCAGGTTGTTGCACGGAAACCCTGGGCGTTGTTTCAGACTGAATGCCGCTTGGATTTATGGATCCAGTGGTGCCGTTCTTTGGAGCTGGGCTTGAAACCCTAAACCGTTCTGCATTTGTGTGGGACTTGGAATTAAAGTCGAGTTTCCAGAATCAAAAGATGTGGGGCTCATTCATCACTATAATTATTCCTCTCAAGCCAGTCGCTGTCACTTGCGCCAAGAACCTCTCGCATTGGTTGGATGTTGTTGTTTTTGGGTGGAAGAAAATCCCAGTTGAAAACGATGCCTGACCTGCAGGGGAATGTGAAATGTTCCCATTGTTTATGGAAAACCGTACCCGCTTAGGTAATGCCTGGAACACAAATGTAGGGATGGGAAGGCCCAGGCGGCCTTCTTTAAAAGGAAAGAAAAAGCCCCCTCCCCACTATGTATGTTGGCTGGAAAAAGTCTTTTGTTCCCACTGACATACTTAATAGTGTGTCAGTCTGTTTGGAGGGTGATGGTGGAAGGGGGATGTTTTCTCCAGGAAGGATAGAATGAAGAAATGCTGACTTTCCACTCTTGTAAAAATTACAATCATTGCAGGTCGGACAGCTCTGTCCTTGTTGTTCTCCTGACCCATCCTTCATCAGCTCAGGTGAAAAACAGACCAGTTGCCAACAACATACAAAGAGACCTCAAGGACCACTCAGTCCAATCACGTACTCCCCCAGGAAGATACAATTCAAGCCCTCCCAACAGACGGTCATCCAGCCTCTGGTTCAGAAACGTCCGCTAGACTCCAAGCCAACATATTCCACTGTTTGAACAGCTCCTTCTTACTGTCAGGAAGTTCTTCTTCATGTTTAGGTGGAATCCTCACCTAACATCCGCTGGGAAGTAGCAGCCAATAGTGAAAGGACCAAGGCAGAGACATCTCCAGCTCATCCCCTGTTTGGGTATCAGCCAGCACGTCAACGACTTAAATCAAGACATAGTTTTCTAAGATCTACAGAGACACTCGCTGGAACACCTCAGCAAGCGAGAGTTCAAAAGTGGCAGGCCCAAACCCAGCACCTCAATCCATGGGTGATGCCAGATGAGAGACTCCCCCCTGGGCACACACAAGACTGGGCGACTTGGAAGGCGCTGAACAGACTGCGCTCTGGCACCACGAGATGCAGAGCCAATCTTATGAAATGGGGCTACAGGGTGGAATCCACGGCATGCGAGTGCGGAGAAGAACAAACCACTGACCACCTGCTGCAATGCACCCTGAGCCCTGCCACATGCACAATGGAGGACCTCCTTGCGGCAACACCAGAGGCACTCCAAGGGGCCAGATACTGGTCAAAGGACATTTAACCAACTACCAAGTTTGCAAAATCTGTGTTTTTTGGGTTTTTTTAAAATCTCTGTGTTTGTTTTGTTCTGTTAGAAATGTAATACAATGGTATGGTTGCTGATGACACGATAAATATAGGTGGAATCTCTTTTCCTGCAGTTTGAATCCATGGCTCTGTTGTGTCCCAGTCTGTGGAGTAGCAGAAAACAAGCCCATTCTTTCCTCAATGAGACATTCCTTCAGATATTTAGACATGACTGTCATGTCACATCTTCACCTTCTCTTTTCTGTGATAAATATGCTTCGCTTCCCAAGTCACTCTTCAGAGGGATTTGTGGTTTCCCGACCATCTCCTGGTGGCCCTTCTCTGGACACCTTCCTTCTTGTCCATCTCCTTGGATTGCTTTGCCCAGAACTGGAAACAAGGATATTATTATTCCAGGTGAGGTCTAACCAAAGCAGCAGGGAAAGGACTAAATTCCCTTGATCTAGACACTATAGATGTAGCCTAAAAGCAAGGAGCTGAGGAACCTTCTAACCAAGGTAAAAGAAGAAAGTGAAAAAGCTGGGTTGCAGTTAAACATAAAAAAAACTGAGATGATGGCAACCAGACTGATTGAGAACTGGCAAATAGAGGGAGAAAACGTGAGGAGGTGAAAGATTTCATATTTCTAGGCACAAAGGTGACTGCAAACACAGACTGCAGCCAGGAAATCAGAAGATGTTTCCTTCTTGGGAGGAGAGCAGTGACCAATCTTGATAAAAATACTGAAGAATTGAGACATCGCACTGGCAACGAAGAAGATCCACATAGTCAAAGCAATGGTATTCCCTGTAGTAACCTATGGATGTGAGAGCTGGACCATAAGGAAGGCTGAGTGAAGGAAGAGAGACACTTTTGAACTGTGGTGTTGGAGGAAAGTTCTGAGAGTTTCTTGGACCACCAGAAGATCCAACCAGTCCATCCTCCAGGAAAGAAAGCCCGACTGCTTATTGGAGGGAAGGATAGTAGAGGCAAAGATGAAGTCCTTTGGCCACATAATTAGAAGACAGGAAAGCTTAGAGAAGACAATGATGCTGGGGAAAATGGAAAGAAAAAGAAAGAGGGGCCGACCAAGGGCAAGGTGGGTGGATGATATTCCACCTGAACATTAGGAAGAACTTCCTGACTGTGAGAGCTATTCAGCAGTGGAACTACGAGGGGTATTTTTTAAGTAAGGTCCGTTTTGTTGTACACACTAGTAGTTCGCGCGCATACCACAACGAGTGCGTGCGTCGTGTACCGGCATGCCTCGGGAACAACTGCTCAGTTTCTGCTCTGTAGCTCACCTGTACGGTTCTGTACTGTGCTTTAAAAATGTTTAATACTTATCAACTCACCCTCCGCATGTGAGGTTTGCTCAGTGGTACGGTTTTTGTCAGCAAGGAACCTGCCTGCTGCAGAAATTCATCGACAGATTTGTGAAGTGTACGGTGATACTGTTATGAGTGAAAGCAAAGTGCGTAAGTGGGTACGACAATTCAAAGATGGCCGTGACAACGTCCGTGATGAGGACCACTCCGGTCGCCCTTCTTTGATTACAGTGAACTCTTGTTTATCGGAGCAGGTGGCAAGTTTTTATGAAGAGGGTATTTTGAAATTGGTTCAGAAGTATGATAAGTGCTTGAACAAACTTGGCAACTATGTCGAAAAATAGAGTGAAGTATGTACTTTCTGAAAATAAATTTACTTTTTTGAAATAAACTTTCGTTGTGTACTTATGTTCAAATGGACCTTACTTAAAAAATACCCCTCGTATTTGCCCCGGAGTGTGGTGGAGGCTCCTTCTTTGGAGGCTTTTAAACAGAGGCTGGATGGCTATCTGTTGGGGGTGCTTTGAATGCAGTTTTCCTGCTTCTTGGCAGAGGGTTGGACTGGATATCCCACGAGGTCTCTTCCAACTCTAGGATTCTATGCATCTATGATCCTTGAAGGGACTGGCTTGACCTTGAAGGAGCTGGGGATGGCCACAGCCAACAGGGAGCTCTGGCCTGGGCTGGTCCAAGAGGGCACCAAGAGTCGGAAGCCACTGATCGAATAAACAGCAATCAAATCACAGTGATCTTTTTAAGCTGCTGTATCATATTTGTGATTAATGTTCAGCTTGTGGTCCACTTAGTCTCCAAACTCCCTTTCACTTGGACTGTTTCCAAGCCACCCATTCTAGATTTGTTCATTTTGGGAAAAAAATGTACCTAAGTGTAGGAAGAACTGCTGACTCTCCATGCTTGTAAAAAGGAAAATCATTACAGGATGGAGTGTCCTGTCCTCCCAGTTGTTCTCTTGGCCCACCCTTCATCTGCTGGAGTGAGGAACAGAGTTATGGAGCCCCACGGAATGGGGAGGAAGCCTTCCTCTCAGGTTGTGCCACTCCATGCTTTGAACCCGCGGTTCCTGTCCTCTCCCTGACCTCCCTGGGAGGCCGAAGGCGTGGGTCTTGCTTAATTTGGTTCTTACAACCCTGGCGTTCTTGGGCAGAGAAGCAAGAACTGTCCATTCCCTCTTTGCCTTCCTTTTTCTCTCTCCCTCCTTCCCTCCGCCTCCCTTCTCCCAAGGCTGCATCCATCACTGTCTTCCGGAGTCATGTTCGACAATTTTCTCAGCCCCGGCATCTTGGCACGGGGCTATCTGTAGACTCAGCTGTATCGGCCTCCTGTCTGCCGGCAGCGTTGTTTAGGCAGAATAAAATCCCTCTCCGTCTCTATCTCAGGCAGCCCCAGAAGGCCTCCCCCATTAACTGTTCACTTGATGTTTCTTCTAAGAGGCCAAAACAGAAACAGGGGTGGCTTTGCTTTCGGCAGCCTCTGCAAAGCGATGCCTTTTGTTCCAGGAATGGCAGCCAGTCGCCGCGAGCGTCTGTGTGTCTGCTTTCCAAATTGTAGAAATGTGCAGCTGGAAGGGCTTGCAGCCATCTAGTCCTCCTCATCTCCTGCTGTGTACAATGGTTGTCCATTCATCAACTGAATCCTATACAGTCTGGACCAGGGATGGGCCAACTTGGCCCTCCAGGTATTTTGGATTCCAACTCCCACAATTCCTAACAGGCAGTTGGCCTGTCCCTGGTCCTGAGTATAATAAGCTTAGCACTGAACTCCCAACTTTCACATAATCATCTAATCTAAAAGTTGGAAGAGACCCAAAGGGCCATCCAGTCCAGCCCCCTTCTGCAAGACAGGAATTAAGGAAAGCACCTCCAATACATGGACACCCAGACTCTGCTAAAAGACCTCCGGAGACGCCAAGGCAGCATATTCTACTGATGGACACCTCTCATCCTCAGGTAGTTCTTCCTAATATTTAGATGGAAATGGCTTTCCTCGATTGAGTCCCCAGAGTCCCTCTTCTCAATGTGACATGCTTACCAATATTTAAATATGACTCTCGTGTCCCTCTTTTCTCCAAGACGAATAGACCTAGCTTCCTCAGCCATTCATGTTTTCCATGCCTTTGAGCATTTGGGGTGCCCTTTTCTGAACCCCTTCCAGCTTGTACCAACAAGATGGAAGGGATTGTCCCAACAAGAGGGGCCTTGAGGAGAGTGATGTAGTTAGCTTTGGAGCCAACATTTATTTATTTATTTATTTGCAGTTTTTATATTCCGCCCTTCTCACCCCACAAGGGACTCAGGGCGGATTACAGTGTACACATATATGGCAAACATTCAATGCCAGTTTGACAGACAACGAATACAGACAATACACAGAGGCTATTTAACTTTTTTCTGGCCGCCAGGGGAGCTGCTGCTTTCATTGTCGATCAGTGACACTGATGAAGTTCTTCCGCATTCCACATCCCAGAGTTTTCTTTATGGCCTCATAAATAAGTTAATTTAGCCTCCCACACAAGGTGGTGCCTTATTTTCCTACTTGACAGATGCAACTGTCTTTCGGGTTGCAAAGGTCGACAACAGGCTACACAATGGCTGGACACCCACTCCAGCCTGGGCTGGCTTCGAACTCATGACCTTTTGGTCAGAGTGATCTTAATGCAGCTGACACTCAGCCAGCTGCGCCACAATCCCGGTGCTTTGCACATCAGAGCCTGCTATGTGCTTCTCTAGATTGAAAAGGCCTCAGGTAATAAACAGTCATATAGCTTTCCGTATTTGCTGTTGTTAGGGGCACAAGAACCCCTTGGAAAAGTGGGGAATGTGTATTTTATTTATAGTATTCATATTCCGCCCTTCTCAGCCCAAAGAGGACTCAGGGCGGATCACGGAACACATATCTAACAAACATTCAATGCCATTATACACTGACAAGACAGACAACTGTACATAGATAGAAGTATAAATAGGCTTTCTTTGGCATCTTGGAGGCTTGTGCTTAGTTACGACTACCAGGGAGCAGGTGCTGTCGCTCCATCTTCCCTGCCGAAGAGCTTTGTAAACTTCCTCCTTGATCAATCGCCAGCATTTTTCTGGCATCCCTTTATGGGTGCCTTTAAATACCTCCCCATGTTAAGCAGTACCTATTTCTCGACTTACATTGCTGTTTTTGAAATTGCTAAGAGGCATAAGGTGGGCTAAAGGCCAGGAGCTCACCCCAACCTGGGCTTCAAACTGTCAAACTTTTAGTTGGCAAGATTTACTGCAGCTGGCAGTTAACCTGCTGTGCTAAAGCCTGGCCCTTTTATTTTGCAGGCGCCCCCCCCCCCTTTCTTTTTTTAATCCTCTGTAGCAATCTCTTGTGCCTTCCAACATGATTTTATGGAAGTTGACCACAGAGTTGCACCAGAGGACTTAGAGATTTTTTAGAAAGGACATACCCTGTTTACTCAAATCTAATGCTCACCTCTTTTTTTACTAAATTCCCTCACCAAAATTAAGATGCACATTAGATTCAAGTAGGGCAGTAATCTTGGTACTGAGCCAAAGCCAAAGATTAAGCTTCTTCATGAGCTTCTCTTTGAGGGACATTACCTCTAATTCAGTGGCCACGACTGAATGCTGTGCCATCCTGGGATTTGTAGTTTGGTGAGGCATCAGCATCCTTTGGCAGAGAAGACTCTAGACCTTGTCAAACTTCAGTCAAGACTCTAGACCTTGTCAAACCCGTGATTCCTTACCATTGAACCAAGGCAATTAAAATGGATTAATTCTGCAGCAGAGAAGTATCCCAAGGTTTTCCTTCCCGGTGCTGGAAGCTTTTGTGTCCAAAAATTTCTATTTTTCAAGGAGGAGCTCTTAGCAACCAGCAGTTGTAATACACACTATTTTTTTGGCAAAATGACAAAGTGTACTCTTTGCAGCTGTATATCAAATTCGCCAGCAAATGCTCTCTTTTTTGGTTTCAGGGTATTGAAAATAAAGGTATGCATTAGATTCGATGGCACATTAGACTCGAGGAAATACTGTTATTAATCAAGTTGCTCAGATCCGCAAGATTAAGGGCATTTAAGGAGAGGAAGGAGGCTTCAGTCCATCAAACACTCTGGAATAATGTATTGTCGAAGGCTTTCATGGCCGGAATCACTGGGTTGTTGTAGGTTTTTCCGGGCTATATGGCCATGTTCTGGAGGCAATTTTTCTCCTGACGTTTCGCCTGCATCTATGGCAAGCATCCTCAGAGGCAGTGAGGTCTGTTGGAAGTAGGAAAAATGGGTTTATATATCTGTGGAATGACCAGGGTGAGACAAAGGACTTTTGTCTGCTGGGGCTAGGTGTGAATGTTTCAGCTGATCACCTTGATTAGCATTCAATGGCTTGGAAGTGCCTGGGGGGGATTCCTTGTTGAGAGGTGTTAAGATGTGCCTGGTTGTTTCCTCTTTGCATATTATTTGAGAACACAGAAATGCTGGACCACTCCAACAACCACCATGTCAGACTACACAGAGAAGCCATTGAAATCCACAAGCATGTGGACAATTTCAACAGAAAGGAGGAAACCATGAAAATGAACAAAATCTGGCTACCAGTATTAAAAAACTCTAAAATTACAACCACATAACAACAGAGAGGAACAATCAGGCACATCTTAACACCTCTCAACAAAAGATTCCCCCAGGCTCAGCCAGGCCTTCAAATGCTAATGAAGGTGGTCAGTTGAAACATTCACACCTAGCTCCAGCAGAGAAGAGCTCTTTGCCCCACCCCAGTCATTCCACAGATATATAAACCCATTTTCCTAATTCCAACAGACCTCACTACCTCTGAGGATGTTTGCCATAGATGCAGGTGAAACGTCAGGAGAGAATGCCTCGAGAACATGGCCATATAGCCCGAAAAAACCCACCAGAACCTTATCACCTGCTTTATTTCTTAGGGTAGTGGGGAGCTTAGGGATGAAATACAGATCCAAAGCAATGCCAAGGGTTTTGTGGGCATATTACATTCAGGCTCCTTCTCAGACTCTCTTCTAATGTCATTGTCTCTCAAAAGACCCAAACAATGGAGTGGAAATATTCCATTAGCAGCAAGGAGAGGGACTCAAGCACGTTTTGTCTCTCTTGAATGATGCACTCCAAAATGGCAATGTCTTGGGCAGAGACTTGGGTTAGTGTCCTTTTAAGAAACAATATTCATACATTATGTTCTTTAAACTATTATAAATGTGTAACTGCCCTGCATGCGCTAACTTTGGCGCAAGGAAAGCTTTGTCCCTGCCTGCCTTTATTTTTAGTAATTGCTTCTGAGGGGGATAATCACCTGAAAGAAGCTAATTACAACCTTAAAATGGCCCAGTTTTTCCCCATTCATTCTGCCACTGGGTTTTTTTTTCATTCTTAGAAAATAAAAAAGGTTCCATTATGCAGCGGGCCTCACACAAAAAGGTTCCACTCTTTGACCAGTACAAGAAATCTCCTTAAAAAGCTGCATTTAGCTTGACACTTTCCTTTTTTGCTAGGAATCGAATGAGATTCTTGGGTTGGCTTCTCAGGTGACTGGTAATTTGCTTCTCTCTTCAGATCAGTTCACAGCCGGGATATGATTCCAGACTAATTTTCTTCTCAAAGAATGTTAACCATTTCCTTTTCACAGCGAGGAAGAGTTTGAGAACGGTGCCATTGTCTAAGATGGTTATAAACAGCTTGACATTTATTCTTAACCAAAGGGCACATTTTTCACACCAAAATACAGCATTTTATTTTTTCATACCAAAATACAGCAAAATACAGCCCTAAACGGTTCTGGCCCCACTTACCTCTCCGAACGCATCTCCACCTATGAACCGACTAGGATATTAAGATCGTCCGGAGAGGCCCTGCTCTCGGTCCCGCCTGCGTCACAGGCGCGCTTGGCGGGGACGAGATACAGGGCCTTCTCAGTGGTGGCCCCTCGGCTATGGAATGCCTTACCGGTAGACATCAGACAGGCACCTTCGTTGCTGGCGTTTCGGAGAAAGGTCAAGACTTGGCTTTATGAACAAGCGTTTGGCTAAACAGTGCAACCGAACGTAGGAAGACGGTAAAATTGAACATAGGAATGGCACAAGGATTATGAGAACGGATCTGATTTCACTGAGGCGCTATGTTTTGACTTGTTAATTGTTGTTGATTTTGTTGCTGTATATGTTGCGTTTTTAATTGCACTGACATTGTTGTGATAACTCGTACCATGTAAACCGCATTGAGTCGCCTGTTTGGGCTGAAAAATGCGGTATAAAAATAAAGCAAATATAAAATAAAGCAAATTTTTTGACACAAAAACCGATTTTGTCTGTGTTGTGCAGAATATAATGCAAAGGATTATATAATGCCCAGAATTTTTTTCCTAGTTTACAGAATGAACAACCATAATGTGAGTATTGGACCCCAACTCTAAAAACCAAGGGTTCAGGCCCCTGTTTTTGGCCATTGAAAACCCAACTGAGACAAATAATACTCTCTCATCCTCAGAGGGAGGCCAAGGCAAGAAAGGTCTCATGATAGTTCAGCTTAAGGCTGAAATTAATTTTGTCATTTTCGAGAGATGGGCCAAAATTAGCAATATGAAGTTCAACAGTTCAACAGAGACAATGCAAGATACTCCACTTAGCCAGAAAAACGGAAATGCAAAGATACAAAATGGGAGATGATGCCTGGCTCAACAGGATGGCTTTTGGGAGCTGGAGCTAAGATCTTCTCCCTTTTCCCAGAAACACCCCTGGGCTGTTTAATTTCTGAAACCAGAGGGGTCCTCCTTGTCGATGGCTGCATAGATCTTTCCAAAAGAATGGTTCCTTCAGTTCCCTGGGCCTTGCGTGGCCGCATAGATTAAACACAGGCTGTTAAAGGAAACCCATATCCGAGTGTCAGCCGGAGATGGCAAAATGAGGAGAGCCCCCCGGGGCATCTCCATCAAAGCCTACGGTGTTGGCATTATTTATTCTCAGAATAAATAGAGAGAAGTGGGAGCCCCTCTCTCTGTCCCTTCCGCAGCTAGAAATTCAACACTGCAGGGCATTGCTTGGCAGGGAAGAGGCACACCACACCGCCCCAAAGATGCAAGGATGCTTGTCTGAAAACCCTTAAAATGTGAATATCCTCAGTGACTTCATGGTCCTGTGGAGGTTGGGCAATTAGATCACTGTTTATTTGCTTTTGGAAATGAAATAGTAGCTGGATTACTGTCAGCTTTTTCAGACTGTATGGCCAGGTTTGTTTGGAAATGAGACCAGTGGAGTGTATATATGAACCCTTTTCTGTTTGAAACAAGTGTGAATGTTGCTATTAGCAAGCTTGAATAGCATTGAGTAGCCATGAAGCTGCAAAGTCAATCTGTGAGGGTATCTGCAGGGAGGTGGCTGGCTCCAGACAGCAAACAATCAAGTGCCTCGAGGCAACAGAGGCCAGGCTACGTGTGGTGAAGGAGAAGGGTTTGTTGGGATGTTGTAATGTGTGTGTTTTGTTAGTTATTGTAGTATCTACAGTGGAACCTCGACTTAAGAGCTTCACAACTTAAGAGCGTTTTGAGTTAAGAGCTGGGTTAAGGACTGGGTTGTGGCGCAGCTGGTTTGGAAGTCAGCTGCATTAAAATCACTACTGACCGAAAGGTCATGAGTTCAAAGCCAGCCCAGATCGGAGTAGGCTCCCAACTATTTGTCTAGCTTGCTGTCGATCTTTGCATCCCAAAAGACAGTTGCATCTGTCAAGTAGAAAATTTAGGTACCACTTATGCAGGGAGGCTAATTTAATTTGCAATGCCATAAAAATCTCCAGCAGCATGCAAAAGAATGAGGAAGTACTCCATCAATGTCACAAGTGGATGGTAAAGCGACAGGTCCCCTGGTGGCCAGAATTCGAAGCATACCCTCTTGAAGCTGGAAAGTTAAATAGCCTCTCTGTGTCTGTCTGTATATGTTATGTGTCTTTGGCAATTGAATGTTTACCATGTATATGTGCAGTGTGATCCGCCCTGAGTCCCCTTCGGGATGAGAAGGGCGGAATATAAATACTGTAAATAAATAAATAGTCGCTCTGCTCTGGTGTCGCTGTGACATACGAGCAGCATTTTGAGTTATGGGTGAGCCCCACGGGGATCACAAGTGGAAGAGTACAGGGCTTATAGGGCTTCAAGGGAGCAGCCTCCAGGCCTCGTCCTCTTGTCCACTTTGGGAGATGGTTTTCCACTTTGCTCTTGTCCGCTTTGAGGAACTTCGAATTAGTTGATTTTGTGTGGGTTTTATTCCTGGTTATGTTTGGCTTCATGAAGAGCAAGAGAGGGAGGGAAGCTGGAGTGAGGACAGGATGAAGAAGAAAAAGATGCTTCTGCCTCTTCGCTTTATGTTTTGTGCTTCTACCTCTTTCAAGTTGATTTTTTTAATTGTTCCATGTGAATGTGCATTTATATTTTATTTGCTATTTATAAAGTACATTTTCTTATTTAAAAACACGTAACAAAAAGGGGAGGGGGTTCAGGGGGGCCAGAATGTGTTAATAGCAATTCAATGGGAAAATTAACTTTGAGATAAGAGTGTTTTGAGTTAGGAGTTCAGTCACAGAACAAATTAAATCAAGGCATCACTGTACTTGTGTGTCTGTTGTATACAATTTAGTTATTTATTTATTTATTTACAGTATTTATATTCTGCCCTCCTCACCCCGCAGGGGACTCAGGGCAGATTACAATGTACACATATATGGCAGAGAATCAATGCCAAAGACACACAACAGACCATTGTATTACATTTCTAACAGAACAAAACAAACAGGTTTTAAAAAAACACAAAGTTTGCAAACTTGGTAGTTGATGAAATGTCCTTTGACCAGTATCTGACCACTTGGAGTGCCTCTGGTGTTGCCGCAAGGAGGTCCTCCATTGCTCATGTGGTAGGGCTCAGGGTGCATTGCAGCAGGTGGTCACTGGTTTGCTCTTCTCCACACTCGCATGCCGTGGACTCCACTTTGTGGCCCCATTTCTTAAGATTGGCTCTGCATCTCGTGGTGCCAGAACGCAGTCTGTTCAGCACCTTCCAAGTTGCCCAGTCCTCTGTGTGCCCAGGGGGGAGTCTCTCATTTGATATCAGCCATTGATTGAGGTTCTGGGTTTGAGCCTGCCACTTTTGGACTCTCACTTGCTGAGGTGTTTCGGTGAGTGTCTCTGTAGATCTTAGAGAATTATTTCTTGATTGAAGTCATTGACGTGCTGGCTGATACCCAAACAAGGGATGAYCTGGAGATGTCACTGCCTTGGTCCTTTCACTATTGGCTGCTATTTCCCAGCAGATGTCAGGTGGTGCAATYCTGGCTAAGCAGTGTAATTTCTCCAGCGGTGTAGGGCGCAGACACCCCGTGATAATGCGGCATGTCTCATTTAGAGCCACATCTACTGTTTTAGCGTGGTGAGATGTGTTCCACACTGGGCATGCATACTCAGCAGCAGAGTAGCATAGTGCAAGGGCAGTTGGGGAGATAGTGGTGGGGTATAAATAAAGATTAGTATTATTATTTTCTTATTTAAAAACACATAACAAAAAAGGGGGGTTCGGGGGGCCGGAATGGGTAATAGCAATTCAATGGGAAAATTAACTTTGAGATAAGAGTGTTTTGAGTTAGGAGTTCAGTCACAGGACAAATTAAGTCAAGGTGTCACTGCACTTGTGTGTCTGTTGTATACAATTAAATTAAGTAAGAGTTATCATGGGAGGGAGATTTACATCTGCTGATCCTCATGGCCTTTTCTCTCTCTCGTGTCCCACAGGAATACAAACAGAAGCTGGCTCGGGTAACGCAGGTCCGCAAAGAGCTGAAGTCCCACATCCAGAGCCTCCCGGACCTGTCGCTGTTGCCCAACGTAACTGGGGGGTTGGCCCCTCTGCCGTCCGCTGGGGACCTTTTCTCGACTGACTAGGACACACAGGTGTCTATATTTCCCCCCTTCCGCCTCTCCCTTCCCACTTTCCACTTGATACCAGCAAAACACCTCCTTGGCGAACCTCACTGTAACCTGGCATAGGAAGGAATGGACGGAGACCCTCCTTTGACCTCTCGCTGCTGTTGGGGAGCGCTTCCCTCACTGGAAAGAAGGGAGCAGCCATCCCACGTGGCAAAGCTTCCCTTCACCTGGGCAAATCCTGTGTGTCCTCCTACGGAGATCATTCAACAACAACAGAAGCCGATTGATGCTTTGCTCCCACCCGGCACCCCCTGCATAAAGGCGAACTTGGTTGTTTTCTGAATGGGTTTGGTGTGTGTGAGTGTGTCAAGCTTGATATCTCTGGATCCCCCCTTACTAAGCAAAGAAAGCACATTGGAGGGTATGCTTTGTGAAAGGTTTGGGAGGGGACATACAGACCTCAGGTAAGCAACAAAGAAAAAGTACGTTCTCTTGACTGCCAGCGTATTCCGTATTCCTCCATGCAACAATCCTTGTTAGTTTGTCAGATCTGGTTTCACTCAGTCTTCCCTTATGTTCCTTTCATCTCCTGCAACGTTTAGGAACCATGAGGATCCAACTCTCCTTGGGTTTCGACCCGCCGATTTCGAATACCATGGGAAACCCTCCCATAGCACTGTGACTAGACTGGCACCAAAGGCTTCCAAACCTTGGCAGCTGGATTGCTCTCTTTCCACAAGCAAATGGACTGGGCGGCCGCTTTCTAGAAAGAAAGATGTTCCCAGTGAATTGTGTCCATTGATTTGCACACCTCCTTTTATATATTCATCTCTCTTCACCAGTTTGCTGTGGAACCAAGGCAACCAGAAATCTCAAACTACCTTCTCCAACTTAGCATTTTCCAGGTGTGTTGGACTACCAAGTCCCCATACAGCAATGTGAGGGTTGTATCGGGATGTGTGAAAGATTGAGACCAGGCTGGCTCCATCATACGAAGGTTAATTTCACATTTGGGGATTTCTGTGTTCCCAGAACAAACCAAGCCTCCCTCCTTTGCTTCTGTGGTACTCCAAACTGAGGAACCTTCTCATCCTTTATGCCCTCATTTTTGAAGAAGGGGTTAATGTAGCAATCCTCATTTGGCCTGGAAGGTCTGCAGATCCGTTCCAGCCCCCAAAATGAGTTTCTTCTCAAAGTTCTGAGTCCTGTGTTGTCAACAACATATCTCCTTGGTCTTCACAATAGATGCATCTCTATGCTTGATGCTTTCCTCCCATGTTTGAGGTCACAGGAGAAGCATTGCCACCACTGGAAGGTCTGCAGATCCATTCCATCCCCCAAAATGAGTTTCTTCTCAAAGTTCTGAGTCCTGTGTTGTCAACAACARATCTCCTTGGTCTTCACAATAGATGCATCTCRATGCTTGATGCRTTRRRCCCATGTTTGKGGTCACAGGAGAAGCATTGCCACCACTGGAAGGTCTGCAGATCCYTTCCAMCCRCCAAAATGAGTTTCTTCTCAAAGTTCTGAGTCCTGTGTTGTCAWCAACACATCTCCTTGGTCTTCARAATAGATGCATCTCRATGCTTGATGCRTTRRRCRCATGTTTGAGGRCACAGGAGAAGCATTGKCACCACTGGAAGGTCTGCAYATCRYTTCCAMCCRSCAAAATGAGTTTCTTCTCAAAGTTCTGAGTCCTGTGTTGTCAACAACACATCTCCRTGGTCTTCACAATAGATGCATCTCCATGCTTGATGCCTTTTCCCCATGTTTGAGGTCACAGGAGAAGCATTGCCACCACTGGAAGGTCTGCAAATCCGTTCCAGCCCCCAAAATGAGTTTCTTCTCAAAGTTCTGAGTCCTGTGTTAACAACACATCTCCTTGGTCTTCACAATAGATGCATCTCCATGCTTGATGCTTTCCCCCCCATGTTCGAGGTCACAGGAGAAGCATTGCCACCACATTTTTGTTGTCCTCGATGCTTCTCAAACCTTCTGGGTCCCGTTTGCGGAGGGGAGGAGCAGGGGGTGTCCCCATTACCCTGACTGGGTGAGGTGGTCTCCGGCAGACGTCAAGCCCGTATTCTTGCCCCCAAGATGTTTTCTTAAATCTGTATATGAACCGACATAGAGATAAATCTAGAGATATAGGCTGCCATTTTGGCAGCAATATATTCTGAAAAGTCTCATAAATATATTTTTGAATAAAGAGGGTGTCGTTCAACAGGCAAGTGGCTCTTTTTTCCTTTGTGTCTGAATCTGTTTCGAGTCCTGGTATCAGACAAAATAAATATAATACCGTAAACCCTGCTCCATTTTGGGGAAATGGCCGCCTTTGCAATGACTGAAGCAGAAACCCTGTAGTTCTTCAATTCTAAAGCATGCTTTTCCCCAAAACTGGAGTGTGTCTTAGAATTGCAGGAACATTATATGTGTGTGTGTAGTTTTTTTTTTATGTTGGTGCTGAAATTAATTTGTGTCTTGCAATCAATGAATGATGTCTTACATTGAAGAAATACAGTACAGTAGAGCAGTGTTTCTCAACCTGGGGGTTGGGACCCCTGGGGGGGGGGTCGCGATGGGGCGTCAGAGGGGTCACCAAGCCCACCAGAAAACACAGTATTTTTTGTTAGTATGGGGGTTCTGTGTGCCAAGTTTGGCCCAATTCTATCGTTGGTGGAGTTCAGAATACTCTTTGATTGTAGGTGAACTATAAATCCCAGTAACTACAACTCCCAAATGACAAAATAAATTCCACTAGTATTCAAATTTAGGCGTATAAGGTATTTGTGCCCAATTTGGTCCAGTGAATGAAAATACATCCTGCATATCAGATATTGACATTATGATTCATAACAATAACAAAATTAAAGTTATGAAGTAGAAACGGAAGTAATTTTATGGTTGGGGGTCACCACAACATGAGAAACTGTATTAAAGGGTTGCGGTATTCGGAAGGTTAAGAACCACTGCAGTAGAGTCTCGCTTATCTGACCTTCGCTTATCCAACATTCCGTCTTATCTGACGCTATGCTCCTCTTGATGCAGGCCAAAATCCCATTGGCTTTTTTTGCCACCACATCACATTGTTGGCTCATCCACGAGGACTCCAAGATCTTTTCCACACGTACTGCTCTCGAGCCAGGCATCGTCCCCCATTCTTTATCTTTGCATTTCGTTTTTCCTGCCAAAGTGGAGTGTCTTGCATTTGTCCCTGTTGAACTTCATTTTGTTAGTTTTGGCCATTCATCTCTCTAATCTGTCAAGATCGTTTTGAATTCTGCTCCTGTCCTCTGGAGTCTTGGCTCTCCCTCCCATTCATTTGCACGTTCTGAATCCATTAAAGCTCAACACACATCTGTATTGATTTGGGCAGAGTTTGCTGGGCTTGGTAGCTAAATAGTGGTGGATCTATGTTGTAGAATTAATGCAGTTTGACACCTCTTTAACTGCCATTGCTCATTGCTATGGAGTCGTGGCAGTTGCAGTTTGATGAGGCACCAACATTGTGTGGTGAAGAAGGCTTGCCGCTTGCAGCCTTTGGGCATCTTTTCTCAGTGCAATAACAAGATGGAAATCTTCCTCCTCCTGGTGCGCAGACTGTTTTGCAGCCTCGACAAAACTCTTTGAGGGCTGCAGCTCAGCTGTGTCCTTCAGCATCTTAATCCTCTCCAAGGGCTTAAGCATTTTCTATAACTTTGCTGGCTGCGTGAAATGCTTTTCGTCCCTCCTGGGCTTGGAAAGAACCTTTAAATTGTGCATCAGCTGAACCGTTGGATGCTCTCTCTTTCAGTTTTTTACTGTTGTGCTGTTGCTCTCCAAAAGAGATGGGGAAAGCATCCTTGTAAATTTCAACTCCTCTGCCACAGAGTAATGGGAAAAAAAATATACAGCAGTTGGGAAAAATCGATTTCTCAAGCCTTGGGAAACCTTTACAAGGAGAATCCCAGTCTGCAAAGGGGTTTGTACCACCTTTGAATCCCAGACAGGCGAGACTCTTTGCCACATCCGACACTTACTCTGAATGAATAATACATGCGAGGCTTCTCTTCTTTCTCTTTTATGGCACTTTAGGCACAGAAAAGGTTCCTTCCTGCTCAAAAAAATTGCTTTTTTCATAGAAAGCATGTCCTTTTTATTCCTTCAGTAACATAGATATTGACCCAGTATGCAATTTCTAATGCTCTTTAATAGAAGTGCTTATTGTGAGCTTTACAATTTTATGAATGGTCCAATTAAGAGGGGAAGGAAAATATCCACAATCTACTGTCTTGCAATATGCAAACTTAAATTCAGGACAGGCATCTAATCTATTTCAGGTTTCGGCGGTGACCAGGGGAGCATTCGCACAGTTAAAACTCGTGCGCCAACTGCGCCCGTACCTTGGGAAGTCTGACTTGGCCACGGGAGTCCACGCTCTGGTTACATCCCGTTTAGACTACTGCAACGCTCTCTACGTGGGGTTGCCTTTGAAGACGGCTCGGAAGCTTCAACTAGTCCAACGCTCGGCAGCCATGATACTAACAGGAGCGGAGTGCAGGGAGCATACAACTCCTGCTGCACCAGCTCCACTGGCTGCCGATTTGCTACCGGGCTCAATTCAAAGTGCTGGCGTTGGCCTTTAAAGCCCTAAACGGTTCTGGCCCAAGCTACCTATCCGAACGTATCTCTGCCTATCAGCCCGCCAGGACCCTAAGATCTTCTGGGGAGGCCCTGCTCTCTATCCCGCCTGCTTCACAGGTGCGGCTGGCGGGGATGAGAGACAGGGCCTTTTCTGTGGTGGCCCCTTGGCTATGGAATGCCCTTCCCATGGAGGTAAGATCAGCCCCCTCGCTAATGGTGTTCCGAAGAAGATTAAAAACTTGGATATTTGAACGGGCATTCGGGTAAACAGTGCAATGAATGTGACGATTACAGGAATGGAAATATGGACGACGAATTTGGATCACGACTCTAGTTATGAGATGCATTGTGTTGTTATTGTTGTGTCAGTATTGTATATTGTGCTCTAATGGTTTTAAATTGTATATCGTTGATTGATCTTATCCTTGTTGTAAACCGCGTTGAGTCGCCTGTTAGGCTGAGAAACTGAGGTATACAAGTAAATAAATAAATAAATAAATAGGTGCAAAGATGACTGCAGACGCAGACAGGGGCCAGGAAATCATAGAATCAAAGAGTTGGAAGAGAGCGCATGGGCCATCCAGTCCAACCCCATCTGCCAAGAAGCAGGAATATTGCATTCAAATACCCCTGACAGATGGCCATCCAGCCTCTGTTTAAAAGCTTCCAAAGAAGGAGCCTCCACCACACTCCGGGGCAGAGAGTTCCACTGCTGAACTGCTCTCACAGTCAGGAAGTTCTTCCTCATGTTCAGATGGAATCTCCTCTCTTGTAGTTGAAGCCATTGTTCCTGCGTCCTAGTCTCCAGGGAAGCAGAAAACAAGCTTGCTCCCTCCTCCCTGTGGCTTCCTCTCACATATTTATACATAGCTATCATATCTCCTCTCAGCCTTCTCTTCTTCAGGCTAAACATGCCCAGTTCCCTAAGCCGCTCCTCATAGGGCTTGTTCTCCAGACCCTTGATCATTCACTCCCTTGCAATCCCTTGCTGATGTGGATTCTGGTGGAATCTACCTCTCTGGAGGTTGTGAAACAGAGGCGGCATGACCATCTCTCAGGAGGGCTTGAATGGTATTGCCACATGTCCTACAACAACCTTATCATAGAATCCTAGAGTTGGAAGAGACCTCCTGGGCCATCCAGTCCAACCCCATTCTGCCAAGAAGCAGGAATATTTCATTCAAATCACCCCTGACAAATGGCCATCCAGCCTCTGCTTAAAAGCTTCCAAAGAAGGAGCCTCCACCACACTCCGGGGCAGAGAGTTCCACTGCTGAACGGCTCTCACAGTCAGGAAGTTCTTCCTCATGTTCAGATGGAATCTCCTCTCTTGTAGTTTGAAGCCATTGTTCGCGTCCTAGTCTCCAGGGAAGCAGAAAACAAGCTTGCTCCCTCCTCCCTGTGGCTTCCTCTCACATATTTATACATGGCTATCATATCTCCTCTCAGCCTTCTCTTCTTCAGGCTAAACATGCCCAGCTCCTTAAGCCGCTCCTCATAGGGCTTGTTCTCCAGATCTTGATCATTTTAGTCGCCCTCCTCTGGACACATTCCAGCTTGTCAATCTCTCTTGAATTGTGGTGCCCAGAATTGGACACAATATTCCAGATGTGGTCTAACCAAAGCAGAATAGAGGGGTAGCATTACTTCCCTAGATCTAGACGCTATGCTCCTCTTGATGCAGGCCAAAATCCCATTGGCTTTTTTTGCCGCCAAATCACATTCCTGGCTCATGTTTAACTTGTTGTCCACGAGGACTCCAAGATCTTTTTCACGCATACTGCTCTCGAGCCAGGCGTCATCTTTTCTGATGATTTAAGATGATTTAAGAAGAAGAGTCTGCCAGCAACAAGGAGGACAACAGGGAAGAGCCACATAACTTGGTTCTCTGTGTTTGCAAATACAAATTATTGTTCCCTGAAAGGTCAGGCATCTCTTGAAGAGCTCACATCTTTTGGGAAGAAGAAACTATTGCAGTTGGACATCAATTGAAAGTGTTTTCCTTTCAAGAACTGGTACTTGGAGGATGGAGGACTGTCTTTCAGAAGGGCTTGGAATGGACTGATAAAGATGGTGAAAGACCTCGTAAAAGTACAACACCTGTGATCCACTAACACTGAGCCACTGTCATTAAAGTGGTATCAAGCCAGTCACTACAAGGATACCATCCATCCATCTTGCTCTTGGTTGACCCCTCTTCCTTTTTCCTTCCATTTCCCCCCAGCATCATTGTCTTCTCTAAGCTTTCCTGTCTTCTCATGTGGCCAAAGCACTTCATCTTTGTTTCTAATCTCCTTCCCTCCAGTGAGCAATCGGGGGTTTCTTTCCTGGAGGATGAACTGGTTGGATCTTCTCATGGTCCAAGGCACTCTCAACATTTTCCTCCAGCACCACAGTTCAAAAGTGTCTCTCTTCCTTCGCTCAGCCTTCCTTCTGGTCCAGCTCTCACATCTGTAGGTTACTATGGGAAATACCACTGCTTTGACTATGCGGATCTTCATCGCTAGTGTGATATCTCTACTCTTCATTATTCTGTAGAGATTGGTTCTTGCTCTCCTCCTAAGAAGGAAACGTCTTCTGATTTGGCGTGCGGAGTGCCGCAGGGTTCCGTCAATGGGGACAAATGCAAGATACTCCACTTTGGCAGGAAAAACGAAATGCAAAGATACAGAATGGGGGACGAGGACTGTCTCGAGAGCAGTACGGGTGAGAAAGATCTTGGAGTCCTCGTGGAGAACAAGTTAAACATGAGCCAACAATGTGATGTGGCGGCAAAAAAAGCCAATGGGATTTTGGCCTGCATCAATAGGAGCATAGTGTCTAGATCTAGAGAAGTAATGCTACCCCTCTATTCTGCTTTGGTTAGACCACATCTGGAATATTGTGTCCAATTCTGGGCACCACTCAAGAGAGATTGACAAGCTGGAATGTGTCCAGAGGAGGGCGACTAAAATGATCAAGGGTCTGGAGAACAAGCCCTATGAGGAGCGGCTTAAGGAGCTGGGCATGTGATGTGGCGGCAAAAAAAGCCAATGGGATTTTGGCCTGCATCAAGAGGAGCATAGTGTCTAGATCTAGGGTATGTTTAGCCTGAAGAAGAGAAGGCTGAGAGGAGATATGATAGCCATGTATAAATAATATGTGAGAGGAAGCCACAGGGAGGAGGAGGGAGCAAGCTTGTTTTCTGCTTCCCTGGAGACTAGGACGCAACGGAACAATGGCTTCAAACTACAAGAGAGGAGATTCCATCTGAACATGAGGAAGAACTTCCTGACTGTGAGAGCCGTTCAGCAGTGGAACTCTCTGCCCCGGAGTGTGGTGGAGGCTCCTTCTTTGGAAGCTTTTAAACAGGCTGGATGGCCATCTGTCAGGGGTGATTTGAATGCAATATTCCTGCTTCTTAACAGAATGGGGTTGGACTGGATGGCCAACTCTAGGATTCGATGATTCTATGCAGAAAAGCAGAAAAGATTAAAAAGAAAAGGGGGGAAAATCTTACAAATTCGTGTGCAGTCTTCCACAGGTTTGGATTAATTTGGAGGGGTAAAAATGGCTCGATAATAACTCAACTCCTAGGATTCTACAGCATACATCCATGGCAAGTGAGCCGGTGTCAAATTGCATTAATTCTAGATGAGCAGCTGAGACCTGGAGCAAGGTTCAGGGCAGAGCTGGCTGTGCTTTCGACTCTCTCTTAGGTGCAAAACTTTTGCTTAACCCAGAGATTCCGAGGCAGTGACAGAAATATATTTTCTTGCACGACTATTGAAAGGAACAGCCGCGAGCCTTGGCACTGGATATAGATTGACTGTCTCGGAGACCACAGTTTTGCAGCCAACTTGGGCATGTGGCTTGTCGTGGCCCCCGCTCTCCTCGTGTGCCATCTGCCATTTGTCATTTGGCAACGGAGCCGAATCTCGATTTCCAGGATCAACATCTTAATTGAAAACATCCCAGTGTATGAACATTTAGAAATGAAGCATTTCCATGAAAATAAGGGACTTTGTGCACCATCCTTTGCTGGAGAGGAAATGAATGCCTTTTCCAAGAAGGCAGAAGGAACACGCTAGGAATTGCATTGCCAACAATGGGGCAACCAAGGCTCGGGCAGGGTGGGGTGGGGTGGGGGTCATAGAATGGTCCTTGCATGTGTGTTATTGTATCATCATCATCACCATCACCATAGCCCACAGTTTAATTTATCSAAAATATGTCAACTCAAGGCATTTKCAAGGTCTTCAAGTGCAACTTTATGGTAGAATCATAGTGTTGCAACTCAGAGTAAGCTTCACCTTGCTTCCAAACACCACCACACAAGAGCTGTAGTTTTATAGTTTATTGAGGATAAAATCCAAGTCAAAATAAAGAATAAGCATTGYAAAGTTCCAAAGATTCAGGTATAATGCAGAATACAGTTCCAAAGATCTTCAGATAAAAACAAGGTACAAGCAAAGACAATTGCCCCAAGAATCACAATGCAAGAAATTCCAAGCGTGCTGCTTTCCAGCTAAGGTAATCCATGAAGCTTGCAGGCTAATAAGCTACGTTGAACTGACGCTTTCCCTTAGTTTGCAAGAAGCCTAAATACCTTTCTAACATGAAAACATTACGCTCTCACCAACATGAAAGCATTGCGATGACCTTGGCCCGAGCTGGGTTCTCGTCTGCCGGCCAGGCGAGAACTCCGTCTGACCCGCAAATCAAGACGAGCCTGTCAGGTCAGGTCACTATCAAGGCTTTCTGCACTTTCTGTATCAGCGTGGGAAGGAGGCAAAGGCCTCCCCACCTGTTCGCTATCTCCTTCATTAAAATTCTTTTCTTCTGAGAACCGCTGTGTTGACTCTGCACTGTCTGTGGGAGCCTCAGAAAAAGACCTAGAAGCAGGCCCAGATATTTGAGGCACAGAAAAAGAACCAGGAATCTGAATCTCATCATCCTCATCATCAGGGAACATCTCAGCCACAACACTTAGAATCATAGAATCATAGAGTTGGAAGAGATCCAGTCCAATCCCCTGCCAAGAAGCAGGAATATTGCCTCCAAAGAACCCCCGACAGATGGCCATCCAGCCTCTGTTTAAAAGCCTCCAAAGAAGGAGCCTCCAACACACTCCGCGGCAGAGAGTTCCACTGCTGAACAGCTCTCTTTTGATCCTTTAATTTACTACAATTCACCATTATCCACAGTTTTCCATATACAGTGTTCCCCCACTTATCGCGGGTGTTATGTTCTAGGACCACCCGTAAAAATTGAAAACCCGCAAAGTAGGGATGCTATATATGAATATCGAGTTCTGAGAGTGAGGCAGAAGCAAGGAGAGATTTAAAGGCACCACACACCACATACAGAACTCCCATTACTAATAGAAAATACTGGAAGGATTTCATGGGCATTGAGTTTTGGAGTTGTAGTTCATCTATATCCAGAGAGCACTGTGGACTCAAACAATGATCAATCTGGACCAAACTTGGCATGAATACCCAATATAGCCAAATGTGAACAGTGGTAGAGTTTGGTGAAAATACATCTTGACATTTGGGAACTATAATTGCTGGGATTTACACTTCACCTGCAATCAAAGAGCATTCTGAACCCCACCAATGATAGAATTGAGCCAAACTTACCACACAGAAGCCCCATGGTCAACAGATGGTCTTTGGTGACCCATCTGACACGCTCCTTGTGACCCGCTCAGAGGTCCCGACAATGGTGAAAGTGCGAGGTGGGCGAGGGGGCTTTGCATGGGGCCAGGCCTCACGCCAAGATCCCCTCGCCCACCTTGCGCCCTGGCCGAATGGTGAAAGCGTGAGGCGGGTGGGGGAGCTTTGCATGGGGCCAGGCCTCGCGCTGAGGACCCATCGCCCGCCTTGCACCCACATCGAATGGCGAAACCATGAGGTGGGTGAGGGGGCTTTGTGTGGAGCCAGGCCTCGCACCGAGGACCCCTCGCCCGCCTCGCGCTCACGCCAGATGGTGAGAGTGTGCGGCAGGTGAGGCGGGCTTTGTGCAAGGCCAGGCCTCACGCAAAGGAGCTCTCACCTGGCCCGCGACCAACGGAGGTGCCCTCGCAAACCCTCCGAAATGGCCAGGTGCCCCCCCCCGGGGGTCACGACCCCCAGGTTGAGAACCGCTGTCCTATATGGATGCTGTGTTTGGACTTGGTTCCTTTCTCCAAGATATCTCGTGATGTATTTGCAAGTGTTCCAAAATCTAACAAAATCTGGATAATGGAACATTTCCGGTCCCAAGTATTTTGGATAAAGGTCCTGAGCATTCCTGAGTAAGGCTTACAGTCCATGCGAGCCATGTCGTGGCTGGAATCCCGTTATTTTGTTTTCTCCTCTAATAAATAGGGAACTCTGCAGCAAAACAAACAGCCTTGGGAATATCCTGCCTGCATCTGCTTCAGCTGGCAGGGCTGGAACTGCCTTCCTTCCAAATGCCAAGCAAAAAGGCAATTTTTGGACTATTTCCTTGCTTTGAGCAGATTGTCCTGCTCACCAGATTATGAGGCCATTTTATCCCAAATGGCTGTGATCCCGGTTAAGTATTAGCAATATCCCAGCAATGGTTTTTGGATGAAGCCAGAATGAACTCCTGGGTTTCTGTCGGGCACCTTGAAAGCCACTGCTAAATGCCATTGCTAATGAGAGCGACAGGCATCAGTTAATGTAGACACAGCTGTTGACAATGGGGATTCTGCTCTCTGGTTTGGGGTTCATCTTCACTTTAGAATGAATGCAATCTGAACTGCAATGCCTGGGAGTTGTATTTTACAAGGTCTTGAGTCTTCTCTGCCAAAGAATGGTGGTGTCTCACAAAAATATGACTGCCAGGATTAGATAGCATTGAGCCATGGTAGCTCAAGTGGTGAAACATTAAGGGAGTGTGAAATGACAGAAATCTGTTCTATTTTTGGTTCAGTTTTTGGAAAATTCGGAAGATTTGGAAGCAGGGGAGGAGGTTACAGACCAGTATTTCGGGATCTGGAGTTCTATTCTGGAGTAGCGGGAAGATTTGGTCCATTGGTGCCAATGGGGGAACTTATGAGGCTCGTCTTTCTGTCATTTTTATGGCTATCAGGATGAAACTTGCCATACTTATAGGTCACATTCACAACTGCAAGCCTGCCAAGTTTCAAATCATTTCGCCAATCCACCGATTTTTGGGGAAAAGACATTAGGAAAGACATCCTTGGAAGGTAAGATCTGTTTGATGGTAGACTGAGATACTGTCATGACTCATCTTCAATTGAGACTTTATTTAGTGGAGGCAAGATGGCCATCTGTTAGGAGTAATTAGATTGTGCCCAGCTGTTGGAGCTCAATCTGTGAGTGTGTTCCAGGATCAGGGTGCTTTGGATGTGGGGAGTGATGTCAATGAGTTTCAAGATGACTTTCAAGATGGCAATTGTTTGGTCAATGATATTGATGCAGAGAATGACCAGGAGATCCCTGTTCAAAGTGTAGTTTCCCATGAGAATGTCCCTGAAGGGTGTGGGGATGATGGTGTGCTCCCTGAATTGCTGCCAGAGAGTTCCCATGATAGGGAACACGAAAACAGCTTGGCCCAGCTGCAGAAATTAATGAGCAAATAGATAATGAACCAATAGATACATGTGAGGAGTTTAGTCAAAACAGGAGAGCCGAACAGTAGCTTCTGTGGTCTGCCAGGTTTCGAGAGAAAAAGATAAGAAGTTCTTGTTGCAGTTTATCAGTCTATGCGGAAGCTACCCAGCAGTCTTGTATGTTGTATGTTGTATGTATGACTATGTGTTAATTGTGGTATGTGTTAAATGTTTTGATACGGCCAATAGGCCAATCAATAAAACGTATCTATCAGCAGTCTTCCCAGCCCCAGCCCTCTTGTTGAATCACACAGAGACAGAGTAAAAGGAAAAACAGAATTTACACTCGAGTAGTCAGAGATAACTATGCAGCTTTACAAAATAATCAGCCTTGGAAATAAACTTAGTCCATTGCAGCAAAATAACTCACAAAATCCAATGCATTAAAATCATGCATTCTCTGCTTCTTCCTTGGTGCAAGAAGTCTTGTAGTAAATGGTCCAGAACTTCAGCAAGTCCTGTAGTATAGAAGTCCCATCCGGTCTCTTCTCAATCATCTGATCACCATCTCTAAATACACCATACACTCTTCATGACATACTCCATGCAGGGAGTGGCTCAAGTTTACTTGCTTAATTGTCCAGGTGTTCTTCCTCAACACGCACCCATACAGGCAATGATCCTTGTAAAGACTTAGCATATATATGCACATTCTGTAATAGTTCTCAGTTAAAAAGAAACCAAATTCCGAATGCCAGAAGCTTAGCTAACGAGGTGATAAAAGTCCCAAGTACAGGATATGTAGTCAGATGAAGCATCGTTTGGAATCAAGTCAAGATCTCGTTCTTTTTCATGGAAGATTAGTGTTGACAAACACAAGGCTTGTGTTGACTTCCTTCTTAACATAAGGAATGTTGCAAACGTTTCCTTAACTTGAAAGAACCATTGTAACAGTTCTTATCAATTCTCATTAGCAGGTTTTGATCACAGTTCCAGCAAGCAGGTAGCTAGTCATTGCAGGCCTTAATATTATACTGATATCTCCAAAATTATTATCTCCAACCACACATCCTTTCATTCTTCCATTCATTCCAACACATAATTATTAAATTCATATTTGTCAAATCTGCACATTGAATTTCTTGTGACAATCTATCTTCCTAATTGGATTTACCTATATCTTTAAAGTGTTTTTTTTTTTACCATATTGCTTTTTAATTATCTTCAATAAAAGGAATTTTTTTCCATCCATCGATATGGTGTTTAAAGTCAGAGGGCTTTTCCTGTCCTGGAGTGCAACACTAGCGCCTGGCAGAAGGAGGTTGGACTGGATGTCCTTTGGGAATCTCTTACAACTCTGTGATTATATATCATCCCGTGTGAAAAAAAATCTAGCTGTGTGCATGGCATCTCAAGCAGATCCCCATTTCACTTGGGCAGATGTGACCTTCTGGTGGCATTAGCTCCATCGCCTCCATTCACCAAGACAGATGGCAGCAAATATTATGCAGCAACCCGTAAATATGTCTGCCTTTTTAGTGGCAAACGTAGCGTGTGCGTGTGCATAGAGACACAGATGCATATGCCTCTCTCTGTGTGTGTTTTAAAGCTTTCATAAAAGATCCCTTTTCTCCCCCTTTCTTTTCTTTTACTGGAAGTGATGCTTTGAGCAGGGTTGGCACCAAACGTAGGGCTTGGATTGCATGAACCGAAAATCTGGAGAGGCAGATGGCATTATCGGGAGAAGGAGAAAACGACACTGAAAATGGCAGAGATGTATCTGGGATGGGCGACGCATGCATAAATGCCTCTATGGAAGCGACTGGACATTTTCTTTCCTGTATGAAACCTGAATGACACTTACGGTGCCATTCTGCACAACTGCGCATAGATAATATACAGCCAACTCTCAATTAAACAGAACTCATGCAACCAGAACTCTCAAGCAAACAGTCATGTATACCCCACTTTATCTCTTCTGAAGGAGACTCAAAGTATCTTAACATAAAAGCATGAGCCTCACAACCTCTGAGGATGCCTGCCATAGATGCAGGTGAAACATCAGGAGAGAGTGCTTCTAGAACACGGCCATATTGTCAGGATGTGTCAGTACCAGCTAAACCAGTGTTTCTCAACCTTCCTAATGCTGCGACCTCTTAATACAGTTCCTTGTGTTGTGGTGACTCCCATCCATAAAATTATTTTCGTTGCTACTTCATAATTGAAATTTTGCTACTGTTATGAATCATCCTGTAAATATCTGATATGCAGGATGTATTTTCATTCACGGGACCAGATTTGGCACAAATACCTGACTCCCAAATTTGAATACTGGTGAGGTTGGGGCGGGGATTGATTTTGTCATTTGGGAGTTGTAGTTGTTGGGATTTATAGTTCACCTACAATCAAAGAGCATTCTGAACTCCACCAATGATGGAATTGAACCAAACTTGGCACACAGAACTCCCATGACCAACAGAAAATACTGGGTTTGGTGGGCATTGACCTTGAGTTTGGAAGTTGTAGTTCACCTACATTCAGAGAGGACTGTGGACTCAAACAATGATGGATCTGGACCAAACTTGGCACAATACTCAATATGCCCAAATGTGAACACTGGTGGATTGGGGGGTGCCTGGCTCGAGAGCAGTACGTGTGAAAAAGATCTTGGAGTCCTCGTGGACAACAAGTTAAACATGAGCCAACAATGTGATGTGGCGGCAAAAAAAGCCAATGGGATTTTGGCCTGCATCAAGAGGAGCCTAGTGTCTAGATCTAGGGAAGTCCTGCTCCCCATGCTCTATTCCGCTTTGGTTAGACCACTTTACCTGGAATATTGTGTCCAATTCTGGGCACCACAATTCAAGAGAGATGTTGACAAGCTGGAATGTGTCCAGAGGAGGGCGACTAAAATGATCAAGGGTCTGGAGAACAAGCCCTATGAGGAGCAGCTTAAGGAGTTGGGCATGTTTAGCCTGAAGAAGAGAAGGCTGAGAGGAGATATGATAGCCATGTATAAATATGTGAGAGGAAGCCACAGGGAGGAGGGAGCAAGCTTGTTTTCTGCTTCCCTGGAGACTAGGACGCAATGGAACAATGGCTTCAAACTACAAGAGAGGAGATTCCACCTGAACATGAGGAAGAACTTCCTGACTGTGAGAGCTGTTCAGCGGTGGAACTCTCTGCCCTAGAGTGGTGGAGTCTCCTTTTTTGGAAGCTCTTAAACAGAGGCTGGATGGCCATCTGTCAGGGGTGATTTAAATGCAATATTCCTGCTTCTTGGCAGAAGGGAGTTGGACTGGATGGCCCATGAGGTCTCTTCCAACTCTTTGATTCTGTGATTCTATGATTTAGGGAAAATAGACCTTGACATTTGGGAGTTGTAGTTGCTGGGATTTATAATTCACCTAGAATCAAAGAGCATTCTGAACCCCACCAAGGATAGAATTGTGTCAAACTTGCCCCACAGGACCCCCATGACCAACAGAAAATACTGTGTTTTCTGATGGTCTTTGGCGACCCCTCTGACACCCCCTCGACCCCCAAGAGCTCCCGACCTCCACGTAGGGAAACCCTGAACTAAACCAACAAGCTCTTTCATCCACTCCATGCCAGTTTGGTTAGGAGTAGAGCACTGGCTTCTGATAAGAGCCATCTGGACTGGGGGGTGGGGGGGTGAGTGGGAAATGTAGCATGTTCTATGGGGATGGAATGTAGCTGTTAGAAGTAGATAGTAGGAGGGGTCATGGGTCAGCTAGATGATATACTACTAGTTCCGCGGGATATAGTCAGAACTAGCTTTCGATTCTCCTTGGCAAGAAGGAATAATAAAGTTTTTTCCAAGGACCTACCTTTGTGCGCGTGCTTTCATTCTAAAGTCTGCCAGAGGCTGACATTAAGCTAGTTCTCCAGTTACCAGCTTGTCCCGTGAGGAATTACCTTTCTGGTGAGAGCACCATGTCTGCAAATGAGACCAAAAACTTCCATTGCCTCCTCCTCCTCCTTCCCATTCTAGAGCTTCCCAATCATCCACCTGAAGGGTGGTCCAAGACAATGGGGAAGGGAGAGGAGGTATTTGAAGATGGAAGGAGCTTTGGGTTGAGAGGTGATTAGATCATAGAATCACAGAGTGGGAAGAGACCTCCTGGGCCATCCAGTCCAACCCCATTCTGCCAAGAAGCAGGAATATTGCATTCAAATCACCCCTGACAGATGGCCATCCAGCCTCTGTTTAAAAGCTTCCAAAGAAGGAGCCTCCACCACACTCTGGGGAAGAGAGTTCCACTGCTGAACGGCTCTCACAGTCAGGAAGTTCTTCCTCATGTTCAGATGGAATCTCCTCTCTTGTAGTTTGAAGCCATTGTTTCACGTCCTAGTCTCCAGGGAAGCAGAAAACAAGCTTGCTCCCTCCTCCCTGTGGCTTCCTCTCACATATTTATACATGGCTATCATATCTCCTCTCAGCCTTCTCTTCTTCAGGCTAAACATGCCCAGCTCCTTAAGCCGCTCCTCATAGGGCTTGTTCGCCAGACCCTTGATCATTTTAGTCGCCCTCCTCTGGACACATTCCAGCTTGTCAATATCTCTCTTGAATTGTGGTGCCCAGAATTGGACACAATATTCCAGGTGTGGTCTAACCAAAGCAGAATAGAGGGGTAGCATTACTTCCTCTAGATCTAGACACTATGCTCCTATTGATGCAGGCCAAAATCCCATTGGCTTTTTTTGCCGCCACATCACATTGTTGGCTCATGTTTAACTTGTTGTCCACAAGGACTCCAAGATCTTTTTCACACGTACTGCTCTCGAGCCAGGCATCCCCCATTCTGTATCTTTGCATTTCATTTTTCCTGCCAAAGTGGAGTATCTTGCATTTGTCACTGTTGAACTTCATTTTGTTAGTTTTGGCCCATCATCTCTCTAATCTGTCAAGATCGTTTTGAATCCTGCTCCTGTCCTCTGGACTATTGGCTCTCCCTCCCAATTTGGTCCCGTCTGCAAACTTGATGATCCTGCCTTCTAGCCCTTCAGCTAAGTCATTAATAAAGATGTTGAACAGGACTGGGCCCAGGATGGATCCCTGTGGATGTCCTTGTTTGTTTCTTCTCTAATGTTGTGCTGTTGTAATTTTAGAGTTTTTTTTAATACTGATAGCCAGATTTTGTTCAATTTCATGGTTTCCTCTGGATGAAGTAGTCTGCAGTGCCTTTCATGTTCCTTGATTCGTGTTCGGGCGCTGTGGTCCAAACACAAATCAAGGAAGGTGAAAGGCACTGCAGACTCCTTCAAGCAGAGAAATCAGCCATAGCAGAGCACCTGATGAACCAACCTGGACACAGCATATTATTTGAGAACACAGAAATGCTGGACCACACCAACAACCACCACGTCAGACTACACAGAGAAGCCATTGAAATCCACAAGAAGCATGTGGACAATTTCAACAGAAAGGAGAAAACCATGAAAATGAACAAAATCTGTCTATCAGTATTAAAAAACAAACAAGGACATCTAATCACCTCTCAAAAAAAGTTTGCTCCAGGCACTGTCAGGCCATTGTATGCTAATCAAGGCGGTCAGTTGAAACATTCACACCTAGCTCCATCAGACAAGAGTCCTTTGTCCCATCCTGGTCATTCCACAGATATATAAACCCCTTTTCCTAGTTCCAACAGACCTCACTACCTCTGAGGATGCTTGCCATAGATGCAGGTGAAACATCAGGAGAGAATGCCTCTAGACCATGGCCATACAGCCCGAATAAACCTACAACCCAGTGATTCCGGCCATGAAAGCCTTCGACAATACATTGACCAAAAATGATTATGATCAGGAGGTAGAAGAAGCCATGTTTTTGGGTTGGAAATGTCGGCTTTGCCTTTATGTATTTGCTCTTGGATAGCTCTGTTGCCCTATCTAATCACCCAGCGGCTGTGCAGGGGAACAAAGAGAGACAGGCCATTGAGCTCATAAATTTCGAACGGGATGAGAAACACCTTGTTACCAAACAATTTGCACGTTGCACTTAAATGAGATAGCAGAAACCTTTTTGCTTCTGGCCAAAAAATAAGTGCATTTGGAAGCAAATAGGGGTCAAACTGACCCTTGAAATGCAACAAATCTGGACAGTCTCTGGTTATCCTCAGAGGCTGCTGAGCTAATTTTGGACATCTTGGAAATGCAAGGGGACTTATCCTTTTACTGGGGAGGAAAAATCATGTTCAGAACGAGCGAAGAGCAGTTGTTGGAAATGTCCAATGACGAGCTGTGGATGGAAACGTTGTCATCGCAACACCGATTGATCCTCAGTGAACGGCCTCCCAAAATCGGAGTGACAAGATTGGCATCAAGCCTGAAATGTGCTCCAAGGCTGTGCATCAGGTTAAAATGTATTTCTAGGGCTGTTAAAGACAAGGACAAGATTTTGGAAACTAAGGAAAAGTTGGTACTGTGGAGTCTCAGTTTTGGAAACTAGTGACAAGTCGACAGTGTTGAATGAATGCAGCTTGACACCTGGAATATTGTGTCCAATTCTGGGCACCACAATTCAAGAGAGATATTGACAAGCTGGAATGTGTCCAGAGGAGGGCGACTAAAGTGATCAAGGGTCTGGAGAACAAGCCCTATGAGGAGTGGCTTGAGGAGCTGGGCATGTTTAGCCTGAAGAAGAGAAGGCTGAGAGGAGATATGATAGCCATGTATAAGTATGTGAGGGGAAGCCACAGGGAGGAGGAGGGAGCAAGCTTGTTTTCTGCTTCCCTGGAGACTAGGACGCAATGGAACAATGGCTTCAAACTACAAGAGAGGAGATTCCACCTGAACATGAGGAAGAACTTCCAGTGAGAGCTGTTCAGCGGTGGAACTCTCTGCCCTAGAGTGGTGGAGGCTCCTTCTTTGGAAGCTCTTAAACAGAGGCTGGATGGCCATCTGTCAGGGGTGATTTGAATGCAATATTCCTGCTTCTTGGCAGAATGGGGTTGGACTGGATGGCCCATGAGGTCTCTTCCAACTCTTTGATTCTATGATTCTATGAGTGAAGAGCAGTTGTTGGAAATGTCCAATGACGAGCTGTGGACGGAAACGTTGTCATCGCAACACCGATTTATCCTCTGTTAACGGCCTCCCAAGATTGGCATCAAGCCTGAAATGTGCTCCAAGGCTGCGCATCAGGTTAAAATGTATTTCTAGGGCTGCTAAAGACACGGACAAGACTTTGACAACTAAGGAAAAGTTGGTACTGTTGAGTCTCAGTTTTGGAAACTAATGACAAGTCGATAGTGTTGACATTCCTTTAACTCTCATGGCTCAGTGCCATGGAATCCTGAGAGTTGTAGTTCAATGAGGCACTGGCACTTTTTGACAGAGAAGGCTACTGACCTTGTGGAACTACAACTCCCATGAATCATAGAATCATAGAATCAAAGAGTTGGAAGAGACCTCCCGGGCCATCCAGTCCAACCCCATTCTGCCAAGAAGCAGGAATATTGCATTCAAATCACCCCTGACAGATGGCCATCCAGCCTCTGTTTCAAAGCTTCCAAAGAAGGAGCCTCCACCACACTCCAGGGCAGAGAGTTCCACTGCTGAATGGCTCTCACAGTCAGGAAGTTCTTCCTCATGTTCAGATGGAATCTCCTCTCTTGTAGTTTGAAGCCATTGTTCCCTCGCATCCTAGTCTCCAGGGAAGCAGAAAGGAAGCTTGCTCCCTCCTCCTCCCTGTGGCTTCCGTTCACATATTTATCAATGGCTATCATATCTCCTCTCAGCCTTCTCTTCTTCAGGCTAAAATGGGCTTAAAGCTGACGTTAAAAACAGGCATTGACATCAGGAGAGACTGGGAAGCTCTGGCCCTTGAGTGTTGGAACTGGAGGTCAGCTGTGACCAGCAGTGCTGTGGAATTTGAAGAGGTATAAATGGATGACGAGAGGGACAAACAAGCCAAGAGGAAGAAGATGCATGAAGTCAACCCTAACTGAGACTGTCTTCCATCTGAAAACTGATGACCACACTGCAAAAGAGCCATGCATGCACCCACCACCAAGACCCTACACTTGGAAGGCAATCAGACTCTTCAACGAGGGATCTCCAGTTATCCTAAATTGGAGTCAAATGCCATTCATTCTGTAGCATTGACTCACCTTGTCTTGCATCCAGGAGGGAGGCATCCATCCATCCATCCATCAGTGCCAGAATTGGGAGAGAAAGGCTTTTTCAAAGGCAGGTGAAGGTGGCTGGCTTCCAAGAGGAGAGCAGGGTGTGCGGAATGGGGAATGCCAGAGAATAGCGATCGCAAGACCGTGGAGATAAGAGCCGTGGACTTGGGATCAAAGGCATTGCTGGATGTAGACTTTCCTTGGCTCAGGTCTGCATTCTTCACTTGGGAGGTAATTCCCTTGAATCCTTCCCTTTGGTCCTTTGGAGCCCAGCCTTGATTGCACCTGCACTGTTGAATTAGTGCGGTTTGACACCTCTTTAATGGCTAGGGTTCCTGGGAGTTGTAGTTTGGTAAAACACCAGCACTCTTGATCAGAGAAGCAACTCACAGGATTACATAACATTGAGCCATAGTGGTTAAAGTGGTATCAAAGTGCATTAATTCTACAGTGCACCCTGTTGTTGTTGTTGTTGTTGTTGTTTGATACACAACAAGATGAGTACACAGCAAACAAGATCACTATGCTGGGTTTCGTATTCGATCACATGTTAGATATTCCCCAAGTAGATTCTTGTGGGTTTTTTCGGGCTATAGGGCCATGTTCTAGAGGCATTTCTCCTGACGTTTCGCCTGCATCTATGGCAAGCATCCTCAGAGGTAGTGAGGTCTGTTGGAATTAGGACAATGGGTTTATATATCTGTGGAATGGCTGGGGTGGGGCAAAGAGCTCTTCTCTGCTGGAGCTAGGTGTGAATGTTTCAACTGACCACCTTCATTAGCATTTGAAGGCCTGGCTGAGCCTGGGAAAACCTTTTGTTGAGAGGTGTTAAGATGTGCCTGGTTGTTTTTGCTGTTGTAATTTTAGAGTTTTTTTAATACTGGTAGCCAGATTTTGTTCATTTTCATGGTCTCTTCCTTTCTGTTGAAATTGTCCACATGCTTCTTGTGGATTTCAATGGCTTCTCTGAACAATATAAACCCATTGTCCTATTTCCAACAGACCTCACTACCTCTGAGGATGCTTGCCATAGATGCAGGCGAAACGTCAGGAGAAATGGCTCTAGAACATGGCCATATAGCCCGAAAAAACCCACAAGAACCTAGTGATTCCAGCCATGAAAGCCTTCGACAATACATATTCCCCGAGTGTTTAGTACTATTATTTATTTACTTATTTACTGTATTTGTATGCCGCCTTTCTCAGCCAATCGGCGACTCAAGGCGGTTTCCAACAAAACAGTACGCATAATATCATAAAACAAGTTAAAACATTAAAACAGTATATAACAACAACAACAATAATAACAACATCATTTGCGTCTCCTTATTATCAAGCATTGTCCAATTCCATCGTCAAGTCATTCAATTTCCTATGTTGTTTACTCTGCATTTGTGAACGCTTGCTCAAACAACCATGTTTTAACTTGCCTCCGAAACATTAGTAGGGAGGGAGCCGATCTGGTCTCCCTAGGGACAGCGTTCCATAGCTGAGGGGCCACCACTGAGAAGGCCCTGTCTCTCGTCCCACCAGACGTGCTTGTGACGAAGGCGGGATCGAGAGCAGGGCCTCTCCAGATGATCTCAGGGTCCTCGATGGTTCATAAGGGGAGATGCGTTTGGACAGGTAAGTTGGGCCAGAACCATTTAGGGCTTTAAAGACCAAAGCCAGCACTTTGAATTGGGCCCGGTAGTAAGCCAGCAGCCGGTGGAGCTGGCGCAACAAGGGGGTTGTATGCTCCCTGAGGGCTGCTCCTGTTAGCAACCTTGTTGCAGTTCATTGGACTACTTGAAGCTTCCAGACCGCCTTCAAAGGCAACCCCACGTAGAGTGCATTGCAGTAGTCTATATGGGATGTAACCAGAGCGTGGGCTACCATGGCCAAGCCAAGCTTCCCAAGGTACTATGTGATGTATCGGTGAATTATGTGTGCAGATCCAAGTAGGGTGGCCTTTGCAGCTGACAAATGGTAATTTTGTCAGTGCCTATTGTTTTTAAGTGCAGACCAAGGTCTTTAGGTCCTGCACCCAGTGTGCCGATCACCACTGGGACCATATTTGATAGCTTGTGCCAGAGTCTTTACAGTTTGATCTTTAAATCGTTGTCTCATGTCAGATTTCCCAGTTTCTTCTCATTGATTCTTCTGTCACTTGGGATTGCAACATTGATGATCCATACTTTGTGTTGTTGTTGTTGTTGTTGTTACTACTATTATTTAGTAGTAGCACCCCATTTTTACTTTTAAATGAGACTCAAAGCACCTCACAACAACTAAAGTAAACAATAATAATAACAATAACAAATTGGATAAATTATCCACATAATATCAATTCATATCATCATAAAACCCTAGAGTTATAAGAGACCCCCAAAGGCCATCCAGTCCAACCCCCTTCTGCAAAATTTAACTGATTTGTGTGTTTAATTCTATTTTATTTTTTATATGTTGCAGGTTTTAAATCATATGTTTTTCTTAATGTGAGCTTTTTTTGTGTCTTCATTGAGGATTCAAAGCAGAATAACAACAACAACAACAACAACAATAATACTTGGATCTATACGCATCGTTTGAAAATACATCACACAGTCCTAGACACTTGGGAAGTGTTTGGCTTGTGATTTTGTGATACGAAAATCCAGTATACAGATCTCATTTGCTGTGACATACTGTGTTTCTGTGTCAGTAAAATAATAATAATAATAATAATAATAATAATAATAATAATAGGTAAAGGGGTAACGGTTTGCCCTTGACATTAAGTCCAGTCGTGTCCGAAGTGGGACTCTGGTGCTCATCGCCATTTCTAAGCCAGAGCCGGCGTTGTCCATAGACGCCTCCAAGGTCATATGGTCATGACTGCATGGAGCACTGTTTACCTTCCCACCGAAGGAGTACCTATTGATATACTCACATGTACATGTTTTCAAACTGCTAGGTTGCCAGAAGCTGGGGCTAACAGTGGAAGCTCACGTCGCTTCCCGGATTCAGCGCTGTAACCCTCTGCGCCACCAAGAGCTCCACTGACCATAGGCAGTAAACATGATGTCAAACTGCATACAGTCTTAATAATAATAATAATAATAATAATAATAATAATAATAATAATAATAATTTAAAGCTGGGTTTAGAAAAGGCAGAGGAACGAGAGACCAGATTGCCAATATCCGCTGGATGATGGAGAAAGGCAGGGAGTTTCAGAAAAACATCTACTTCTGCTTCATTGACTATTCTAAAGCCTTTGACTGTGTGGATCATAATAAATTGTGGCAAGTTCTTAGTGGGATGGGCATCCCAAGCCACCTTTCTCTCTCCTGAGGAATCTGTACAAGGACCAAGTAGCAACAGTCAGAACTGACCACGGAACAACAGACTGGTTCAAGATTGGGAAAGGCGTACGGCAAGGCTGCATCCTCTCACCCAACCTTTTTAACTTGTATGCAGAACACATCATGTGATGTGCGGGGCTGGATGAATGCAAGGCTGGGGTAAAAATTGCTGGAAGAAACATTAACAACCTCAGATATGCAGATGACACCACTCTGATGGCCGAAAGCGAGGAGGAGCTGAGGAGCCTTCTAATCAAGGTGAAAGAAGAAAGCGCAAAAGCCGGGTTGCAGCTAAACATCAAAAAAACCAAGATTATGGCAACAAGAATGACTGACAACTGGAAAATAGAGGGAGAAAATGTGGAGGCCGTGACAGACTTTGTATTTCTAGGTGCAAAGATTACTGCAGATGCAGACTGTAGCCAGGAAATCAGAAGACGCTTACTTCTTGGGAGGAGAGCAATGTCCAATCTCGATAAAATAGTGAAGAGTAGAGACATCAGACTGGCAACAAAGATCCGCCTAGTCAAAGCCATGGTATTCCCTGTAGTAACCTACGGATGTGAGAGCTGGACCTTAGGGAAGGCTGAGCGCAGGAAGATCGATGCTTTTGAGCTGTGGTGTTGGAGGAAAGTTCTGAGAGTGCCTTGGACTGCGAGAAGATCCAACCAGTCCATCCTCCAGGAAATAAAGCCCGACTGCTCACTGGAGGGAAAGATACTAGAGACAAAGTTGAAGTACTTTGGCCACATCATGAGGAGACAGGAAAGCCTAGAGAAGACAATTATGCTGGGGAAAGTGGAAGGCAAAAGGAAGAGGGGCCGACCAAGGGCAAGATGGATGGTTGGCATCCTTGAAGTGACTGGACTGACCTTGAGCGAGCTGGGGGTGGTAACGGCCGACAGGGAGCTCTGGCGTAGGCTGGTCCATGAGGTCACGAAGAGTCGGAGACGACTGAACGAATGAACAACAACAACAATGCGGTTTGTGATGGTTCATTTGTATTTTGATTCTGTAGCCCTCTTGTCGATGGATGTCCACAATCAGCAGCATCTACCGTGGTCCTTTTTATTTTGGGCATCAACCGAGCCAGTATAGACTTTGTTTTGGTTTGCTACTCCATAGTGTTAATGTGTTAGGTGCTCTTGGTTCCACTCCTCAGCTGAGACCTCTCTGGCTTGGCTGGACCTGCTGGTGGTTACACTCCCACCAGCACAGCTCTCAAAATGCAGACTGTGCAAGGAAGTGGATGAAACCATGAACCATCTCCTCAGCTGCTACAAGAAAATTGCACAGACAGACTACAAACAGAGGCACAACTCTGTAGTCCAAATGATTCATTGGAATGTATGTCATAAGTACAACCTGCCAGTAGTAAAAAAACTGGTAAAGGGACCATAAACCTGCAAAGGGAGTGGAAAATGAACACGCAAAAATATTATGGGACTTTCGAATCCAGACTGACAAGGTTTTGGAATACAATATACAATGCATCACGATTGTGGAAAAGAAAAAAGTTTGGATTATTGATGTCGCCATTCCAAGTGACCGTCGCATTGAAGAAAAACAACAGGAAAAACTCAGCCGTTATCAAGACCTCAAAATCCAACTGCAAAGGCTCTGATGGCATAAACCAGTTTAGGTGGTCCTAGTGGTCATCGGCTCACTGGGTGCCGTGCCAAAAGATCTCAGCCGGCATTTGGAAACCATAAACATTGACAAAATCACAATCTGTCAACTGCAAAAGGCCACCTGACTTGGATCTGCACGCATCCACCGAAAATACATCACACAGTCCTAGACTCTTGCGAAGTGTTCAATTTGTGATTTTGTGATGCGAAATCCAGCATATAGATCTCGTTTGCTGTGACGTACTGTGCTTTTGTATCAATAAAATAATAATATTAATATAATAATAATAATATAAAATAATATAAAATATAAATAATAAAATATAATAATAATAATAAAATATAATAATAATAATAGGTTGTTAGAGTTTTTTTTGGGGCTATATGGCCATGTTCTAGAGGCATTCTCTCCTGACGTTTTGCCTGCATCTATGGCAAGCATCCTCACTCCCTCTGAGGATGCTTGCCATAGATGCAGGCAAAACATCAGCATAGAGATCTCGTTTGCTGTGACATACTGTGCTTTTGTGTCAGTAAAATAATAATAATAATAATAATAATAATAATAATAATAATAGTCACCCTGAGTCCCCTTTCGGGAGGAGAAGGGCAAGGTATAAATATAGGAAATAAATAAATAAATAATAGGTAACATTCAATAGGAGCCTAGTGTCTAGATCTAGGGAAGTCATGCTCCCTATGCTCTATTCTGCCTTGGTTAGACCACCTGGAATATTGTGTCCAATTCTGGGCACCACAATTCAAGAGAGATATTGACAAGCTGGAATGTGTCCAGAGGAGGCGACTAAAATGATCAAGGGTCTGGAGAACAAGCCTTATGAGGAGCGGCTTAAGGAGCTGGGCATGTTTAGCCTGAAGAAGAGAAGGCTGAGAGAGACATGATGATAGCCATGTATAAATATGTGAGAGGAAGCCACAGGGAGGAGGGAGCAAGCTTGTTTTCTGCTTCCCTGGAGACTAGGACTCAATGGAACAATGGCTTCAAACTACAAGAGAGGAGATTCCATCTGAACATGAGGAAGAACTTCCTGACTGTGAGAGCCGTTCAGCAGTGGAACTCTCTGCCCCGGAGTGTGGTGGATGCTCCTTCTTTGGAAGCTTTTAAACAGAGGCTGGATGGCCATCTGTCAGGGGTGCTTTGAATGCAATATTCCTGCTTCTTGGCAGAATGGGGTTGGACTGGATGGCCCATGAGGTCTCTTCCAACTCTTTGATTCTATGATCTATGATACTGACCTAGAATCCTAGAATCCTAAAGCTGGAAGAGACCTCTTGGGCCATCCAGTCCAACTCCTTTCTGCCAAGAATCAGGAAAATCGCATTCAAAGCACCCCCGACAGATGACCATCCAGCCTCTGTTTAAAAACCTCCAAAGAAGGAGCCTCCAACACCACCACTCTATTGTATGTGTGTCCAGAATCTCTAACTCCAGACCAATGAGCTCCAAATGCACCTTTCAAGCTTTACTGGCAGAGTCACGATCTGATCATTAATGGAGAAATTGATTAATGACCATTAATGGGAAAAGATAAAAGAACCTGGGCGATCTGGACAGTGAAAAATAGACTCTTTATTCAGTATTTCCATCGTGAATTCCCATCCAAGTTAACTTCAGCCTTCCAAACAGTTTTGGCAAAAGATTAGGCATGAATATCACAGTAGAATAGATATATATATTATACATACACACACATTTATCATAGAGGTACGCACACACATCATTGGAGCTCACATTACGACATTCCCAGCCAAGTTGGCTATTAGAAAGTAGTAACAATAGCAATAAAATCATAATAAAGGGTTGATGTATTGTCGGAGGCTTTCATGGCTGGAATCACTGGGTTGTTGTAGGTTTTTCCGGGATATATGGCCATGTTCTAGAGGCATTTTCTTCTGACGTTTCACCTGCATGTATGGCAAGCATCCTCAGAGGTAGCGAGGATGCTTGCCATAGATGCAGGCGAAACGTCAGGAGAAAATGCCTCTAGAACATGGCCATATAGCTCGGAAAAACCTACAACAACCCAATAAAGGGTTGACTTTGCAATGTGAAAGAGAATGATCTAGGATCATGTTTTGAACCAATTATTTCTAATGATGCGTCTACACAGTAAAATTGATGCAGTCATGCCTCAAAGCAACTGAATTATTGGAGCTGCATTTTACTAAGGTTTTAACCCAAGAGGGCTGGTGCAAACTACACCTCCCAGGAGTCAATACCATTGAGCCATGGCAGTTAAAGAGTACCAAACTGCATTAAATGCACAGTATAGATGCACCCCAAGAAGAGAGTTTGTGTTCCTCCTTGCATTCCCCAAACAAGGCACTAGAGGGGGAGAGAGAGAGTTGTATAAGACTTGTTTGCAGAATTGTGCTTTTGGGGTAAACCTTGCACTGTTTCATGTCCTGGCTTTCAGTAAAGGCCCCAATCCATTTTTTGGTTGCCTCCTGAAATTGGGAGGGGAGATTTCTGTTTTCTCTCTGGGGCACCAAGAGATCCTTTTCAATTGGCCCATTTGGGGGGAGGGTGTTCCTAGACCTCCCTTTCTGTCATTTTAGGCATTTAAGCTGTTTTACTCTAGAGGAGTAAAGCACTCACTTTGAGAAGGCTTCTTACTTGCTTCTACTCTAGAGGAGAGTTGCTTGGCTGCAGGCAGATATACGCTTTCTGGGCTTGCATGCCACACATGGCTCTTTCCAAAGCAGGGAGGCAAGTTCTCATTTTTACTCTAGAGGAGGCACTTGGCTGAAGGTGGGCATGTGCACTTTCTGGGCTTTCATGCCACACACACACATGCACTCTCTTTCCAAGGCAAGGAGGC
>NW_026847438.1:3714110-3749866 GCF_025583915.1 Anolis sagrei ordinatus | reverse complement strand
CTGTATCGATAATCAAAGATAGCCAAATAAGAAAGCGACCATCAAAGGCACAGCGTGAGCATACAGACCGAGCGCCATCAGAAGAAGAGAGACAGGGAATACGCTAACAAGATCAAGTGATAAAGTGGCGAACAACAATAAGCGATGTGCGAAATAATAAGGGTCACTTATGCGACCCATCTGCCATCCTCTCCTAATTTTATGCATCTCACTCACTCATACTTCAACTATTCACTCCCCCCCCCTAGCTCGCTCTACCTCGATCGCAGATATCAAAGTCCGTAACAATAGACGATTCATGTACTATATAATCTTAAATCCAGTCCACGCAGTCGACAAGTTCTCAACTCTAGAGGAAGAGTAAGAATGAGAACTGCAGGTGGGCATGTGTGGGCTTACGCCACACACATCTCCCTTTCCAAGGCAAGGAGGCAAGTTCTCATTCTTACTCTAGAGGAGGCACAGCTAAAGAATGAGAACTGCATGTTAGACACCTGTCCGGGCCGCATTTCTTGATTGGAGGCATGTGCAGCCACTTTATGGGCTTCACACCAAACACACATGCACTCCTCCAAGGCAATAAGGAGAAGGAGAAACGGAGGAGAAAAGAAGGAGTGAGAAAGGTAAAGAAGGCAAGGACAGTTCTCATTCTTACTCTAGAGGAAGAGTAAGAATGAGAACTGCAGGTGGGCATGTGCACTTTCTGGGCTTTCACGCCACACACACATGCACTCTCTTTCCAAGGCAAGGAGGCAAGTTCTCATTCTTACTCTAGAGGAAGAGTAAGAATGAGAACTGCAGGTGGGCATGTGCACTTTCTGGGCTTTCATGCCACACACACATGCACTCTCTTTCCAAGACACGGAGGCAAGTTCTCATTCTTACTCTAGAGCAGTGGTTCTCAACCTGGGGGTCGGGACCCCTGTGGGGATCTTGAGGGGAGTGTCAGAGTGCCAAAGACCATCAGAAAACACAGTATTTTCTGTTGGTCATGGGGGTTCTGTGTGGGAAGTTTGGCCCAATTCTATCGTTTCGTCCAGATCCATCATTGTTTGAGTTTTGCTCATTGATTGTTCTTTGATTGTAGGTGAACTATAAATCTCAGAGCCCTCGGTGGAGCAGTGGGTTAAACTGCTGAGCTGCTAAAACTTGTTGACTGAAAGGTGATAGGTTCAAATCCGGGGAGTGGCATGAGCTTCCGCTGTCAGCCTCAGCTTCTGCCAACCTAGCAGTTTGTAAACATGCAAATGTGAGTAGATCACTAGGTACTGCTCCAGCAGGAAGGTAATGGTGTGCCTTGCAGTCATGCTGGCCATATGATCTTGGAGGTGTCTACTGAAAATGCCGGCTCTTCGGCTTAGAAATGGAGATGAGTCCCAACCCGCAGAGTCGGACACGACTGGACTTAATGTCAGGGAAAAACCTTTACCTTTACTTATAAATCCCAGCAACTACAACTCCCAAATGTCAAGGTCTATTTTCCCCAAAACCTATCAGCATTCAAGTTTGAGTGTATCTGGTATTTGTGCCAAATTTGGTACAGTAATGAAAATACATCCTGCATATCAGATATTTACATTACGATTCACAACAGTAGCAAAATGACAGATATGAAGTAGCAACTAAAATAATGTTATGGTTGGGGGTCACCACACCATGAGGAACTGTATTAAGGGGTCGTGGCATGAGGAAGGTTGAGAATCACTGCTCTAGAGGAGGCACTTGGCTGCAGGTGGGCATGTGCACTTTCTGGGCCTTCATGCCACACACATACACATACACACTTTTTTCCATGGCAAGGAGGCAAGTTCTCATTCTTACTCTAGAGGAGGCACTCGGCATCAAGCAGACATGCACACTTTCTGGGCCTTCATGCCACACATACAAACACACATGCACTCTTTTTCCAAGGCAAGGAGGCAAGTTCTCATTCTTACTCTAGAGGAGGCACTTGGCTGCAGGCAGACATGCTCCCTTTCTGGACCTGCATGCCACACACACACACTCTTTTTCCAAGGCAAGGAGGCAAGTTCTCATTCTTACTCTAGAGGAGGCACTTGGCTGCATGCAGACATGCTCACTTTCTGGGCCTGCACGCCACACATACTTTCCAATGCAAGGAAGCAAGTTTACTCTAGAGGAGGTGCTCAGCTGCAGGCAAAACCAGGCTTTCTGGGTCTGTACATTACACACATACACACACACAATTTCCAAGGCAAGGAGGATGCTCACAAAAAGCAGGGAAGGAGCCAGGATTGAAACACATATACTTTTTCCAAGGCAAGTTCTAATTCTTACTCTAGAGGAGGCACTTGGCTGCAGGTGAGCATGTGCACTTTCTGGGCCTTCATGCCACACACACACACACACACACTTTTTTCCATGGCAAGGAGGCAAGTTTTCATTCTTACTCTAGAGGAGGCACTCGGCAGCAACCAGACACGCACACTTTCTGGGCCTTCATGACACACACACACTCTTTTCCCAAGGCAAGGAGGCAAGTTCTCATTTTTACTCTAGAGGAGGCACTTGGCTGCATGCAGACATGCTCACTTTCTGGGCCTGCACGCCACACATACTTTCCAATGCAAGGAAGCAAGTTTACTCTAGAGGAGGTGCTCAGCTGCAGGCAAAACCAGGCTTTCTGGGTCTGTACATTACACACATACACACACACAATTTCCAAGGCAAGGAGGATGCTCACAAAAAGCAGGGAAGGAGCCAGGATTGAAACACATATACTTTTTCCAAGGCAAGTTCTAATTCTTACTCTAGAGGAGGCACTTGGCTGCAGGTGAGCATGTGCACTTTCTGGGCCTTCATGCCACACACACACACACACACACTTTTTTCCATGGCAAGGAGGCAAGTTTTCATTCTTACTCTAGAGGAGGCACTCGGCAGCAACCAGACACGCACACTTTCTGGGCCTTCATGACACACACACACTCTTTTCCCAAGGCAAGGAGGCAAGTTCTCATTTTTACTCTAGAGGAGGCACTTGGCTGCATGCAGACATGCTCACTTTCTGGGCCTGCACGCCACACATACTTTCCAATGCAAGGAAGCAAGTTTACTCTAGAGGAGGTGCTCAGTTGCAGGCAAGACTGGTCTTTCTGGGCCTGTACATTATACACACACATACACACTTTCCGAGGCAAGGAGGCTGCTCACAAAAAGCAGGCAAGAAGCCGGAATTGACTAATGCTAGCTTTCATGTTGAGCTGATTTTTGTACCAGGAATGGGCTTCCCGTTTCGTGCTCCCAAAGGTGCCGGAAGTAGCATCGGTAGTGAAGGAAACGGGATCCGCACAGAACTCTAATAATTTGGTGCGGCATCAGTGCTCTTTGAAAGAGAAGGCTAAAGACTTCCAAATCAGTTCAGTCACCGGATTTTAGTCTGAACTTTTAAGAGTCCTGTGCTGGACCTATTTCGACAGCTTGGATCATTATTTATAGTTTATTTAATTAATGTATATCCCGCCTTTCTCCCAGCAAAGAACCCACGAGTCATTAAAAGAAAGCACAGCTTAATAAAAGAATCCCCATTAATACAACACTTCGTTATAAAAGAATAGAACGAGCAGTTCTGTTAAAAACATGAAGTGGAAACAGTATAAAGCACCTTTAATATATAATAAAAATATATATAAACACACAGCAAAAGATAATATTTGGACTAAAACCCGGAACAGATTCAACACCCCAAATGTAGGTGCCCTCAACATTTGTATCAAATGGCTAGGGGTCTTATTACTCAGATAACCAATGGTGAGGAATGCTGGGATTTGTAGTCCAGCTATATCTGGAGGATCACATCTCTCGGGTGGAAAATCGTAATCTTCTATTTCTCGTTTTGTTTCTTACCAGAAAGAATAATGAACAATTGAGAGTTCTGCATAGTTTTGCATTGCTTTGTCCTATTAATTGCATATAATAAATGTAAATTTATAAAAATATTGTGTTGTAAAACAACCTTCAAGTTATTGTCGAAGGCTTTCATGGCCGGAATCACTGGGTTGTTGTAGGTTTTTTCGGGCTATATGGCCATGGTCTAGAGGCATTCTCTCCTGACGTTTCGCCTGCATCTATGGCAAGCATCCTCAGAGGTAGTGAGGTCTGTTGGAACTAGGAAAAGGGTTTATATATCTGTGGAATGACCAGGATGGGACAAAGGACTCTTGTCTGTTGGAGCTAGGTGTGAATGTTTCAACTGACCACCTTGATTAGCATTTGATGGCCTGGCAGTGCCTGGGGCAATCTTTTGTTGAGAGGTGATTAGCTGCCCCTGATTGTTTACTCTCTCTTGTTGTGCTGTTGGTTCATCAGGTGCTCTGCTATGGCTGACTTCTCTGGTTGAAGTAGTCTAGGTGTTGTATGCTAATCAAGGTGATCAGTTGAAACATTCACACCTAGCTCCAGCAGACAAGAGTCCTTTGTCCCACCCTGGTCATTCCACAGATATATAAACCCTTTTTCCTAGTTCCAACAGACCTCACTACCTCTGAGGATGCTTGCCATAGATGCAGGCTAAACGTCAGGAGAGAATGCCTCTAGACCATGGTCATATAGCCCGAAAAAACCTACAACAACCCAACCTTCAAGTTGTGTGACGAAGGTGTTTAGGGCTGCGTCCGCACTGTAAAATTAATGCAGTTTGACACCACTTTAAGTGTCATGGCTCCATGCTATGGATTCCTGGGAGCTGTCATGTGGAGTAAGGTATCAAAACACATTGATGGAGAAGGAACAAGCCCTTGCCAAGCTACAACTCCCAGAAATACATAGCATTGAGCAATGAAAGTGATGTCCAACCGCATTCACTCGATGATGAGTGTAGATGCATCCTATGAGAAATGAATTCAGGAAGATGGACACTCCTGCCAATGAGCCATATCAGTTTCCATGTCTAAACACCAGAAGAAGGAGCATTCTGCATTGGAGGAGACGGAGTGATTTGCAACTCAGGACGTGTTGGGTTGGGCTTCAAGCGTCCATATCTGGAGGGCTTCTCCTTGGGTCTCGGCTACTCCTGGGATGTGTCCCTCTTGCTCTAAAGGGGAGGCTCATTGCAAAGGAGTGCGGCAAGGCAAGTGGAGGCCGGCTTCTTCACTTGGGCAAGGGGGCGATGATGACGTTCCGGTAGCCCTTCACCCCTTTCAGCTTGTCGCTTTCGAAGTCCACCACCAGCTTCCGCAAACCGGACTGCCGGGGAACGAAGTCCACCCTCACTTTGGCTTCTTCGCCTGGACTGATTGGGGAGTCGCTGCGGAGAGACAGGAGAAAGTCATTGTTCTACTCCGGAAACTTTGTTTTCGTGGTTGCCACAAATTAGGTTGACTAGGTTGAGACTTTATGAGATATTCATTGAAACACTAAAGCAAAATGTGCTAGAGCAGGATGTCCTTCCCACAAAGACAAAGTTTTTGCAGTTAATGAACCTTTTCCATGTTTTATGATAGAACCAATTAGGTAGACTAGGATGCAATGGCTTCAAACTACAAGAAAGGAGATTCCATCTGAACATGAGGAAGAACTTCCTGACTGTGAGAGCCGTTCAGCAGTGGAACTCTCTGCCCCTGAGTGTGGTGGAGGCTCCTTCTTTGGAAGCTTTTAAACAGAGGCTGGATGGCCATCTGTCAGGGGTGATTTGAATGCAACATTCCTGCTTCTTGGCAGAATGGGGTTGGACTGGATGGCCCATGAGGTCTTTTCCAACTCTTTGATTCTAGGATTCCAGGAAACAGCATTTATATAACTCAGGAACAAAAATAAAATAGTATGATCAGATATGCAAAAATTAAATCCAAAATTTGAAGGGTCCTCTGTACGAATTACAAATCCCCGACTGCATCACTTGGAGCCCTGGCAAGGAAACTACAATCCTCGTGCAACCTGAAAGCACTGTTTAAGAAGAGAAGAGAAGGGAAGAGAAGAGAAGACACCTACATCTCCTGGATCTTCTGTCCATCTGTGAGTCCAGCCCCTTCCACGGTGAAGACGCAGCCAGAGAGAGGGGTGGGCAGTGGGTTGGTCAGTGTCAATTCAGCCACCAGCTTCCGCTTCTGCATCGGCTCCCCCAGGACCTGTGTTTGCAAGGGAGAAGTTGCAATGAGGGCAAAAGAACCTGGAAGAACTTTGGACAAAGTACTTTGGTCATCCCTCCTTGTTTACAGGGATTAAAGGCTCAGGACGTGTATGAATGTGCTTCCCAAACACTGGCGCCACAGAAGTTCATGGGATCACCATTAGTTGCCACAAGGTCCACCTATTCTGTCCCCCAAGCTAATTCTTGAAGGTGTTCTAGCTCGGCCTGTCATTGAACATCGAGGAAACCAAAGTGCTCTTTCCAGCAGACACCAGCCAACCCCTCTCCAATGCCAGTGATACAGCTTAACGGTGTAACATTAGAAAATGTTGACCATTTCCGCTACCTTGGCAGCCACCTCTCCACCAAAGTCAACATTGACACCGAAATACAACACCGCCTGAGCTCTGCGAGTGCAGCATTTTTCCAAATGAAGCAGAGAGTGTTTGAGGACCGGGACATCCGTAGGGATACCAAGGTGCTTGTTTATAAAGCTATTGTCCTCCCAACCCTGCTATATGCCTGTGAGACGTGGACTGTCTACAGACGTCACATGCAACTCCTGGAACGATTCCATCAGCACTGCCTCAGGAAAATCCTGCTGCGTCCGGAAAATCCTGCAAATCTCTTGGGAAGACAGGCGGACAAACGTCAGCGTGCTGAAAGAAGCAAAGACCACCAGCACTGAAGCAATGGTCCTCCACCACAACTCTGCTGGACCGGCCACGTTGTCCAGATGCCCGACCACCGTCTCCCAAAGCAGTTGCTCTACTCTGAACTCAAGAATGGAAAACGGAATGTTGGTGGACAAGAAAAGAGATTTAAAGATGGGCTCAAAGCCAACCTTAAAAACTCTGGCATAGACACTGAGAACTGGGAAGCCCTGGCCCTTGACCGCTCCAGCTGGAGGTCAGCTGTGACCAGCAGTGCTGCAGAATTTGAGGAGGCACGAGTGGAGGAAGCGTGCCAAGAGGAAGGCGCATCAAGCCAACCCCGACCGAGACCGCCTTCCACCTGGAAACCAATGCCCTCACTGCGGAAGAAGATGCAGAGCAAGAATAGGGCTCCACAGCCACATACGGACCCACAAGAATATTGGAAGACAATCATCCTCAGAAAACGAGGGATCGCCTAAGTAAAGTAAGTAAGGAAAAATTATTCTACTAGCTGTACCCGCCACACGTTGCTGTGGCCAAACTTCCCTCCCTCTTTCTTTGCTTCCTTCTCTCTTTCCTTCCTTCCTTCCCTTCCTTCCTTCCTCCTTCTCTTTTTCTTTCCTTTCATTCTTTCCTTCCTTCCTTCTCTCTTCCCTTCCTTCTCCTTCTCTCCCTCTTTTCCCCACTTTTTTTGGTATACCTGGGGTTAGTAGAAGATGTCTGACTCTCTACCGTCCGGAATGCAATTCAATTTGTGATCCAGTTCCCTTCCGTAGATTAAGTCTTGACTTCTCTAACGATGTCTGCTCCAGGGCTTCCTTTCCCTTCTTCTTTCTCTTCCCTTCTTTCTCCTTCCTTCTTTCCTTCTTTCTCTCCTTCCCTCTTCTTCTTTCCCTTCTTTCTCTCCTTTCTTTTCTTTCTTTCTTTCTTTCTTTCTTTCTTTCTTTCCTTCCTTTCTTTCTTTCTTTCTTTCTCTCCTTCCCCCCCTTCCTCCCCTTCCTCCTGTATCGTAATTTAGCTTTTCATCATTTAGCTTTTTTTGGTTTTTAAGTCTCTTCCACTTTTTTTTGGGGGGGGGGGGGAGTTAATGAGCGATGGTCACTCATTGGTCTGTTAGGGGTATAGTGTCCAAATTTTGTGGCAATTCGTCCAGTGGTTTTTGAGTTCTGTTAATCCCACAGACATATATACACACACACACACACACACACACACACACACACACACACACACATATATATATATATATATATATATATACACACACTAGCTGTGCCCTGCCACGCGTTGCTGTGGCCTATAGTAAAACTTATCAAAGTTGAGGTAGATATCTGGACTATTATGTGTGTGCAGCGGCGGGGGGAATGATGGAGCCTGGGGTTGTGTGTGTGTGCGGCGGCGGGGGAGTGGGGTTGCGTGTGTGTGTGCGGCGGCGGGGGAGTGATGGAGCGTGGGGTTGCGTGTGTGTGTGCGGCGGCGGGGGGAGTGATGGAGCATGGGGTTGCGTGTGTGTGCGGCGGCGGGGGGAGTGGGGTTGCGTGTGTGTGTGCGGCGGCGGGGGGAGTGATGGAGCGTGGGGTTGCGTGTGTGTGTGCGGCGGGGGGGGCTGTGTGTGTGTGGCGGGGAATGATGGAGCCTGGGGTTGCGTGTGTGTGTGCGGCGGTGGGGGAGGGGGGGGTTGCGTGTGTGTGTGTGGGCGGGGGGGAGTGGGTTGCGTGTGTGTGTGCGGCGGCGGGGGGAGTGATGGAGCGTGGGGTTGCGTGTGTGTGTGCGGCGGCGGGGGGGGGTGATGGAGCGTGGGGTTGTGTGTGTGCGGCGGTGGGGGGAGTGAGGTTGCGTGTGTGTGGCGGCAGAGGGAGTGATGGAGCGTGGGGTTGCGTGTGTGTGTGCGGCGGCGGGGGGAGTGATGGAGCGTGGGGTTGCGTGTGTGTGTGTGGCGGCGGGGGGGGAGTGATGGAGCGTGGGGTTGCGTGTGTGTGCGGCGGGGGGGAGTGGGGAGGGGTTGTGTGTGTGTGCGGCGGCGGGGGGAGTGATGGAGCGTGGGGATGTGTGTGCGGCGGCAGGGGAAGTGATGGAGCGTGGGGTTGCGTGTGTGTGTGCGGTGGCGGGGGGAGTGATGGAGTGTGGGGGGGGTGTGTGTGTGCGGGAAGCGGCGCGGCGGGGCTTGGAGTGGGCATGGCTTCTGCAGAGGGAACGTTGGCCGGAAGGCTGTGTGCGCACGCCAGGGAACTTGCGGCTGGGCACCAATGCGCATGCTCAGTTGTTTTGCCGTTTTGTGAGTGTGTTGTTGTGTTGTTTTTCATTTTGAGTAGATATGTTTGTACCTTGTGGGTTGTGTTATGGGCATGGGAATTTTGGTTAAGTTTCGTTGGGGGGTTTTTGAGTTTTGTTGTTTTGCCGTTTTGTGAGTGTGTTGTTGTGTTGTTTTTCATTTTGAGTAGATATGTTTGTACCTTGTGGGTTGTGTTATGGGCATGGGAATTTTGGTTAAGTTTCGTTGGGGGGTTGTGGAGTTTTGCTGTCCCGTTGAACCAACCTAACAGATTTATATATATATAGAGAGAGAGAGAGAGAGAGAGAGATCGCTTACAATCAAAGAGCATTCTGAACTCCACCAACAATGGAATTGAACCAAATTTGACACACAGAACCCCCATGATCAACAGAAACCACTAGAAAGGTTTGGTGGGCATTGACCTTGAGTTTTGGAGTTGTAGTTCACCTACATCTGGAGAGACTGTGGACTCAAACAAGGATGGATCTAGACCAAACTTGGCACAAAAACTCCATATGTCCAAATATGAACACACATGGAGTTTGGGGGGAAAGACCTTGACATTTGGGAGTTGTAGTTACTGGGATTTATAGTTCACCTACAATCAAAGAGCATTCTGAACTCCACCAACAATGGAATTGAACCAAATTTGACACACAGAACCCCCATGATCAACAGAAACCACTAGAAAGGTTTGGTGGGCATTGACCTTGAGTTTTGGAGTTGTAGTTCACCTACATCTGGAGAGACTGTGGACTCAAACAAGGATGGATCTAGACCAAACTTGGCACAAAAACTCCATATGTCCAAATATGAACACACATGGAGTTTGGGGGGAAAGACCTTGACATTTGGGAGTTGTAGTTACTGGGATTTATAGTTCACCTACAATCAAAGAGCATTCTGAACTCCACCAACATGATGGAATTGAACCAAACTTGGCACACAGAACTCCCATGACAACAGAAAAGACTGGAAAGGTTTGGTGGGCATTGACCTTGAGTTTTGGAGTTGTAGTTCACCTACATCTGGAGAGACTGTGGACTCAAACAAGGATGGATCTAGACCAAACTTGGCACAAAAACTCCATATGTCCAAATATGAACACACATGGAGTTTGGGGGGAAAGACCTTGACATTTGGGAGTTGTAGTTACTGGGATTTATAGTTCACCTACAATCAAAGAGCATTCTGAACTCCACCAACAATGGAATTGAACCAAATTTGACACACAGAACCCCCATGATCAACAGAAACCACTAGAAAGGTTTGGTGGGCATTGACCTTGAGTTTTGGAATTGTAGTTCACCTACATCTGGAGAGACGGTGGACTCAAACAAGGATGGATCTAGACCAAACTTGGCACAAATACTCCATATGTCCAAATATGAACACACATGGAGTTTGGGGGGAAAGACCTTGACATTTGGGAGTTGTAGTTACTGGGATTTATAGTTCACCTACAATCAAAGAGCATTCTGAACTCCACCAACAATGGAATTGAACCAAATTTGACACACAGAACCCCCATGATCAACAGAAACCACTAGAAAGGTTTGGTGGGCATTGACCTTGAGTTTTGGAATTGTAGTTCACCTACATCTGGAGAGACTGTGGACTCAAACAAGGATGGATCTAGACCAAACTTGGCACAAATACTCCATATGTCCAAATATGAACACACATGGAGTTTGGGGGGAAAGACCTTGACATTTGGGAGTTGTAGTTACTGGGATTTATAGTTCACCTACAATCAAAGAGTATTGTGAACCCCACCAATGATAGAATTGGGCCAAACTTCCCCCACAGAATCCCCATGAACAAACTGGAATGTGTCCAGAGGAGGGGGAGAAATATGATCAAGGGTCTGGAGAACAAGCCCTATGAGGAACGGCTTAAAGAGCTGGGCATGTTTACCCTGAAGAGACGGCTGAGAAAAGACATGATAGCCATGTATAAGTATGTGAGAGGAAGTCCTAGGGAGGAGAGAGCAAGCTTGTTTTCTGCTTCCCTGGAGACCAGGATGCAGAACAATGGCTTCCAACTACAAGAAAGGAGATTCCATGTGAATATTAGGAAGAACTTCTGACTGTGAGAGCTGTTCAGCAGTGGAACTCTCTGTCCTGGAGTGTGGTGGAGGCTCCTTCTTTGGAGGCTTTGAAACAGAGCCTGGATGGCCATCTGTCGGGGGTGCTTTGAATGCAATTTTCCTGCTTCTTGGCTGATTGGGGTTGGACTGGATGGCCCATGAGGTCTCTTCCAAATCTACGATTCTATGATTCTATGAACCCTCTTAGGATGAGCAAGACCTCGGGGTGATCCTTACCCTGACTTTGATATCCGGGTTCTTGACGTAGATGTTCCGGACCCCGAGGACTGATTCCTGGGTGTCGAGGTCCACAAGGAGGGCCATCACCTTGATCATGTTGTCCTGAGTCAAGCAGTGGCCGTACTTCTCATAGAGGATGCGCAAAGGAATGGTCCGCTCTGGAAAAAAGAGAAAACCAGGTCAGGAGGGTGGACAGTGGTGTTGCAACTCAGGGTAGCTTTCACCTTGCTCCAGACACCACCACACCAAAGCTGTAGGTTTTGTAGTTTATTGAGAAAAAGGCAAAATCAAAACAAAGTATAAGAAATGCAAAGTTCCATAGGCAGGACAAAGGCTTAAATGCAAAGACAAAGTTCCCAAGATCCAAAGGCAAAAACATGAAGCATAATCCTTTGGCAATGGTCAAACAAGAGTCCATGGAAAACAGTTGAAAACAAGGCCCAAATCCCAGCCTCAGGAAGCTAGAAGCGTGTTGCTAAAAGCCAAAGTTAATCCACAGACATTTGCATGGAAAGAGCTATGTTGAACTGACAACCCCTGCTTGTCAGCTACAAGGCTAAATACCCTTTGTAGACATGAACACATTGCGCTGACCTTTGGCACCCTTGGCTTCTCGCTTGCTAGCCAAGCGAATGCTTCTCCGGAGCCTTAATTGCAGACAATCTTGTCTGCTCATTAATTCATTATCTTCAAGGCTCTGCAACCCCTTTTCTTGGTCCAGCTGGACCGGATCACTGTGGGAAGGCAAAGATGTCTCCACCTGGCCGTGTGGGATTTCACTCTCGTTATCAGTCTCACTAACATTCCTTTCCTGGGGAACTGACTTGCGGATTCTCCTTCAGTAGCCCCACCGTCAGCCCTGTCTGAAGCATGTACAGAAATCTGTAACCCATCAGCCTCCTCATCATCCTGTAGGAATTCTGGCTCAGAAGGCCCACAGAACTCAGCTTCAGACTCAGAGTCAAGCTGAGTCACAACAAGTGGCAACGGAGGACTTCCAAAGCTAGATATTAGGCCTGGGTAACAACGGAAAAATTTGTTTCTAAAATCGATTTGTATTTGGGGGGTTTTTTTGTTTCGATATTTAAAATAATTACAAATTTTCCTTTTAAAAAGTTCGATATTTACGAAATTTCGTAAATGGTAAAAAATTAACGAATCGATTTCCGAAACAATAACGAATCGATTCGTTAATGGCGGACGCGACCGCGAAATACGCTAAAAAAGCTCCAAAACCTTCTGAAGCTTCCCTCTCCCTCTGTTGTTGACTGTTGGTGTGATATTATAATTTTTTTTCACTAATTAAACCATAAAACTGGCCCAGACATGCGGAAATAATAACGAAACGACCTCAAAACAATAAGGAAACGAATACAATATCGAAATACGAAGCATTTACAAAACGTTTTTGAAAATTCGTTTTTTTTAATAATTGCTCCAGAATGGTTCGTTATCGTTTTGTAAATGAAAAAATTAACGAATTATTAACGAATTACGAATTAACGAAACGAAACCGCCCAGCCCTACTAGATATCCCAACTTATCTGCAATCGTAGAAGCAGATAAGAAATGGGAAAGCCCATTAACATTTTAATATATTAATGTTTGATGGTTTTAATGACACAATTATTGTTTTATTCACATTTTTACAATTATATTTTAATGCATTTACATTGTTTAATTTCAAAAGTAAAATAATAATTTCAAGAGAAACATAAAAAAGAATAAATAAAATAAAATAAGAAAGGAGATTCCATCTGAACATCAGGAAGAACTTCCTGACTGTGAGAGCTGTTCAGCAGTGGAACTCTCTGCCCCGGAGTGTGGTGGAGGCTCCTTCTTTGGAAGCTTTTAAACAGAGGCTGGATGGCCATCTGTCGGGGGTGCTTTGAATGCAATATTCCTGCTTCTTGGCAGAATGGGGTTGGACTGGATGGCCCAGGAGGTCTCTTCCAATTCTTTGTTGTTTATTAGTTCAGTCGTCTCCGACTCTTCGTGACCTCATGGACCAGCCCACGCCAGAGCTCCCTGTCGGCCGTCACCACCCCCAGCTCCTTCAAGGTCAGCTTCCAACTCTAGGATTCTATGATTCTAAGTTTAGTTGTCCTACATGAATTTCCCGCTCAAAACATATTTTCTACTCACGAAAAGCAGGGTTTTAAAACATGTTTATGTTCTTTAATGCTTGGAAATTGAGCATAAAACTGCACACTCTTGCAAAGGAGGGAGAAACGCCCTACCATTATTCATAGAATCATAGAATCAAAGAGTTGGAAGAGACCTCCTGGGCCATTCCAGTCCAACCCCATTCTGCCAAGAAGCAGGAATATTGCATTCAAATCACCCCTGACAGATGGCCATCCAGCCTCTGTTTAAAAGCTTCCAAAGAAGGAGCCTCCACCACACTCCGGGGCAGAGAGTTCCACTGCTGAACGGCTCTCACAGTCAGGAAGTTCTTCCTCATGTTCAGATGGAATCTCCTCTCTTGTAGTTTGAAGCCATTCTTCCATTGCGTCCTAGTCTCCAAGGAAGCAGAAAACAAGCTTGCTTCCTCCTCCCTGTGGCTTCCTCTCACATATTTATACATGGCTATCATATCTCCTCTCAGCCTTCTCTTCTTCAGGCTAAACATGCCCAGCTCCTTAAGCCGCTCCTCATAGGGCTTGTTCTCCAGACCCTTGATCATTTTAGTCGCCTTCCTTTGGACACATTCCAGCTTGTCAATATCTCCCTTCAATTGTGGTGCCCAGAATTGGACACAATATTCCAGATGTGGTTTAACCTAGGCGGAATAGAGCATGGGGAGCATGACTTCCCTAGCTCTATTGTGCTACACAGTGCACAATATAATACATGTTGCTATATCATTATTATAATAAATATAATAATAATAATAATAATAATAATAATAATAAGGAAGTGTTCAACTTGTGATTTTGTGATACAAAATCCAGCATATATATCTCATTTGCTGTGACATACTGTGTTTTTGTGTAAGTAAATAATAATAATAATAATAATAGTAATAATTCAAACCACTGTAGAATCACAAGAATGTACAATACCTGCCAGTGACCTGGTGCCATTGTTCAATGCACAGTTGTGCATTGTATTGTACTCTGTGTATTTTAATGCTTAGTTGATCATTGCAATACACAGTGTGCAATACAATGCATGTTGCTATATCATTTTATCCATGGATTCCACATCTATGGATACAACCATTCATGGCTTCAAAATATTCCAAAAGCAAAAATCCCAAAAGCAAACCTTGATTTTGCAATTGGGTCCCATCCATGTCAACATTGTTATCCATGAATCATAGAATCAAAGAGTTGGAAGAGACCTCATGGGCCATCCAGTCCAACCCCATTCTGCCAAGAAGCAGGAATATTGCATTCAAATCACCCCTGACAGATGGCCATCCAGCCTCTGTTTAAAAGCTTCCAAAGAAGGAGCCTCCACCACACTCTGGTGCAGAGAGTTCCACTGCTGAACGGCTCTTGACTGACTTGGATGACTGCATACAAGGCACCAGTTTGCTACACTATTGGATATAATTAGTTGTCCAAAGAGTTGTAGTTTAAAGCCTTTGTGAAATATGTAAAACTATGTATTTCCCAAAGGGGGCTGGTGATTCAGCAAATTACAAATCCCACGATTCCATAGATATGGCATCAAACTGCATTCATCCCTCAGTGTGGATGTACCACAAAAGAAGCGGAATCACTGGGTTGTTGTAGGTTTTTCTGGGCTATATGGCCATGTTCTAGAGGCATTTTCTCCTGACCTTTCGCCTACATCTATGGCAAGCATCCTCAGAGGTAGTGAGGTCTGTTGGAAGTAGGAAGCAGGCGAAACGTCAGGAGAAAATACCTCTAGAACATGGCCATATAACCCGGAAAAACCTACAACAACCCAGTGATTCCGGCCATGAAAGCCTTCGACAATAAGATACATGTCTTCTCTTTCCTTCTTTCCCTCTTTTCTTCGTGCCATGCATGCCTCTCCTCATACAGACCTGGCATGGATTTCTTTCCTCTTCTGGGAAAGACTCCAATTCGCGTTGACCCACTGCTCTCTCTTCCCGCTGAGCTATTTTTGATGGCACTCAAGAGTTTTAGGTGCCACGAGGACCTTTTATGAGAACAGCTTTCGCTTGACTCCCTTGAAATGTATTTTACTTGGAAAATTGCCAGCCACCTGCAAAATTTGCAAAAGACCCGCCACCAAATCCATGTCCGCAAAAGAGCCGGGATGGAGATCTTCAGATATATTTATTCATGCAGATAAGAAAGAATCGTAGAAGGCAGGATCATCAAGTTTGCAGACGACACCAAATTGGGAGGGAGAGCCAATACTCCAGAGGACCGGAGCAGGATTCAAAACGATCTTGACAGATTGGAGAGATGGGCCAAAACTAACAAAATGAAGTTCAACAGGGACAAATGCAAGATACTACACTTTGGCAGGAAAAACGAAATGCAAAGATACAGAATGGGGATGCCTGGCTCGAGAGCAGTACGTGTGAAAAAGATCTTGGAGTCCTCGTGGACAACAAGTTAAACATGAGCCAACAATGTGATGTAGCGGCAAAAAAAGCCAATGGGATTTTGGCCTGCATCAATAGGAGCATAGTGTCTAGATCTAGGGAAGTCATGCTACCCCTCTATTCCGCTTGGTTAGACCACACCTGGGATATTGTGTCCAATTCTGGGCACCACAATTCAAGAGAGATATTGACAAGCTGGAATGTGTCCAGAGGAGGGCGACTAAAATGATCAAGGGTCTGGAGAACAAGCCCTATGAGGAGCGGCTTAAGGAGTTGGGCATGTTTAGCCTGAAGAAGAGAAGGCTGAGAGGAGATATGATAGCCATGTATAAATATGTGAGAGGAAGCCACAGGAGGAGGAGGGAGCAAGCTTGTTTTCTGCTTCCCTGGAGACTAGGATGCAATGGAGGAATGGCTTCAAACTACAAGAGAGGAGATTCCATCTGAACATGAGGAAGAACTTCCTGACTGTGAGAGCCGTTCAGCAGTGGAACTCTCTGCCCGAGTGTGGTGGAGGCTCCTTCTTTGGAAGCTTTTAAACAGAGGCTGGATGGCCATCTGTCAGGGGTGATTTGAATGCAATATTCCTGCTTCTTGGCAGGGGGACTGGATGGCCCATGAGGTCTCTTCCAACTCTTTGATTCTATGATTCTATGAATAATGGTAGGGCGTTTCTCTCTCCTTTGCAAGAGTGTGCAGTTTTATGCTCAATTTCCAAGCATTAAAGAACATAAACATGTTTTAAAACCCTGCTTTTCGTGAGTCGAAAATATGTTTTGAGCGGGAAATTCATGTAGGACAACTAAACTTAGAATCTATTTTTCTATTGCAGTGGTCAATTAACCATTGAAGTACACAATGCACAACACAATGCACAACTGTGCATTCAGCAATGGTACTGGGCCATTGGCAGGTGTTGTGCATACATGGGATTTGAATTATTACTATTATTATTATTATTATTATTATTATATTTATTATTATTATTATAATGCTATAGCAGCATGCATTGTATTGTGCACTGTGTATTGCAGTGGTCAACTGACTATTGCAACACACAGTGCACAATACAATATACAACTGTGTATTGAGCAATGGTACTATCATTGGCAGTTGCTGTGCATTTTTGTGATTCTACATGGCATTTGAATTATTATTATTATTATTATTATTATTATTATATTTATTATCATAATAACAATATAGCAACATGAACTGTATTGTGCGCTGTGTATTGCAGTGGTCAACTGACCATTGCAATACACAGTGCACAATACAATGCACAGCTGTGCATTGAGCAATGGCACCCAGTCATTTGCAGGTATTGTGCATTTTTGTGGTTCTAAACAGGGTTTCAATTACTGTTGTTGTAGTTATATTTATTCATATCCCACTTTATCTCCCGAAAGGGGACTCAAAACGCCGGCATAACATTATCTTCTTGTTCAGACATTTGTGCCATTCTGCAAAAAAAAGGCTGCATTGCAACTGAAGTCTGGAAGATTCCTTTTGCAGGATAAAGTTGTGAGTATCCTCTCTTTTGCAGCACAAACCCTTTCATTGTGAATCAATCCAGATGTACAAAGGACAGGCCAAGCCTTTGATGGACACCCGATAGCCTTGATGGACAGCACATGTTGGGAACCCAAACAGAGGAACAACAATGGAAAAGCAGCTGAGAAAACAAGAATAGAAGCAACAAAAGCTTTGGAGACACAAACCAGCAAGAGTAGAGGCATAAAAGGGAAACAGCAGACAGCAAGAGCAGCCAAGAATTCTGTGATCTGTAAGGATTTTGCATGCTGATTCCAGGCATTTCTGGATGAGGCAAAAGAACTATAAAGTTGGAAGGAACTCCAAAGGCCATCCCAGTCCAACCTCCTTCTGCCAGCCAAATCCTCCTAACAGGCAACTATCCTGCTTCTTAAAAGAAAAGAAAAGGAGACTCCACAAATTGTTCCTGCCTTCTTGTGTTGTTGTTGTAACAAAATGAAGTTCAACAGTGACAAATGCAAGGTACTCCACTTAGGCAGAAAAAACGAAATGCAAAGATACAGAATGGGGGACAATGCCTTGCTCGAGAGCAGTACGTGTGAAAAAGATCTTGGAGTCCTTGTGGACAACAAGTTAAACATGAGCCAACAATGTGATGTGGGCAAAAAAAAAGCCAATGGGATTTTGGCCTGCATCAATAGGAGCATAGTGTCTAGATCTAGGGAAGTAATGCTCCCTCTATTCTGCTTTGGTTAGACCACACCTGGAATATTGTGTCCAATTCTGGGCACCACAATTCAAGAGAGATATTGACAAGCTGGAATGTGTCCAGAGGAGGGCGACTAAAATGATCAAGGGTCTGGAGAACAAGCCCTATGAGGAGCGGCTTAAGGAGCTGGGCATGTTTAGCCTGAAGAAGAGAAGGCTGAGAGGAGATATGATGAGGGCCATGTATAAATATGAGAGAGGAAGCCACAGGGAGGAGGAGGGAGCAAGCTTGTTTTCTGCTTCCCTGGAGATTAGGACGCGGAACAATGGCTTCAAACTACAAGAGAGGAGATTCCATCTGAACATGAGGAAGAACTTCCTGACTGTGAGAGCCGTTCAGCAGTGGAACTCTCTGCCCCGGAGGGAGTGTGGTGGAGGCTCCTTCTTTGGAAGCTTTTAAGCAGAGGCTGGATGGCCATCTGTCAGGGGTGCTTTGAATGCAATATTCCTGCTTCTTAGCAGAATGGGGTTGGACTGGATGGCCCATGAGGTCTCTTCCAACTCTTTGATTCTATGAATTCTATGAATCTATGAATTTTTATCCCATCCTTCTCACCTCCGAAGAGGGACTCAGGACGGCTACCAGCAGGCTCCATTTGGTGCCAAACAATACTGGAACAATACTGGCATAATATTGGAATAACAGGGTGGAAGTGGTGCAATGAGCTAAATGCAATAACTCAGAGAAGATGCCCATCTGAGATCTGCAGAGGTTGCACTGCTGGGATGGCACAGGCATTTCCAGGCTTCTGCGGCTTCTCCGCTGGACCTTTCATGGCCAAGCTAACCACTGAGGGAAACTCTGCGGCCATGCAAATCAGCATTCATTATGAAAGCCTCCTGCACCAGGCTCTGGAATGAGGTTTCTTTCTTCTGCCAAACAGCTACATTCCTGCCCTGTCCATCTCCACGCAGCCCGGAATTTTCCACTCTCGGCTCAGTGATGCTAAGCTGTCTGCGGTTTGCTTTGGCATGGTTTGGCATTCCTCTCCAAAAAGCTACTCTGCTCCCGCGTCCTCAGATTGAGGCACTTATTCACCTGCCAGGCCTCCTCCTCTCTCTACTAATGGTTTAAGGGCACTTAGCCTGGTATAAACCAGAGCAGTGCTTATGGGCTGAATCTGGTGCCATTGTCCAGATGGCATGGGACCACATCTAGGCAACTTGGGCTGTCACCTCCTGATGGCGGTAGCGTCCATCTGAACAATGATTTGGTCCAAATGGAATTGGATCCATTCCAGCCCCCTTCTGCTAGCCAGAAGGACACAATCCGAGCCCTCCCGATAGATAGCCATCTATCCTCTGTTCAAAAACTGACACAGAAGGAGACTTCACCAGATGCCCAGGCAGTGGCAGATTCCTCTTTCAAACATCTCAAACCATCAAGATGTCCTGTCCTTCCTAATCTTTAGATGGAATCTCTTCCTCTTCAGTGCTCCGTTGTGTCCTAGTCTTCAGAGCAGCAGAAGATAAGCTTGCTGGGTCCTTAAAGTGACATCTTTTCCAATGGGTTATTGTAGGTTTTTTCGGGCTATATGGCCATGTTCTAGAGGCATTTCTCCTGACGTTTCGCCTGCATCTATGGCAAGCATCCTCAGAGGTAGTGAGGTCTGTTGGAAACTAGGAAAGGGTTTATATATCTGTGGAATGACCAGGGTGGGACAAAGGACTCTTGTCTGCTGGAGCTAGGTGTGAATGTTTCAACTGACCACCTTGATTAGCATATAATGGCCTGACAGTGCCTGGAGCAAACTTTTGTTGAGAGGTGATTAGATGTCCCTGTTTGTTTCCTCTCTGTTGTTGTGCTGTTGTAATTTTAGAGTTTTTTAATACTGGTAGCCAGATTTTGTTCATTTTCATGGTTTCCTCTAATTACCTCATCACCTCTCAACAAAAGTTTGCTCCAGGCATTGTCAGGCCATTGTATGCTAATCAAGGTGGTCAGTTGAAACATTCACACCTAGCTCCAGCAGACAAGAGTCCTTTGTCCCACCCTGGTCATTCCACAGATATATAAACCCATTTTCCTAGTTCCAACAGACCTCACTACCTCTGAGGATGCTTGCCACAGATGCAGGCAAACTGTCAGGAGAGAATGCCTCTAGACCATGGCCATATAGCCCAAAAAAACCTACAACAACCCATATTTGGTGATGCCTTCCAGTTTGTCCCTCTCCTTCTTGAATGGCTTTGCCCAGATCTGGACACAGGGTTATTATTCCCAGCGAGATCTGACCAAAGCAGAAGAGAGTGGGGCTATGATTTCCTTCTGTGTAGACTTTAGACTCCTCTTATTACAACCTTGGATTGTATTGGCCCTTTTAGCTGCTGCATCACAGTGTCCATTCCTTTGTGGAATACTAAGACTCCTAGATCCCTCTCACATGGACTGCTTCCAAGCCAAATCTCACCTGCCTTGTATTTGTTTCCCTGCCTGGACGTAGTACATTCCATTAATCCCAGTTGAAATTCATTTTGTGTGCTTCGGCTCTCCATAATCCCACTCAAGTCAGGCTTTACCTCCTGGCATGTTCTATGCTTCTCAGCAAATGCTCCCATCTCTCCCTCTGGTGATGCCCAAACAGATGCCCGCTAAGCCTCTTTGCTGACACATCCAGCAGGAATGACAATCCTGGACGTGGACCAAAGCCAACATCTCCTGTCTCCACCTGAAAGCTCAAAAACAATGCCTCTTTTGAGCTTCCACCTCCAGGTCAGGCCAGAAGGAGCATGTTTATCTCCTCTGGCTTGGCCTCCGGCAACATCCTCCTCTTCCTTCGCCACTTTTCTGCCACGAGACGGAATCTGAGAAGACCGTGCTTCTGCCAAATTTGCACAAGGCCAGCTATTTGTCTCCTTGAACTTGTCCCTTCTGTGCTCTTGTATGAAGACACCAATGTTAATGGAGCTGCTACTTTGGAGGAGGTTCCAGGACAGAAAATGGCTTGCTCTGAACCAAAAAATTGCTCCCTCTGAGTTGCACTTTCTGGACCCAAGTGCGAATTCAGATCTTGGATATTCAATTATTAAAATTGGGATGAAGTGGCCGCGAAACACATCTCCATGTGTCCTATGCCTAAATCCAACTGGAATCACCCAAAAGACCTGCATTATCACAGGGTGTCTGCACCCTACACCACTGGATAAATTACACTGTCTAGCCAGTATTGCACCACCTGACATCCACCGGGAAGTAGCAGCCAATAGTGAAAGGACCAAGGCAGTGACATCTCCAGCTCATCCCTTGTTTGGGTATCAGCCAGCATGTCAACGACTTAAATCAAGAAATAGTTTTCTAAGATCTACAGAGACACTCGCTGGAACACCTCAGCAAGCGAGAGTCCAAAAGTGGCAGGCTCAAACCCAGAACCTCATCCAATGGCTGATACCAAATGAGAGACGCTCCTTCTTTGGAAGCTTTTAAACCGAGGCTGGATGGCCATCTGTCAGGGGTGATTTGAATGCAATATTCCTGCTTCTTGGCAGGGGGTTGGACTGGATGGCCCATAGGGTCTCTTCCAACTCGAGACTCCCCCCTGGGCACACAGAGGACTGGGCGACTTGGAAGCCGCTGAACAGACTGCGCTCTGGCACCACGAGATGCAGAGCCAACCTCAAGAAATGGGGCCACAAAGTGGAATCCACGACATGCGAGTGTGGAGAAGAGCAAACCACTGACCACCTGCTGCAATGCAACCTGAGCCCTGCCACATGATGCACGATGGAGGACCTTCTTGCGGCAACACCAGAAGCACTCCAAGTGGCCAGATACTGGTCAAAGGACATTTAATCAACTACCAAGCTTGCAAATTTGTGTTTTGTTTGTTTGTTGGTTTGTTAAAAATGCAATACAACTGTTTGGTATGCGAGGAGGCTAATTTAACTAATTTACGATGCCATAAAAATATCCAGCAAGCATGCAAAGAATGTGGAAGCACTTCATCAGTGTCACAAATGGACGGTGAAGCGACAGCTCCCCTAGTGGCCAGAATGCCCTCATCAAAAAGCTGGAATGTTAAATAGCCTTTGTGTGTCTGTCTATATATGTTGTGTGTCTATGGCATTGAATGTTTGCCATGTATATGTACATTGCAATCCGTCCTGAGTCCCCTGTGTGGTTAGAAGGGCAGAATATAAATACTGTAAATAAATAAATAAACAAACAAACAAATAAATAAAATATGCCCATCCAAACTCAAGTAATGAAGGTGGAGGCATTACTTTTCATTCAACCTATGTGTGTGTGTGTGTGAAGGGTGGAATATAAATACTGTAACTAAATAAATAAATAAATAAATAAATAAATGTCAAACTGCATTAATTCTATAGTATAGATAGCCTTGTTGTGATATGCATTGGTTGATTTGTGCTGAGCCAGAGAAGATCGTTGCCTTGCTCCACTATAGAGCAGCTGCTTCACCTGATGAAACAACACAAGGAAAAGGAACTCCATCTCCAAAGGTTTGAGTCTTACCTGCATATGGTTCAAGTGTCACATTGAGCAAGTCTTTGGAGCCACACTCGGGACCCAGAGCCCCATTGTAGCTGAGCGTCCGGGCCCCAAACATCAGGCGGCACCGGTGCTCCTCAGCTGTGTTGTTGGTGAGGAGGGCAAAGACGTCAAAGTCGCAGCCATTATTCATGCCCTCGGAGGCTTTGATCTTGACCTTCAGCCCTTCTTCTGCTGGCGGTGGGTCTTTGTGGACCTGGGCCTTTTCAAACACAGCCCGCTCTTCCTCCGAGTCTGCCAAAGGGAAGGGACAACGCCATCAGCACATGCTATCCATCGTTCAGTGGTCAATATCTACCAGAAGTTGACTCAAGTCATCATGGAGGACTTAGAGATCCTTCTAGACAACAACTGTCTAAGAAACAGATCTCATCCATCTCAGGTATCAAGTTTCTTTTATGGCTTCTTCCCACTGTCCCAGTCAGGCCCGTAGTGAGGGGGAGGGGGGGTTAGGGGTTCAACCCCCCCTGAAATGTTTCAGATTTTTTTAAAAAACCTGGTTTACTCATGAATTTTAACTGGTTAACCAAATCCCCATGCTAAGTCTACGAGATGCAAAAAATTAAGAGTCCCTCCAGAACTGCAAGCACTATCTCAAGCAAATATTAGCAATTTATTCACACTGTCATTACTTGCAGCAATAGCCGATGTAGTTGTTCTGGTACAGCTGTACCAGGAGCTCCAACTTTATTTGCTTTGTATTAAATGTTTGCTTGCAGTCCTAGGTTTCAGGGACTCTGCAGATAGGTGGCTTCTTTGGTTGCAGTCATAGGGCAAGTCACCTGTCCATCATTGTTAAGTTTTTGTCCCGCCCCTTGCTCAGGGCAATTGGGAAGGGAAGGGAGCCATTTTTTAGTTAGTCTCAGCAAGGAAAGCTAATGTATAGGATGTGCAAGCTTCCCCTGTACAAAAGCTTCAACCCTTAAGACCTTCCGGGGGAGAAAGGTCTTAAGAGTCTCCAAAGAATTTCCAGGAAAACAGCCCTAAAGACCAAAGAACTCCAGCTGGAGAACATCTACTGCCTTGCTGGTAGGTCCACTCAGCGTTCGAGACGCAGTTCGACCCGGTAGCGGAGCCCACATCAGTAAGGGTTAGATTACAGTCAGCCTGGGAGAAGTTAAAAAGGGGATTTTCCTTTAAAGAAGAAGTTATTGAAGACAGTTGCCTGTCCTTCGTGGGCAAGATTAGGAATTCACCAGTTGCCTAAAAGCTTGGAATCATTTGCTTAACTTTACTGAAGACAAGAGAAGTTTCTGTTTGATTGTTCATTAATAAAAGACTTTGTTGTACTTCTCAAGCCATCTAAAGACTGTTTGTGGTGGAAACCTCTGAGAACTTCTCTTTAGGCCCCCTGGCTTCCCGCTGGGCAAAGGTTGCACATCTTGTTCTAAAGACAATTATTTACAGGCCCAGCGCGCGACAGAACAGTAGTGAAGCAACCAAGTTGGGGGGGGGGGGGATGTTGAATGCTCTCATTAAGGAGGCCAGACTTGGTGGAGGTGGTTGACAAGGGCGGAGCTGCAGGCTATTGAAGGCTGCTCTGCCCCCTGCTGTGCTCTTTGCTTCAGCGTGAGCTAGGAGGCAGGTTTCAACCCCCCACCCCGTGAAATTTTAAACTCCCCTCCCGAAAATTTCAACCCCTCCCAAAAATTTTCTGGCTACGGCCCTGGTCCCAGTCCTTTGAGTCCCTTTGACAAATGGTTTGCCTCTAAAACTCTGTAGACCATGAAACAACAGTTGTATGCCCCATGGTGACTTTTATGGCATGACTTCTAAGGAGTAGTGAAAGAAGGTCCTATGGAGTGTGTGCAAATGTGTGAACAAAGGGACAGCAAATGACGGAAGACGAGATCTCAGATCTGCCCAGATTTTGTATGTATAAGTAGATGCCTTCAGGTTGGTAGGCTTTTAGGAATTGTGGGAGTTGAAGTCCAAAACACCTGGAGGGATGAAGTTTGCCCATGCCTGAACTATAGGGTCTCCAGTTTGATTCTATAGTCAACAGGCAAACCACCCCTGGGCCTTCCTTGCTTAAGGAAATCCTATGAGATTCATGGGGTCACCACAAGTCAACAGGAGACCTGAAGGCATCTACTTATACATACAAAATCTGGTCAGTTTTGAGATCTCATCTTCCGTCATTTTCTGTCCCTTTGTTCACACACTTGCACACACTCCATAGGACCTCCTCTCAATACTCCTGGGAAGTCATGCCATAAAAGTCACCATGGAGCATACAACTGTTGTTTCATGGTCTACAGAGTTTTAGAGGAAGACCATTTGTCAAAGGGACTCAAAGGACTGGGGCAGTGGGAAGAAGCCATAAAAGAAGTTTGATACCAGAGATGGATGAGATCGAGAAATATGGACCTTGAATGTTATGCATGCGTTGATTGTTTGTAACCAATAAAGTACCACCAGCAAGACAGTGGGACCATATTTGGGACCTAAATGGTTAGGCCACACAGATTGTGACATCGCCATAGGCTGCATTTCAGAAGAAGGACCCAGCAAACCCACCTCTCAGTCTTTCTTGCTTCATAAAAGCCTATGACATGTTTAGGGCCACCATAATTCAATAAGTAAATTGAAGACACCAACTTCAAACAATATCTGAAAGTTTCGAAGATCTTATCTCTTAGCTCTTGCTATACAGAGTCCATAGGAGTGCTGTAAGTAGTTCTGCATACCTTCAGGGTATTTGTAATGATGGGTGATGTCCTCCTTGGAGTCCCTGCCCACACTCTTGGTGCTGATGTTCTTGCCCACTGTGGAGGTGAAGGTGGTCTTCTTCCGGGACATGTCCTTCTGGAGCATCAAATACGCCACGTCGGCATTGACCTCGGCAAAGACAAATCGGACGTCGTACTTGAGGTGAAGGTCTCCTTCCTTGACGGCCTTGACAGGCGTTGGTCCGCAGCAGTAAACACCTGCCAAAAAGAAAGAAGGCTGTCAATACGTAGTCCATCCTGGCCGATAAAGGAGGCCAGAGGGGTTTGACAGAGTGGGTAAAGGTGATGGTGAATGCCTCCTTACAGGAGGGCAAAATCCCAGTCAGCTTAAAAGAAGCTGTTACAAAACTGCTGTTGAAGAAACCATCACTGGACCCCACTCAATTAGTCAATTTTCAGCCAGTTTCCAATCTCCCCTATTTGGGCAAAGTCAAGGAATGTATGGTGGCCTCGCAACTCCAGGTGTTCTTGGAAAACATGGATTATCTAGATCCAGTGCAGTCTGGCTTTAGGCCAGGACATGGAACAGCCTTGGTTGCCTTACTGGATGATCTACGGCGGGAACTAGACAGGGGGATTGTGTCCCTGCTGGACCTCTCAGTGGCCTTCAATACTGTAGACCAGTGGTTCTCAACCTGGGGGTCAGGACCCCTGGAGGGGTCATGAGGAAATGTCAGAGGGGTCACTAAAGACCACCAGAAAACACAGTATTTTCTGTTGGTCATGGGGGTTCTATGTGGTAAGTTTGGCCCAATTTTGCCATTGGTGGGGTTCAGAATGCTCTCTGATTGTAGGTGAACTACAAATCCCAGCAACTACAACTCCCAAAATGTCAAGGACTATTTCCCCCAAACTCCACCAATGTTCACATTTGGGCATGTTGAGTATTCGTGCCAAGTTTGGTCCAGATCCATCATCGTTTGAGTCCACATTGCTCTCTGGAGGTAGGCGAACTACAACTCCAAAACTCAAGGTCAACGCCCACCAAACTCTTCCAATATTTTCTGTTTGCCATGGGAGTTCTGTATGCCAAGTTTGGTTCAATTCCATTGTTGGTAGAGTTCAGAATGCTCTTTGATTGCAGGTGAACTACAAATCCCAGCAACCACAACTCCCAAATGACAAAATCAACCCCCCCAACCCCACCAGTATTCAAATTTGGGCCTATCGGGTATTTGTGCCAAATTTGGTCTAGTGAATGAAAATACATCCTGTGTATCAGATATTTACTTTACGATTAATAACAGTAGCAAAATGACAGTTATTAAGTAGGAAGGAAAATAATTTTATGGTTGGGGGTCACCACAACATGAGGAATTGTATGAAGGGGTCACAGCATGAGGAAGGTTGAGAACCCCTGCTGTAGACCATGGTCTCCTTCTGGGATATACCTTCACTTTTCTCCTGGGGCGTTGGGTCCAACACCTGCCATCCATCATATCCTTCTGAAAGATCTGGGCGTCCCATCCAAGCCTCGACCCAGCAGTGATAATTCCTGCAGCAATCGTGGGAAAGAAGCGGGCAGAGTGAGTAAAAGCAGAGGCAGATTACCTTTCCTATCATTACTACTATGGTTGTTGCTGCTTTTTTTGAATTTGCATCTTGTTATGGTAACTCCTTGCAGGACACAAGTATATGTGTGAAGAAAAATCTTATTGTTTGTAATTATCTTGTTCAGCTGGCTAAGTAGGTCAAGCAGCAATCTTGTGCCACGCCCAAGGGACTATAACTGTTTGAGTTTTTTGAATACAGTGTGGTGCGTGCTGGATTTCTGGTGGGCTGCTGCTGGAGTTCTGTTTCACCAGTGTGGAGTTACAGCAGGAGATGCTGATGGTGAAATAGCTATTTACTTCCTGTTGGCTTTTTTTTTGCCACCGCACCACATTGTTGGCTCATGTTGTTGGGGTTCAGCCTGAGTTTGAACTTGAACCTGATTCTCTGTTTGTTCCTCCTGATACTAATGAAAGTATATTTACTGATGCTAGTGGAAATGTACCTTTTGATGCCAATGCTCCTGAAATTAGTGAGGAAGAAACTGCTGTAGGTTTGGAAAATGAAAGTACCAGTGTTCATGAGAATGTTTCAGGGGGAAGCCTTGACCTTTCCCTCCCTTCTGCACCTGGTAACTTTAATGACAACAGAAGGGGCCAGATTTGGCAAGACAGAAGTAAATCACTCAGCTTGCGAAGGTCTTCCCGAATTAAAGAATTACAAACATTGGCTTCAAAGCAGAGGGGCGGTTCACGGAACCAATTCTTTGGCTTTAATTGCCTTCCGCCGGGCTGACTTTCTCAGTTCAGGCATCGTTTCAGATTGATGAAGACCTTGGCAGTTCTCCCAGTTTCCCTGGCCATGGTCTTGAAAGATTTCTAGGATATCAAGTACGGTTAGTGGATTGCTAACAGGTTCCAGTATTTTAGTGTGGCTTTGGGTTTTGCTTTGTCCATTTAAATTCATGTTTGCTGATTTTGCTGTGGCTTTTGACTTGCATTTTTCCTTTATTTTGTAACCATTTTTCTTCAATAAAAAAGGATTGTTTTTCACAGTCAAGTGTGGTGGATAGTTATCTTAGGGCCTCGTTCCCTGCTCTGGATTGCAACACATGTTTAACTTGTTGTCCATGAGTCATGCTGGCCGTGAAAGCTTTTGACAATACATACAATGTGTTGCCAAAGGTTTTCATGGCCGAAATCACTGAGTTGCTGTGACTTTTTCAGGCTGAATGGCCATGATCCAGTAGCATTCTTTCCTGACGTTTCATGTCTATCTGTGGCAAGCATCCTCAGAGGTTTGTTCAGAGGTCTGTGGGAAATGAGGCAAGTGGGGTGTGTATATATATCTGGGTAATATCCAGGGTGGGAGAAAGAACCCTTGTCTGTTTGTAACAAGTATAAATGTTAGGCATGTGCAATCCATGGTTCTAAATGATTCTAAAGTACTTACAAAACTCGAGGGCGTTGGTGCTTTGCTTCTAAAGTGTTGCTAAAATTCTGGTGGTGAAAATTTCAGAACTCTAACAAAACTTTCAAAATTTCATTATTATTTCATTATTGTGATTTTTATGACAGAACCTATTAGGAACTGCCATTTATAATGAAAATTTGAAAGTTGTGTTAGAGTTCTGAAAGTTTCCCCACCAGAACTTTAGCAACACCATAGAAGCAAAGCACCAGCACCCCTTAGTTTTCACCACCAGAACTTTAGTTTTGTAAGAACCATTTAGAGCCATGGATTGCACATGCAATCTCGGAACCACAATTCAGAGAGATATTGACAAGCTGGAATGTGTCCAGAGGAGGGCGACTAGGATCTGGAGAACAAGCCATATGAGGAGCAGCTTAAAGGGCTGGGCATGTTTAGCCTGAAAGCTGAGAGGAAACATGATAGCCATATATAAATATGTGAGAGGAAGCCACAGGGAGGAGGGAGCAAGCTTGTTTTCTGCTTCCTGGAGACTAGGACGCGGAACAATGGCTTCAAACTACAAGAGAGGAGATTCCATCTGAACACGAGGAAGAACTTCCTGACTGTGAGAACCGTTCAGCAGTGGAACTCTCTGCCCTGGAGTGTGGTGGAGGCTCCTTCTTTGGAAGCTTTTAAACAGAGGCTGGATGGCCATCTGTCAGGGGTGATTTGAATGCAATATCCCTGCTTCTTGGCAGAATGGGGTTGGACTGGATGGCCCATGAGGTCTCTTCCAACTCTTTGATTCTATGATTCTATCCTTTTATGGCTATATGCTAGAATAGTAGTTTAGGCCTGGGTAACAACGGAAAAATTTGTTTCTAAAATCGATTTGTATTTGGGGTTTTTTTTTGTTTCGATATTTGAAATAATTACAAAATTTTCCTTTTAAAAAGTTCGATATTTACGAAATTTCGTAAATGGTAAAAAATTAACGAATCGATTTCCGAAACAATAACGAATCGATTCGTTAATGGCGGACGCGACCGCGAAATACGCTAAAAAACCTCCAAAACCTTCTGAAGCTTCCCTCTCCCTCTGTTGGTGACTGTTGGTGTGATATTATAATTTTTTTTCACTAATTAAACCATAAAACTGGCCCAGACATGCGGAAATAATAACGAAACGACCTCAAACAATAACGAAACGAATACAATATCGAAATACGAAGCATTTACAAAACGTTTTTGAAAATTCGTTTTTTTTAATAATTGCTCCAGAATGGTTCGTTATCGTTTTGTAATTGAAAAAATTAACGAATTATTAACGAATTTGAATTAACGAAACGAAACCGCCCAGCCCTAATAAACACACTTCCACTTGCCTCACTTCCAACAGACCTCTGAAGATGGAAACCACAGATGCAGATGAAACATCAGGAAAGAATGCTTTGGGAACATGGCCATACAGCCCGAAAAACTCACAGCAAACAAATACAATCCATGATTCCATAGCATTGAGCCATGGAGGTTTAAATTGGTTCCAAACTGCATTCATTCCACAGTGTAGATGCTTCCCATTGCGGTCAGAGTCCACTCACCAGATGAGTTCTCGGTTGCCCTGCTGCAGCTTGCCGTTCTGGTCCAGGTATTGCTCAATGACCAGGTTGCCATTGGTGTCGTGGGCAGAGTTGTAGTTGGTGATCACACGAGCGGGGATGCCCAGGCAGCGGAGCACTAGGAAGCAAAGAGAAAGAGAGAAAATATGGATTGAGAAGGTGCCTCCCTCCTGTAGGAGCTCAGCCGACTGGGGTTGTCACACGGCCTCATGAAGAGGAGGATGGTTATGTTCACTCTCCTTCAGAGCAGGACCTTTCAGAGATTTCCATGTTGGATTTTAATGTAGATTCTCAGGGGTCTGTGAATGGAAGAGAGGGCACAGAACAAGCCGCAGTGCAAGGGGAGTTAGAACACTCTGGGATTGTTAGTTCTCAAGGCAGAGTGGTTTCCAGACAGTCTGATGGGAACCAGCTTGTGTTGCTAGATAAGGAAAGTGAAAGGAATGTGTTAACGAGCAACCGGGAGGAATCAGCCTTTGATAGACGGGGTCAAATCTGTCAAGATCGCCACCTGCAAGGGGGAGTCCGAAGGTCTGTCAGGAAAAAGATCTTGGAGTCCTCGTGGACAGCAAGTTAAACATGAGCCAACAATGTCAATGGGATTCTGGCCTGCATCAAGAGGAGCATAGTGTCTGGATCTAGGGAAGTCATGCTCCCCATGCTCTATTATGCTCTGGTTAGACCACACCTGGAATATTGTGTCCAATTCTGGGCACCACAACTGAAGGGAGATGTTGACAAACTGGCATATGTCCAGAGGAGGGCAACTAAAATGATCAAGGGTCTGGAGAACAAGCCCTATGAAGAGTGGCTTAAAGACCTCAGCATGTTTAGCCTGAAGAAGAGAAGGCTGAGAGGAGATATGATAGCTATGTATAACTATGTGAGAGGAAGTCACAGGGAGGAGGGAGCAAGCTTGTTTTCTGCTTCCCTGGAGACTAGGACGCAATGGAACAATGGCTTCAAACTACAAGAAAGGAGATTCCATCTGAACATTAGGAAGAACTTCCTGACTGTGAGAGCCGTTCAGCAGTGGAACTCTCTGCCCCAGAGTGTGGTGGAGGCTCCTTCTTTGGAAGATTTTAAACAGAGGCTGGATGGCCATCTGTCAGGGGTGCTTTGAATGCAATATTCCTGCTTCTTGGCAGAATGGGGTTGGACTGGATGGCCCATGAGGTCTCTTCCAACTCTTTGATTCTATGATTCAGTGCATGTCTAAGGTGCCCAACTATTCTATTGTCTGATGATCCGGACGAACACAGCTGTGGCTCTTTGGATTTCTAGGGATGTAAGCCTTTGGTTATTTTCTCCTCACATAACTGAGATAAATCACTGCCAGAGAGTTCTCCCCAGTGTGGGAGTATTTGCACAGTTTTGGGTAAACAATCCTGCAACAGAAATAAATGTGGGCTTTGGAAAGCAAATAAAGAAGGCACAATTGGACTTTTGTGCCAAAATAGTGTGTGTCTGTGTACACAATGCATTTTATACCAGCCATGGGCAAACTTTGGCCCTCCAGGTGTTTTGGACTTCAACTCCCACAATTCCTAACAGCCTACCGGCTGTTAGGAATTGTGGGAGTTGGAGTCCAAAACACCTGGAGGGCCAAAGTTTGCCCATGGCTAGTCAGGAGGTGTCACACACCAAGGCTGGAAGCACACCTCTGAACCCATGAACACTCCAAAGTTCTTTAGCAAATAAACAGTTTATTGAATAAATACAAGCAATATTTAAAAAGGGTGGAAAAGGCAAGTAAAAGATTAAGTAAGAAAGTCTAAAAACAATCCAAACTGACAAGTAGGCAAACGTAATCCATAAAAGAGCACAGAGATTATTCTTGATTTCACAGCAAAATCCACGAATGCAAAGTCCTTAAAACCCACAGAGGAACATGTCCAATGTCTCTTGAAAAGCCAGGGAACAAGGTTGCCCAGATCCAAAATCCACAGAAGAATTCCACAGGGAAACTTTCACCAAAAGCAACTTGAACATGAGTCTTGAGCAGAGAGTTCCATGAATCTTGACATGACATACATAAAAGACTTGCCCAGGTACCGACTTTGCGCTCACTGAAGGCAATGCTGTGAAAGTCCTATATTTATTCAAAAAGACCTACACAAAATGCATTCCGATTCCCTTGAGAACTCTCCTGCAAATTCCTCTTTTCCCTTATCATAGAACCATAGAATCCTAGTTGGAAGAGACCTCATAGGCCATCCAGTCCAACCCCCTGCCAAGAAGCAGGAATATTGCATTCAAATCACCCCTGAAAGATGCCCTTGATCATTTTAGTCGCCCTCCTCTGGACACCTTCCAGCTTGTTAACATCTCCCTTCCATTGTGGTGCCCAGAATTGGAACCAATATTCCAGGTGTGGTCTAACCAAAGCAGAATAGAGGGGTAGCATGACTTCCCTGGATCTAGACACTATACTCCTATTGATGCAGGCCAAAATCCCATTGGCTTTTTTTGCCGCCACATCACATTGTTGGCTCATGTTCAACTTGTTGTCCACGAGGACTCCAAGATCTTTTTCACACGTACTGCTCTCGAGCCAGGCATTGTCCCCCATTCTGTATCTTTGCATTTTTTTCTGCCAAAGTGGAGTATCTTGCATTTGTCCCTGTTGAACTTCATTTTGTTAGTTTTGGCCCATCATCTCTCTAATCTGTCAAGATCGTTTTGAATCCTGCTCCTGTCCTCTGGAGTCTTGGCTCTCCCTCCCAATTTGGTCTCATCTGCAAACTTGATGATCCTGCCTTCTAGCCCTTCATCTAAGTCATTAATAAAGATGTTGAACAGGACCGGGCCCAGGACGGAACCCTGCGGAAATGTGCATCCATAGTGTTTTAATGTGGTTTGGCATCAGGTGAACTGCCATTTGGCCATGTGCAGCAACAACCCTGTGGAAAATTCATTTGTGCCAAAATATATGTATTTGTCACTGTGCTGGAAATATGACCGAAAAATTATGCCGATTTCTGTGCAAAGATACAGAAGAGGGTTTTTGTGGAACCGCAGGGGGAAAAACAACATCTCAGATTTTTTTGCACAGGAATCAGCATGGATTTATTTATTTGCACAGGTTGCAGGAAATCTCAGTCCTCGGCGGAGCCCCAGAGCGGAACAAATCCGGAAAATAAAGAGAGCCGAAAGCAATGATGTCAGGGTTGAGTTGGAGGTTTGGCAGGAGCCAAATGGAAAGAGGTTTTGCAAAGGGAGAAAGCGGGAGGTCTAGTGGCACATTTTGCCATTGTACTTCTTGTCATGACCTCCATTCAAGTTCACTCCGGGTGCATCTACACTGGTGAATAGATGCAGTTTGACACCCCTTTAACTGCCAAGGTTCAATGCTATGGAATCCCAGGAGTTGCAGTTTTATGCGGTTCCTCACCTGTGCAAGCCACGGCTGCAAAGACCCAACATTGCCCATAACGGACGGGTTGGCATCCAAACTTCTGCCACCTCTGAAGGATGTCCACGCTTCCACTCCAGGCCATGGGACTCACGCCATCGTCATACTGGTTGTCCCATCGTCCAAAGAGGATGCCTTGGTCGTCATTGCAATTCACCTGCAGACCAAGACAGCAGAGCATATCAGAGCCATGGAGGCAACAGAGCTGAGGATGTTTAGCCTAGAGAAGAGAAGGCTTAGAGGGACAAAAAAGCCATATTTAAATATTGGAGGGGTGTCACATTCAGGAGGAGGCAATGGGGCATCCCTTCTGCTGCTGGGACACAATGGAGCCATGGATTTGAATGCCAGTAAAAGAGATTCCACCTAAACCTTAGGAATCACCTCTCCACCAAAGATTGCCCCAGGCACTAACAAGCCACACCAAACAACTGCCAGGCCATCAAATGCTAATCAAGGTGGTCAGTTGAAACATTCACACCTAGTTCAATGTATTGTCAAAGGCTTTCATGGCAGGAATCACTGGGTTCTTGTGGGTTTTTTCGGGCTATATGGCCATGTTCTAGAGGCATTTTCTCCTGACGTTTCGCCTGCATCTATGGCAAGCATCCTCAGAGGTAGTGAGGTCTGTTGGAATTAGGAAATGGGTTTATATATCTGTGGAATGACTGGGGTGGGGCAAAGAGATAGCTCTTCTCTGCTGGAGCTCTTAATACCTCTCAACCAAAGTTCTCCCCCAGGCTCAGCCAGGCCTTCAAATGCTAATGAAGGTGGTCAGTTGAAACATTCACACCTAGGTCCAGCAGAGAAGAGCTCTTTGCCCCACCCCAGCCATTCCACAGATATATAAACCCATTGTCCTATTTCCAACAGACCTCACTACCTCTGAGGATGCTTGCCATAGATGCAGGCGAAACGTCAGGAGAAATGCCTCTAGAACATGGCCCTATGGCCCGAAAAAATTGAAACATTCACACCTCGCTCCAGCAGACAAGAGTCCTTTGTCCCACCCTGGTCATTCCTCAGACATATAAACCCTTTTTCCTAGTTCCAACAGACCTCACTACCTCTGAGGATGCTTGCCATAGATGTAGGCGAAACGTCAGGAGAGAATGCCTCTAGACCATGGCCATATAGCCCCAAAAAACCTACCACAACCTTAGGAAGACCTTTCTTATGGTAGGAGATGTTCAGTTGTAGAATCCATTGCTGCTATGGATTCTGGTGGAATCTACCTCTCTGGAGGTTGTGAAACAGAGGCGGCATGACCATCTCTCAGGAGGGCTTGAATGGTATTGCCACATGTCCTACAACAACCTTAGGAAGACCTTTCTTATGGTAAGAGATGTCCAGTTGTAGAATCCCTTGCTGATGTGGATTCTGGTGGAATCTACCTCTCTGGAGGTTGTGAAACAGAGGCGGCATGACCATCTCTCAGGAGGGCTTGAATGGTATTGCCACATGTCCTACAACAACCTTAGGAAGACCTTTCTTATGGTAAGAGATGTCCAGTTGTAGAATCCCTTGCTGATGTGGATTCTGGTGGAATCTACCTCTCTGGAGGTTGTGAAACAGAGGCGGCATGACCATCTCTCAGGAGGGCTTGAATGGTATTGCCACATGTCCAACAACAACCTTAGGAAGACCTTTCTTATGGTAGGAGATGTTCAGTTGTGGAATCTGTTGCTGCTGTGGATTCTGGTGGAATCTAACTTTCTGGAGGTTGTGAAACAGAGGCAGCACGACCATCTCTCAGGAGGGCTTGAATGGTATTGCCACATGTCAGATTGGGCTTGGACTGGTTGACCCTTTGGGGTCTCTTTCCAATCCAGTGGAATGTAGACAAAGACATCCTACGATTCCACGAATCTCCTTCTCTGGAGGTTTGTAAACATCTCCTGGGAGGGCTTGGATTGTGTCTTCCTGCTTTGCAGAAAGTGGTGGGACTAGGTGGCCTTTGGGGAACCCTTTCAACTGCAATGGATTTTGCCCCTCCTTTAAAGTTCATACTGAAATGCAGTGGTCACAGCTATGATCCCATGACCTTTTGGCTTCTTACTCACCATGGCACTGACCACCCTGCTGACGTAGACGGGGCTGTTACGCTGGGAGCAGTCCTTGTCTTGGTTGCGGAGGAATTTGGGGTTGGTGTCCAGCAGCTGCAGGCAGATGTCCACAATCCCTTCTTCAAACTGGGAGAAGGTGGAAAAGAGGGTGAGCAAACACCTTTGTATGGTCCTTGTTTATTTACTTACTCTCTTTATACCCCACCTTTCTCGGCCCCAAAGAGGGCTCAAGGCAGCTTACATAGAGGCAACTATTCAATGCCTTAAAACACATACAATTAACATTAAAATTAAATTAAAATTTGTGCTGGTACGGCTGTACCAGGAGCTCCAACTTCCTTTTCTTTCT
>NW_026847438.1:3686610-3709110 GCF_025583915.1 Anolis sagrei ordinatus | reverse complement strand
AAGTTCGGACTGAAACCCAGAGCAGATTCACCACCCCTTCCTTCCCATCTCCACTCTCAGTGTTTTTTTTCCTTTGACATTTTGGGCCTCTGCAGGAATCTTTTGCAAGATTCAAGGGAGGAAATGGTCAAAGGGTCAGAGAGTCATAAGTTCAGCGAAACCACAAACATAGAGCCGCCATGAACATTTTTTTTCCACATCAGCTGAAACCAGAACCATATTTCACCCTCGTCTCTCTCCATTCCCCATCCACCCACTTTCTCATTCTTGCATCCCTTGGCTCTCTTTTATTTTAGGATATAAATCTCTCTGGGTGCATTGCATCCTTCGGAAAGGACGGCAGGAGGAAAAATTGACCTTTTTTGCAAGCGGGTTGCTGAGAAGGAATGCAACTTCCTCCCGGCAAACTCCAATGCAAATGTTTGTCCGAATTTCCCATGGCGATAAATGAGTGATGTCATGTCCTGATCAAACTGTGAAGACAAGCATCCAGACGGGTTACGGTCGGTGTCTGAATGGACCCTGTGAATGTCTCTTGCAAGAATGTGACGAGAAGAGGAAGGCGGCCAAGGATGGAGTGGGGCGGATTTAATGCCTCTTCTCCTCTTTGCATCTAAAGAAGTGGGTTGCAAACCATTTCATATTCCCTCCTTTTCTTGCAACCAAAGAAGTTCAATGTATTTCAACAGGGAGAAATGTAAAATACTACACTTCGGCAGTAAAAATAAAATGCAGAGTTATAGGATGACGGACATTCGGCTTGAAAAAAGTCCATGCGAAAGAAACTACAACTCTTATGATTTCATCATACGCAATAAAATCAGCTCATTCCTCAATTTCCTGCATAGAGATGTATAAAAATGCCTCATTTAAAATGTGATGGGAATTTCCCCTCGCCTATCTGTCAAAATAATGATGATGATGACACTATGAAGGGAGGAGCTGAGATGGGCAGCATTGATTCCTTTCTTCTGCAATTACTTTTTTGGGACTAAGGAGGTATAGCAAACATTCAAAGATATTCAAATCACTCAGGAGAAAGTAGCAAGCATGCAAATCCTGCGCTTCTTCTAGTTTTTCTGTAACCTTAGAGAACTCCCTCTTTCAGCATTCTCAATTGCCTCTCTGATGCTCCTACTGTGCTGTCAGGCTTTTGTTTTGCCTATCAAAAGGCTAGCAGATATATATATATATATATATATATATATATATATATATATATCTGCTAGCCTTTTGATAGGCAAAACAAAAGCCTGACAGCACAGTAGGAGCATCAGAGAGGCAATTGATTATATATATATATATATATATATATATATGATCAATTATGATATATATGATATATATGATCTATATATATATATATGATCTAAAGCTTCATTTCCCCTGTCTCTCCTGTTCTTAATTCTGCAACATAAGAATAACTCCTCTATATATGTTGTTGTGAGTTTTTCGGGCTGTAAGTTGAACTCCCGAGATTACAAAGAGAGAAGCTTTTCAAAAAAGAAAGAAAACGGAAGAGCAACAGTGGGGGAAACAAGTCTTTTATCATGAGATGGCAAATCAAATGGATACATCTTAAAGAAGATCTTCTGTTTAATTTCAAAACGGGGTGTGGCGAAGTTTAAGGGAAAACCAACTCTTCCCAATGCTTGGCTTATCCTGTGAGATGAAGTCCTTAATGGACCACAAGCAGCATGGGAGTCAATAGTGTGATGCGGCAACTAAAAAAACCAATGCGATTCTAGGTTGCATCATTAGGAGAATAGTATCTGGATCAAGGGAAGACAAAAGTCTTTTCTTCTGGTAAGACCTCACTATGAATAATTCTATGTCCAGTTCAGATTGCAGGAAAAAGAGATGTCATCCATATATTAGGAAGAATACTGAGTAAGAGCTATTCAAGAGTGAAGCATAGAATGCTTGGAAGCGTGATTGGGTCTTCTCTGCTGGCTATCTGACAGAATTTGGATGGACATCTGACAGGAAGGCTAGGATTGTGTCTTCCTGCTCGGCAGAACTGGGTTCGGCTTGATGGACCTTGAAGTTCTGTCCTACGCTAGGATTCTAAGATTCTATAAAGGGGGTTGCAACCCATTTTGTTTCTCTTCTTCTTTATTTGGGTTTGCATCCAAAGAGATGGGTTGCAAACCACTAAACAGCTGCTAAAAGAAATCTGTTGGTCTTAAAGGTCCCTTAGACCTCTTTCTCGTTTTTCTAGAACAGACTCACAAGCCTTGAGAATGAGATGGTTCATGTTTTGGCTGCTGAATGCATTTAATTCCCTTTCTTTTCCTTATTGGGTTTCACCCATGTTATCTTCTAAAATCTATGGTCTGCATGTCTGTGCCTTCAAGTTGCCTGTTGACTTATGGAGACCCCATGAATTTCTCAGGGTTTTCTTAGGCAAGGAAGATTCACAAGTGAGTCAATTAACCCACTTCACTTCCTTCTTTCTTTCCTTCTCCTGCAATTTTGGATTTCCGGAGAGCTGGCACTGGATCCGATGACGTTAGAATGGTGACTTTGCTCCACGTTTCAGTCCATAGAGTGTTGAACCCTTTCCCCAAAGTAGGGCAGTGCGTTGAACTTTAACTCATCTGAGGCTTTAAACGAGGTATGGGCAAACTTGGGCTCTTCAGGTCTTTTGGACTTTAACTCCCACAATTCCCAACAGCATAAAGTCCAAAACACCTGGAGGGTCCAAGTTTGTCCATGTTTGTTTTAAACCCAGATGAAATTGAATGACCGCCACAGAATCATAGAACTGGCACATGATACAAAATTGGCCAGAAGGATGCGATGCCGCTACTCATTGGCCAAACTGAGCCCCTCCAGAGGAGACCTACCTGGGCACCAGGGATTGAAGAGAAGGACGAACTCTCCCAGGTCGAAGCTGGACCCTTGGCCTTCCGTGGAGACGTCTACGGTGAGGCGGTAGCGGCCGATGCGGGCGTCCGGAGGAGGAAAGACGAAGAGGGTCAAGGAGGAGCCATCCTGGCCTTCCACAGCAGAGCTCCATATGGTCTCTTCCAGGGAGCAAGAGAGAGGGAAGGAGGACTTGGTCCCAGATGTCTCAATGGGGCAAGGACCTGCAGGAGGAAGGAGAAGCAGGAGGAAAAGGGGATGAAAAAGAAAAAGAGGGGGTGAAGAAAATGAGGAAGGAGAAGGAAAGGAGGAAGAAGAGAAAAAGGGGAAGAGGGCAAAGAGGAGGAGAAGGGGAAAGAGGAGAAAAGAAGAAGAGAGCAAGGAGGAGTAGAAGGGGAGGAGGATGAAAAGGAGGAGAGGATGGAGAAGGAAAGAAGGAAAAAGAAGAGGAAAATGGGAAGAGAATAAAGAGAAGGAGGAGAGAAGAGAAAAAAGAGAAGAGAGCAAGTAGGAGGAGGAGAAAGGAAGGAGGAGATGGAGGAGAGATGAGACAAGGGGAGGATGAAGAGAAGAGGGTGGAGAAGAAGGAAAGGAGAAAAAAGACGAGGAAAACGGGAATAGGGCAAAGAGGAGGAGAAAAGAGAAAGAGGAGAAAAGGAGAAGAGAACAAGGAGGAGTTCAAAGGAAGGAGGGAGATGAAAGGAGGAGAAGGAAAGGAGGAAGAAGACGAAAAGTGGAAAATGGTAAAGAGAAGGAGGAAAGAAGAGAAAAAAAAGAGGAGGAGAAGGGAAGGAGGAGAAGTAGGAGAGATGAGACAAGGAGAGGATGAAAAGGAGAAGAGGATGGAGAAGAAAAGCAGGAAGAAGACAAGCAAAAGGGGGAAAGGGCAAAGAGGAAGACAAAAGAGAAAGAGGAGAAAAGAAGAAGAGAGCAAGGAGGAGTTGAAAGGAAGAAGGAGTAGAGATGAAAAGGAAGAGAGGATTGAGAAGGAAAGGAAGAAGAAGAAGAGGAAAAGTGGAAGAGGGTAAAGAGAAGGAGAAGAAAAGAGAAAAAAGAGAAGAGAGCAAGGAGGAGAAGGAAAGGGAAAAAGGAGGCGAGATGAGACAAGGATGAAAAGGAGAAGAGAATTGAGAAGGAGAATGGAGAAGTGAATGAAGAGAATGGAGAAGGAGAATGGAGAAGTGAGAAAGAAGAAGAACAAAAGGGGAAGAGGATAAAGAGAAAAGAGAAAGAGGAGAAAAGAAGAAGAGAGCAAGGAGAAGTTGAAGGGAAGAAGGAGTAGAGAAGAGATGAAAAGGAGAAGTGGATTGGGAAGGAAAGGAGGAAGAAGAAGACGAAAAGTGGAAAATGGTAAAGAGAAGGAGGAAAGAAGAGAAAAAAGAGAGGAGGAGAAGGGAAGGAGGAGAAGTAGGAGAGATGAGACAAGGAGAGGATGAAAAGGAGAAGAGGATGGAGAAGAAAAGCAGGAAGAAGACAAGCAAAAGGGGGAAAGGGTAAAGAGGAGCAGGAGAAAAGAGAAAGAAGAGAAAGGAGGAGAAGGAGGAAAAGAAAAGAGAGAGAAAAAGAGTTGAAGAGGAGGAAGGTAGGGGCGGAGGCAGAATAAGAGGAATGTTGTTAGCACAGTGTTTTTTCCTTCCTTCTTTCTTTCTTTCTTTCTTTCTTTCTTCATTGGCTTGTGGGCTGCAAGGTGATACAGAAATACTTTTCAATAAATAGGTAAATCGCCCAAAGCAGCGCCAGACGGGGAGGTTTGTCAAAGCGTTGTTTTTGTCCCTTGGAGAAACGCAAAGGAGCCAAAAGGAAAAGCAAACACCACCGTGTCAATAAATGAAATTTACCATGGGCTCATCTCAAGGGACCCCCGCTCAAACATGAGAGAGAGCGCAGGCAAGCATTTCGGCATGTTTTGCTGATGTGCCCTTTTCCTGAGACGAAGCATTCGATGCACATTGCCTTCTAAGGCGATTTCCAAATCACAGGGTTGTTGTAGGTTTTTTCGGGCTATATGGCCATGGTCTGGAGGCATTCTCTCCTGACGTTTCGCCTGCATCTATGGCAAGCATCCTCAGAGGTAATGAGGTCTGCTGGAACTAGGAAAAAGGGTTTATATATCTGTGGAATGACCAGGGTGGGACAAAGGACTCTTGTCTGCTGGAGCCAGGTGGGAATGTTTCAACTGACCACCTTGATTAGCATATAATGGCCTGACAGTGCCTGGAGCAAACTTTTGTTGAGAGGTGATTAGATGTCCTTGTTTGTTTCCTCTCTGTTGTTGTGCTGTTGTAATTTTAGAGTTTTTTAATACTGGTAGCCAAACTATCTACAGGCCCACCAAGAAAATCCAACCAATGCTCCGTTCAGCAAAGGACAAGAGGGACCCTCTCACTTCTGCAGGAGTCTCCCGTGTACCATGCAGCTGTGGACAAGAACTCTACAGAGGGACCACCAAACGCAGAAATGCCCTAACACGAATCAAGGAACATGAAAGGCACTGCAGACTAGGTTCTTGTGGGGGTTTTCGGGCTATAGGGCCATGTTCTAGAGGCATTTCTCCTGACGTTTCACCTGCATCTAGGGCAAGCATCCTCAGAGGTAGTGTAGACTCCTTCAACCAGAGAAGTCAGCCATAGCAGAGCACCTGAGGAACCAACCTGGACATAACATATTATTTGAGAACACAGAAATGCTGGACCACTCTCACAACCACCATGTCAGGCTACACAGAGAAGCCACTGAAATCCACAAGCATGTGGACAAGTTCAACAGAAAGGAGGAAACCATGAAAATGAACAAAATCTGGCTACCAGTATTAAAAAAAACTCTAAAATCACAACAGCACAACAACAGAGAGGAAACAACCAGGGACATCTAATCACCTCTCAACAAAAGTTTGCTCTAGGCACTGTCAGGCCATTATATGCTATCAAGGCGGTCAGTTTAAACATTCACACCTAGCTCCAACAGACAAGAGTCCTTTGTCTCACCCTGGTCATTCCACAGATATATAAACCCCTTTTCCTAGTTCCAACAGACCTCACTACCTCTGAGGATGCTTGCCATAGATGCAGGCGAAACGTCAGGAGAGAATGCCTCTAGACCATGGCCACGCTTTTCTTCCTTGTAAGTGCAAAGCAAGCCATTTGGGCAGGAAAACTAGACGTCATTGCAGTGTGCATCTACACTGTTGAATCTGATGCTGTTTGATACCACTTTAACCCCCATGGCTTAATGTTTAACCTTGGAGAAGTTGCACCTGTAAAAGATTCTGATCAGAGACCAAGTGAGGAGAAGGAGGTTCTCCTGATGCATCCTTGGAACTTAAGCAACCTTTTCCTGGCTTGTCTGCAATGCAACTGAATTAAAATTCCACTCCTAAACATTCTTGGCCAGTTCCCACTTGAGCTTTGCCCCAGTCACTCTGCCCAGTTTGCATTATAGGAAACAAGGCGGCATATTTGACGGAGGGAAAGAAATAACATAACGTCCAGTGCTTGTGTTGAAATCCACTCCCATCCAGCAGCTGCATGACAACATCCCCGAAGGTCTCCAAGTTCTGAAGCTGCCTTGGAGGAACACCAAAACTTTGTCCTCAGAAGCAAAACAATAATAACCATATAAAATCACCTGATCCTTTGCAACAACATCAAAGAACAATATTGAAATCTGCACCATTTCTTTGGAGAACAGTCTGGCTACTAGACCTCCAAGTCTCTCCATTTTATTGCGTTTCATCTCTAGACAAGAGGCTGAAATTCCATGGCCAAAGACAAGAAAGGCTACTTTTTTTTGCTTGGAGACTATCTACTTGTAACCATTACTTAGTTTCAATTGGTTTGTTTGTTTATTTATTTATTTTGGACATTTATATCCCATTATTTTGGACATTTATATACCTCCACAGAGGGACTCAGGGCAGCTGACAACAAAAGCATAAATATTCATCTATATAAATAAAAATGTAATGGAGTTGTAGTAGTTTTTTCCGGGCTATATGGCCATGTTCTAGAGGCATTCTCTCCTGATGTTTCACCTGCATCTATGACAAGCATCCCCCTCACTACCTCTGAGGGTGCTTGCCATAGATGCAGGCAAAACGTCAGGAGAGAATGCCTCTAGAACATAGCCATATAGCCCAAAAAAACCTATAACAACCCAGCGACAATGATATCGAGCTGCTTTCAGGAGGGTCTCCCCAGCTGAGGAGATCCCTGAGGACCGCACCAAAGAGAGTCCTGGAACCTTGGTGAGGCCAGCAAAGCCAATTTCAGCGATAAAAATATTAAAAATAATAAATCCTCACCAAAGCGGAAGAAGTTCAGCGACCGAGGTGTTTTATTTGCGATTCAGCTGCAATAGGATGCAATAGTAGGGATAATTCCTCTACAAGCATATCGCTAGTGATTTCACAAACATATTTATAGAGAAAATACAAAGGAAACAATTCAAATCTCCCGCCCGCCCCTTGCCGGCCGGCTTCGCACTGATTGGTTGATAGCCCGAACAGCTGGGAGGAGGCTTGGCGGCCCACCTCGCCCTGGGCCAATCAGCAAGTTTCTCCGCCTCTGGAGAACCAATCGGCACACTTCTCTCGCTTCTGAAGATGAATCAGAAGCGAGAAGGCGGGACGACCGCGAACAATGGTAGGATGATAGGATTATAGATTGCCAGCCAGCTGGAATGTGAGGCTTTGTCTTGGCTGGCAAGGTGCGATCACCGTAAACAAAGGTTTTCCTGTCYGTGATGGGTTTTGGTGGAGGAAACAAACAGGATCAGGGCAGCGGACCTCGGGGGGATCAACGCTGCCCTTTGTAAATCAATCATAATGTCCGTATCCAAATAGACTTCCTCATCTCGCTAGACAAACTCAGAGGGYGAGAAAAGGAAATCATAAATGGCTTTTCTTTTGTCCATGCAGATGAGTCAATCAAAGGGAAGTTTCGAGGGAGGCAGGGATTCTCCCTCGAGCATTGCAACAGTCCTTGGTCACTTCTTTGTGGGGMAAAAGTCAAAGGGAAAGGGGGAAACGGACAATATTTCATGCATTATTTTCTTATACAAAGTTCATAAAGAAAGCCCCATTCCCACCCCATATCTTTATCAATTTTTATTAAAATAGTTGATTTTTATTTTTATTAAAAGACTTGAAATCCCATGTTCCTGGGGAAAGTCTGCAGCACAGGGGTGGCTTGTAGTCCAAATTTGGTCACAAAGGGTCATTTTCCCTGGTAGAAATCAGCAGACGGGCACTGAGCTGGCAGATAGCAAGATCCATCGCTCGGTCCTTGGGGAATCACAACTCCCTCCCAAGGACTGGGTCTCCTGCCCGGCCTCCTCCCCAGGGTCTCCTGGAGGCATCTATAGCAAGTCCCCGGCGGCAGGGCTTGGCAGGAACGAACGGCGATGGAGAGAAACGGACTGCTGCGGCGGAGCCGGCGGAGTTGACAATCAGCTGTTTTCTGTCAAATTATATTACTTAAAACAAAACAATTATTTCCCGGGCGAAGGGATCCAAAGTGAGAAAAGTGAGATAGCAGTTAGGCTTAGAATTAATTATAGAAAAATATAAAATTGGAACGGGGCCAATCCGCCATTTTGAGTTTTTAGCGGATACGGGGGTCCAATATCCGCAGTTCTGTATCCGCGGTTTTAACGGACACAGATTCGGCCTCCCCGGGACGCCCAGAAGGCGTCCCAGGCGGGCCCGCGGTTGCCCGGAGCCCGGATAGGAGTTTATTCTATGTTTGGGTTAATCTGAGGCAGGGAAGGATACAAAGTATCATGCGGAGAAGTTTTAAAGTTGCAAAACTCAAGTACTTTTATTAGGGATTTGTTACATAGTAAGGAGAGGGGAAAGTAATAGAAGGCTGAGTGCAGTTCTAGTTTTGAGCTGCCTGCAGGGGCACATTTCATCAGTTGGTCCCAACTTGGCTCCCAGGAACTGCGGAACTCTCCACTGCGGTTCAGACCAATTTGAAGGCGGGGGTCTCCGCCGCTCTCGGGGACAATTCCAGCCATGAAAGTCTTCAACAACACATTAAAAATGTAATGTTCACCTTACTCTGCATTCAAGTTCTGGATAGAAGTGAATGCTCTTCGTTTAAACTCCCTTCATTCCATCTCCCAAAACAAAAGGGCATTTACCTGGATCCAGTAACAGCCCCTTTAGTAAATATTTTTGTCTTAATTTCCAAACAGGAACATAAACCCCATGTTTGTGTCTTGGAAGGACACGCAATGAAATGCATTAATGCTTCATGGTTTCAGCAGGCACTGTTTGGCAACCTGAACCTTTATTTACGCCTCACCTGGATGAGGAGGCGGGTGCTCCATTTAGCTCCCGAAATGAACAGCAGCCTCCTGTGTCTCGAAGCCGGCCAAGCCTCCGGTGCCAGGAAGTCTGGGGTGGGCTTGGGTTTGGGTGCGGACCCTCCCCACACCTGGCCACACAAAGAGGAGGCTTGTGAAGAAGCAGCCGAGGACTGGGTGGAATGGGTTGGGGACAAACACCCACCCGAAGAGGAGCAAACCTTCCTTCCATCCCTCCACCCTGGAATATGTTTGCAAGCGGCCGTCTGTCCGAAGGAGGCAAAGTCCTCCGCAGCCTAATTTTGGGCTCAAGTGGGAAGGAGCTGTGACTCCGCTCCCACGGGATGAGTCCTGGCACTGGACAAAGAGCCGTGGTGTGTGTTCCTTACGCCCCCGCATTGAGTTCCAACAAAAAGTATGTTTAGCTTGGGCAAAACGAGGCTTGGAAGGGGGCAAGAGAGCCTTGTTTACATATTTCAAAACATGTTGCATTGAGGAGGAAGGGGCAAACTGGGACATATTGGAGCAATGGATTCAAACGGCAAAAAAGGAGAAGGATCCCACTTAAACAATAGGAATAACTGGGTTGTTGTAGGTTTGTTCGAGCTATATGGCTATGGTCTAGAGGCATTCTCTCCTGACATTTCGCCTGCATCTATGGCAAGCATCCTCAGATGTAGTGAGGTCTGTTGGAACTAGGAAAAAGGGTTTATATATCTAGGAAAAAAGGGTTTATATATCCTTTTTTTCCTAGTTCCAACCCAGTTTTGGACAAAGTAATTCGAGGCGGATAAGGACGACATGGATAGGGCCCAGAGAAGGGCCATCAAAATGGTCAAATGTGTGGAAATTATGAATTCCTATAAAGATCAGCTTAAGGAGCTAGGGATGTTTAGCCTGAAGAAGAGAAGGCTCAGAAGAGAAATGAGCGACAGGCTTAGATATCTGGAAGGATGTTCCATTGAGGAGAAAAGGGCAAGGCTTGTTTTCTGCTGCTCTGGAGACTGGGACCAAATGGAGCCAGAGAAATTCAAATGGAAAAGAGATTCCAGAGAAATCTTAGGAAGAATCATAGAATCCTAGAATCCTAGAGTTGGAAGAGACCTCATGGGCCATCCAGTCCAACCCCCTGCCAAGAAGCAGGAATATTGCATTCAAAGCACCCCTGACAGATGGTCATCCAGCCTCTGTTTAAAAGCTTCCAAAGAAGGAGCCTCCACCACACTCCGGGGCAGAGAGTTCCACTGCTGAACGGCTCTCACAGTCAGGAAGTTCTTCCTCATGTTCAGATGGAATCTCCTCTCTTGTAGTTTGAAGCCATTGTTCCATTGCGTCCTAGTCTCCAGGGAAGCAGAAAGGAAGCTTGCTCCCTCCTCCTCCCTGTGGCTTCCTCTCACATATTCATACATGGCTATCATATCTCCTCTCTCAGCCTTCTCTTCTTCAGGCTAAACATGCCCAGCTCCTTAAGCCGCTCCTCATAGGGCTTGTTCTCCAGACCCTTGATCATTTTAGTCGCCCTCCTCTGGACACATTCCAGCTTGTCAATATCTCTCTTGAATTGTGGTGCCCAGAATTGGACACAGTATTCCAGGTGTGGTCTAACCAAAGCAGAATAGAGGGGTAGCATGACTTCCCTAGATCTAGACACTATGCTCCTATTGATGCAGGCCAAAATCCCATTGGCTTTTTTTGCTGCCACATCACATTGTTGGCTCATGTTTAACTTGTTGTCCACGAGGACTCCAAGATCTTTTTCACACGTCCTGCTCTCGAGCCAGGCATCGTCCCCCATTCTGTATCTTTGCATTTCGTTTTTCCTGCCAAAGTGGAGTATCTTGCATTTGTCACTGTTGAACTTCATTTTGTTAGTTTTGGCCCATCTCTCTAATCTGTCAAGATCGTTTTGAATTCTGCTCCTGTCCTCTGGAGTATTGGCTCTCCCTCCCAATTTGGTGTCGTCTGCAAACTTGATGATCCTGCCTTCTAGCCCTTCATCTAAGTCATTAATAAAGATGTTGAACAGGACCGGGCCCAGGACGGAACCCTGCGGCACTCCACTCGTCACTTCTTTCCAGGATCTGTTGGAAGGGCTTAGATTGTGCCTTCTTGCCTGTCAGGATAGGGTTGGACTGGATGGCCTTTGGAGTCTCTTTCCATTATGTGATTTGGAGCACACAAACACACCCCCAGGAGTCCCCAGGGTTGTTGGAGAGGAACACAAGGAGCGAGGCCTTCCCTCCGCCTTCTGAGATCATGCGTATTTTTGGTGCCGAGTCCGCCGGGTGGGGAGCCGACCCCTGGCATGAACTTTGCGTTTGTTTTGCCCAGACACTGTTTCGCCCTTGGCATGAAAGAGGCTACTCTTCCCTCTGGGCCCTGGACAGGGATGGGCAGCCTGCGCCTGGCGTGACGCTGCACTTCTCCCTGGTGTTGTATCGCTCTTTCTTGCAGGAGAAGGAGGCCAGACCTTTGTGGGTTGCGATGAATAGAGCTTCTGCAAGGCCAAGTGTGAAAGCAGCGCTCTGTCTCACCTGCAGCTGCCTGCCTGCCTGCCAAGAGTTTGCTATGCTCTAAACAAGGAGCAGTGGAAGTTTACCAGAGTGATATAGTAGAATCCTAGAGCTGAAGGAGGTCCCCAAAGGTCATCCAGTCCAACCCCCTTCTGCCAGGCAGGAAGACACAATCAAAGCCCTCCCAAGAAGAACTGTGTTAAGGGGTCACAGCATTAGGAAGGTTGGGAAGCACTGCTCTTCACTGAACATATAATGCAGTTTCAGGACCCATATAATCCAGAATATAAAGGCACATAATTCACATTATCTTCTTTGAACCAGATTATCTGAGTCCACATAATACAATTCAAAACAGGTAATCTGAATTTTATACAGTGTAGAAGGAGTAGGTGTAGACTCACATAATCCAGTCCAAAGCAGATAATGTGTATTATTTGCTTTGACAATCTGGATTATATGATAGTATACAAGGGGCCTGTGTTTGATTTTCTGTTCACATCCATAGCACTTTGGCAAATAAACCACCTTTCATCCTCAACAAGAGTTAGGCCCCTTCTACACTGCCATTTACAATCCAGGATGCCTGGTTTGAACTGGATTATATGGCAGTGTGGACTTGCATAATCCAGTTCAAAGCAGATAATCTGAATTGTCTGCTTTGATAAGTGGTGCAGTGGGTTAAACCCTTGTGCCAGCAGGACTGAAGATCAACAGGTTGGAGGTCCAAATCCAGGGAGAGCACGGATGAGCTCCCTCTGTCAGCTCCAGCTCCCCAAGCAGGAACATGAGAGAAGCCTCCCACAAGGTGAGTCCCCCTTTGGGGGCAGAGAAGGGCGGGGGTACAAATATTTGAAATAAAAAATAAATAAAACATCAAAACATCCGGGCGTCCTCTGGGCAACGTCTTTGCAGATGGCCAATTCTCTCATGCCAGAAGCAACTTGCAGTTTCTCAAGTTGCCACTGACATGGGGGGGGGGGGGAATCTGGATTATATGATGCTTACACTTGCTTGTGTCACAATCAGGATGGCAGCTCCAATGTGGACARGTTGGTTAAAATTGGCCTCTGCTTCCTTCTGTGCAGAAGTCATTGATACTGTGTATATGTTTAACTGTTAGAATATATTTGTGTTGGTAACAGTAGCTGAAAGCTAGAGTTAACTGGTTGTATCCACAGTGCGGTTGCCAAGGAGACCAGGCAGGAGAATGAGAAGTGGGCGGAGCCAAGCAAGAGAATGTTATCTGCGTCTTTGAAAAGAAGCAGTTCAGTTGGGAGTTAGGAGTCGTAGTTAGCACTTGAGAGAGGAGAGTGGAGAAGCAGTGTGTGTGAATAGCTGGAGGTTTCTTCAGTCTAGGAAGGCTGAAGGGAGAAACCTAAATAGTATCATTAGTCAGAGAGGACTAAGGGAAGCTTGTTTTAGATCACTAGTTAGGAAAGAACTAGAGATCTAGGGTTTGCTCAAGAAAAGATCAATTTGGAAGGCTATTCACCTCAGGAAATATTGCTTATTTAAGTGCTTCACCACAGTAAAAGACAATCACAAGTTGTGTCATCGAGAAGAGTGAACTGTATTGCAAACCAAGTTACATTCAAAGTTCTCTAAGTTATTCCAAGTTATTTAACAGCCTGCAACCATACGCTTTGTACAAAATAAACTTATTAACTTTTGTTGAAGACCGTGTCATCTCCTTTAATCTGCGTCTGGGGAGCTAGTTCTCATCGGCAATACCTCACGTTGGTGGCAGTTACCTTAATTACATCCATAATCATCCACACCTGTATAATTGGTGGCAGAATTTAAGAACAGTCCGTGCAATTGGTGACAGTGGGTGGAATCTTTAAAGTTAAAACCCTATACCCTGTCTGTTGTTGGAATTGCAGCACCTTCGCAATTGGCACAATTGTACAACTGGTGCGAGCAGAGGCTTCACACTTCTTTTACCTTGACTGCCAACCTCTTCATTAAACCCTTGTCAGGTTTTACAATGTATTATAATGTAATATAGCTGAGTCATGCATTGTTAATAGGCTTCTATTGGAAATGCTGAGTCATGCATTAACTGTATATAGGGAATCATTTGGGGAATGTGTTCTGGCCTAGTCCAGGTGATTGTGAATGATGCAATCCTGGGTTTGAGTTAAGTTAATGAGTTGGGAACCAATCAGTGATTGCTATGTGTAAATGTACAGAATTGTATATAAGGAAGTCATGTACAGTGTATATTTCTCTCCTTGTGCTGTGATGCTGTTTGCCAAAAGCTCTGTGTAATTTATTGGGGGAACCTGTCTGCTAAGACAGGATATAACCATGTGCTGTGGTGGGTTTGTGGTGTCATCTAGATTGGAGGAGAAAACAATAGTAAAACTGACAATGGCCGGGCATGAGCTCAGGTGCCTGTGGGGAGTTCCAGAGTGACTGCAGTTTGTGGGAGCAGTTGATTGAAAATACTGTGCAGGAAGAAGCTACTGGAAAGCGCTGAAGTTGTGCAACTGATCTGCTGCTGAATTGTGAGATAAAGCGCAACAACCCTTGACCAGGGAAAGGAATGATATGATCCAGATACTCATGGACTGCAATTCACAACGTCCATGTTGTAATTCCGACTCTTGCCTTCAATGCTGTGTGGAAAAAGATCCCCAGCTGAGCAAGACTCCGAGCTCTTCCGCTATCTGTGTGTCTTCTGGCAAGATCCCAAAGAGGAGGCAAACGGGCAGGGCTCTTTCCTTGCAAAAGGCCATGTGTTGCTTTGCTGTGGGAAAGGCCAGCCCTAGAGCTTCCTCCCTTTGTTACTTTCCATGCACTTTTCACATTTTTGCCTGATTCACCACCCACAGCCTGAGGCCGAGAGATAAAGCAAGAGGCAGGAACTCGAGGAGAACACAACTCCTCCGCCTCCCGTTTCTCCATCCCCAAATAGACTGGATGGGGGATGCTTTCCTTTCCCAAAAACAGTGCCTAGCCAAACTTTGGAAAAATTACCAGAATCCCGCAGGCAGCAGTGAGGATATTGGAAGGTGCAAAGCACTGGGACTGGGACTTCTTCTCCTTCTGTTCCTTCCTAGCCAATTGAAGGACATAACACGATGTAATGTGGTTTTGTTCCAGGATCATAAATGTCATTCCCTAATTGGTTGTATCATAAAAACATGGGCAAAGTTTATTAAACTGCACAAACTTTGTATCTACAAGAGAGACATCATGCAGTGTATTTTCCTCTAGCTTTCCAATAAATGTTTCAACCAATTCAACTGGCGGCCACAAAAACAAAGTTTCTGGAGTAGAACAACTATGTCCAAAGTAAGTACCACACAATTAAACAGGAAATAACATTTTTAAACCAGGAACAGAAAATGTTTCAAATTTTGTTGCATATTGCAATGCAGCAGACAGTTCTGCCAACGCAATTATAGAATCATAGAATCCTAGAATCAAAGAGTTGGAAGAGACCTCATGGGCCATCCAGTCCAACCCCATTCTGCCAAGAAGCAGGAATGTTGCATTCAAATCACCCCTGACAGATGGCCATCCAGCCTCTGTTTCAAAGCTTCCAAAGAAGGAGCCTCCACCACACTCCGGGGCAGAGAGTTCCACTGCTGAACGGCTCTCACAGTCAGGAAGTTCTTCCTCGTGTTCAGATGGAATCTCCTTCTTGTAGTTTGAAGCCATTGTTCCATCGTGTCCTAGTCTCCAGGGCGGCAGAAAACAAGCTTGCTCCCTCCTCCCTGTGGCTTCCTCTCACATATTTATACATGGCTATCATATCTCCTCTCAGCCTTCTCTTCTTCAGGCTAAACATGCCCAGCTCCTTAAGCCGCTCCTCATAGGGCTTGTTCTCCAGACTTTTATCATTTTAGTCGCCCTCCTCTGGACACATTCCAGCTTGTCAACATCTCTCTTGAATTGTGGTGCCCAGAATTGGACACAATATTCCAGGTGTGGTCTAACCAAAACAGAATAGAGGGGTAGCATGACTTCCCTAGATCTAGACACTATGCTCCTATTGATGCAGGCCAAAATCCCATTGGCTTTTTTTGCCGCCACATCACATTGTTGGCTCATGTTTAACTTGTTGTCCACGAGGACTCCAAGATCTTTTTCACACGTACTGCTCTCGAGCCAGGCATTTCCCCCATTCTGTATCTTTGCATTTCGTTTTTCCTGCCAAAGTGGAGTATCTTGCATTTGTCCCTGTTGAACTTCATTTTGTTAGTTTTGGTCCATCTCTCTAATCTGTCAAGATCGTTTTGAATCCTGCTCCTGTCCTACAGGATGTGCTGAAGTTTGTGCGCAGTGCAATCCCAGTCACAGCTACATTGGCCATATAATCAGGGCCGGCCCTAGGTAATATTCAGGTGTCAGCAAAGAGTATTTTGCCCCCTCCAAACCAAAAAATAAAAGGTAGAAGGTAGAGGTGGTGGCTGGGAGGGCCATTGCACAATTAAGACTCGTGCGCCAACTGCGACCGTACCTTGGGAAGGCGGATCTGGCCAAGGTGGCCCATGCCTTAGTCACCTCTAGACTGGATTACTGCAATGCACTCTACGTGGGGCTGCGCTTGAAAACAGCCCGGAAATTTCAGATGATCCAACGGGCGGCAGCCAGGTTGTTAACTGGGGCTCCTTACAGGGAGCGGTCAACCCTCCTGTTCAAGGAGCTCCACTGGCTGCCATTCATCTACCAGACCCAATTCAAGGTGCAGGTTCTTACCTACAAAGCCCTGAACGGTTTGGGACCCGCCTACCTGTGTGACCGCATCTCTGTATACAAACCCACACGATCTCTTCGATCATCTGGAGAGGCCCTGCTCTCGATCCCACCAGCATCACAGGCGCGATTGGTGGGGACAAGAGAGAGGGCCTTTTCGGTGGTGGCCCCTCGACTCTGGAACTCACTCCCTAAGGACATCAGGCAGGCCCCAACCCTGGCAGTCTTTAGGAGGAGCTTGAAGACGTGGTTGTTCCAGTGTGCCTTCCCGGAATAATGATCCCATATACTTTGTCCTCCAAAGCACTTTACATTTTTAGGTCTGTTCGTATGGCTTTCCACAAACACCACTATCACCTTTTCGTCCATGCTTCAGCACTATTTCCAATTTTAATTTTACATTTGGCCTTCCCACAGTTTTAATTGTATGTTGTCTTATTGATAATCTTGTATGTTATTGTCTATGTTTTTTTATTTTAATTGCTTGTATTGTTGTGATTATTGCTTGTATTTGGGCTCGGCTTCATGTAAGCGATTCAAAGGATTAAGGGTCTGGAGAACAAGTCCTATGAGGAGTGGCTTAAAGAGCTGGGCAATAATCACGGCCGGCCCTAGGTAATATTCAAGTGTAAGTAAGCAGAGTATCCGCACCCGCAGCTGGACATGTTTAGCCTGCAGAATAAAAGGCTGAGAGGAGACAAGGTGAGGGCCATGGCTCAAGAGGTGAGGGGAAGTCATAGAGAGGAGGGAGCAAGCTTGTTTCAGCTGCCCTGTAGACTAGGACGCAATGGAACAATGGCTTCAAACTACAGGAAAGGAGATTCCATCTGAACATGAGGAAGAACTTTCTGACTGTGTGAGAGAGTTGTTCAACAATGGATCTCTCTCTCTACCCCAAAGTGTGGTGCAGGCTCCTTCTTTGGAGGCTTTAAGCAGAGGCTGGATGACCATCTGCTGGGAGTGCTTCTAATGTGATTTTCCTGCTTCTTGACAGAATGGGGTTGGACTGGATGGCCCATGAAGTCGCTAGGATTCTATGATTCTATGGTTCTATTATTCTGAATCTTTATTCGGGATCAAAAGTGGAGGCCATGTGAATCTCTGTAAAGAATAACTAATCGGATTTCAGCATCTTTGCACATCTGTACCAAAAATGAATTCCAAGGAACTGGCCACAACTTCTCCATCCCCAGCTCTCTTTGGCATATGGCTTTCCACCCTTCTCCAAATGTGCCAGGAGTTCTTCCATTCCAACCCAAACAACCTCCTTCTAAAGACGGTTCTTTGTGCCAGGTTTCTTTCTCCATTTCTTATTGTTCGGCTCCAGACAAAAGGAGGAAAGGAGAACTGGGGTGGCTTTTGGTCCTTGCTTTGATGTTGGGACTCAAAGAGAGAGGAAAGGGAGGGAGCCATCCTTGAGGAATTTCACAGTCAGGCCTTGAAAAGACATTGAGGGCCCGGCAGCCATGGAGGTGTTGCGAAAACAAACACAAAGCTATTTGTGGAGGAAGGAAATATTTCTGCTGAAAATGAGAGGAGGAGGAGGAGGAGGCTGGAGAAGACTTTTTTTTTTGCTACCAGGAGTCATAGCCTTACTATATATAAATTATAGTCATAACAGTAAATGTAATAGTGTTAAATTAGAAAATAAATGTTCTATTGTATTTTCCTCATCTCTTCTTTAACATCATAGTAACTTTTTCTTCATTGGATAACAATGGATGAAGACCAAGATGTATTTATTACTGTGCTTATATATTTATTACTGTGCTTATATACCGCCGTTTCTCAGCCTAAATCGGCGACTCAACGCGGTTTACAACACAACGACAAGCAGCAATATTCCATTAAAAAGCATAAAAACACATACACAATACACAATATTATTGGGCCACCAATAATAATCCAATGCATCTCTTAATTGTAGTCGCAATCCAATTTCGTCGTCTGTGATTAACCAATCCTTGTTCATCAGTTTCGTTGCATCAGATTAATCGAATGCTTGTTTAAACATCCATGTCTTCAACCTTTTTCGGAATACCATCAGCGAAGGGGCTGATCTCACCTCTATGGGGAGGGCGTTCCAAAGCCGAGGGGCCACCACAGAAAAGGCCCTGTCTCTCGTCCCCGCCAGCCGCACCTGTGAAGCAGGCGGGATAGAGAGCAGGGCCTCCCCAGAAGATCTTAGGGTCCTGGTGGGCTGATAGGCCGAGATACGTTCGGATAGATAAGTTGGGCCAGAACCGTTTAGGGCTTTAAAGGCCAGCGCCAGCACTTTGAATTGGGCCCGGTAGCAAATCGGCAGCCAGTGGAGCTGGTACAGCAGAGGAGTTGTATGCTCCCTGCGCCCCGCTCCGGTTAGTATCATGGCTGCCGCCCGTTGGACTAATTGGAGCTTCCGAGCCGTCTTCAAAGGCAACCCCACGTAGAGAGCGTTGCAGTAGTCAAGACGGGATGTAACCAGAGCGTGGACTACCGTGGCCAAGTCAGACTTCCCAAGGTACGGTCGCAGTTGGCGCACAAGTTTTAACTGTGCGAATGCTCCCCTGGTCACCGCCGAAACCTGGGGTTCCAGGCTCAGCGATGAGTCCAGGATCACACCCAAACTGCGAACTTGCGTCTTCAGGGGGAGTGCGACCCCGTCTAACACAGGCTGTAACCCTATACCCTGTTCGGCCTTGCGACTAACCAGGAGTACCTCTGTCTTGTCTGGATTCAATTTCAATTTGTTCGCCCTCATCCAGACCGTTACAGCGGCCAGGCACCGGTTCAGGACCTCAATAGCCTCCTTAGTAGCAGGTGGAAAGGAGTGACAGAGTTGGACATCATCTGCGTACAGATGACACCGTACCCCGAAACTCCGGATGATCTCGCCCAGCGGCTTCATGTAGATGTTAAACAACATGGGAGACAGTATTGAACCCTGAGGAACCCCACAAGACAAAGGTTGTGGGGTTGAACAGGAGTCTCCCAGTAACACCTTCTGAGACCGACCCTCGAGGAATGAGCGGAGCCACTGCAGAACAGTACCTCCAAGACCCATCCCCGCGAGGCGTCCCAGAAGGATACCGTGGTCGACGGTATCGAAGGCCGCTGAGAGATCGAGCAGCACCAACAGGGACACACTCCCCCTGTCGAGCTCCCGACGCAGATCATCCACTAAGGCGACCAAGGCTGTCTCGGTACCATGCCCCGGCCTAAAGCCAGACTGTGCCGGATCCAGATAATCCGTGTCTACCAAGAATGCCTGGAGTTGTGAGGCCACCACACGTTCCATGACTTTGCCCAAAAAGGGGAGATTGGAAACAGGCCGATAGTAAGATGTTAAAAATGTTCCTGTTCTATATTCACTCTTGTACCCTTTCTTTCCCCATTCCTCATATCTTTGCAATAGAAATTATATGCAAAAATAAACAATTGTCATTGTAAATACTGTAAATTTATAGCTGTGTGTGTGTGTTCAGAAATGGGAATCTTTTCAAGGATAACACTATGTAACACAGTTTTTGTTCCCAGAATATAAATGTCATTTCCTAATTGGCTCTTTCATAAAAATGTGGGAAAAGTTTATTAAACTGCAAAAACTTCTGTTTCTGCAGAAAGGACACCATCCTGCAGCTCAGTTTTTCAATGAATATCTAATAGAGTCTCAGCCAATTCAACCTAGTTTGTGGCAGCCACAAAAAAGAAATTTCTGGAGAAGAACAACTACCGTATATGCTCGAGTATAAGCCAGCCCGAATACAAGCAAGGCACCTAATTTTACCACAAAAAACTGGGAAAATGTATTGATTGAGTATAAGCCGAGGGGGGAATGCAACTGCTACTGGACAATTTCAAAATAAAAATAGATAGCAATGAAATTACATTGATAGAGGCATCAGTAGGTTAAATGTTTTTGAATCTATATATATAAGAACCTTAAGGTCATAATTAGGCGGTCAAAAACGGCTAAACCACCGGACGAAATCTCACCACATTTGCGCTGTTAATACCTTTTCCCCCAAGGTATGACCAACAACCCTCAAAACACCAATACGCAACAACACAAACGCACAATACCAAAAAAACACGGAGCATGCGCAGAGGCCTCGGGAGGAAAACAATGAGGAAGGACTCCATTTCCCAGCTTCCCCTGTGCCCAAATCTCCCTCCGCATGCGCACTGCCGTCTGCCTGCCTCCCTCTACACGAGCCCAGCCTGAGAAAGCCCACCAGACCGATATAAGCACTCATGCTCGGGGAGGGCATGGGAGCTGCGGGGGGCCGCCGAGGGCAACTAAAACGACATGAAACGGGAGGGAGAGAAAGAGGGAAAGAAGGAGGGAAGGAGAGAAAGAAGGAAAGAAAGAAAGATAGAGAAGAAAGGAGGGAGAGAAAGAGGGAAAGAAGGAGGGAAGGAAAGAAAGAAAGCAGGGTAGAGAAGGAAGGAAGGGGAGAGGAGGGAAAGAAGGAGAGAAGGAAAGAAAGAAAGGAAGATAGAGAAGGAAGGAAAGAGAGGAGGAGGGAAAGAAGGAGAGAAGGAAAGAAAGAAAAGTAGAGAAGGAAGGAAAGAGAGAAGGAAATAAAAAAGTGAAAGAAGGAAGGAAGGAGAGAAGGAATGAAAGAGGGAAGGAAGGAAGGAAGGAAGGAAGGAAGGAAGGAAGGAAGGAAGGAAGGAAAGAGACAAGGAAGGATGAAACCAAACAGCAAAGGAAGCAAGAAAAGAAACAGGTAGAGAAGGAAGAAAGAAGAAGAGAAAGAAAAAGAGGGAAAGAAGGAAAGAGGGAGGGAAGGAAGGAGAGAGAAAAAGAAGGAGGAGAAAGAGGGAGGGAAGGTTTGCCACAGCTAGTATTTATATAAAACTGTAATTTAAGATAAGACTGTCCAACTCTGATTAAAGCATTTTTCTAACCTTCTTCAGTGTAAATGTGCTTACGTATCCTTCCACTAATAATAGAATAAAATAATAAATGTAATAACAATAATACATAGAGTAAAATAATGAATGTAATAATTATAATAATGAATAGAGTAAAATAATAAATGCAATAATAACAATAATAATAGAGAAAAATAATAAATGTCATAACAATAATAAATAGAGAAAAATAATAAAAGTAATAACAATAATACATAGAGTAAAATAATAAATGTAATAATAACAATAATAAATAGAGAAAAATAATAAATGTAATAACAATAATACATAGAGTAAAATAATAAATGTAATAATAACAATAATAATAATAAATAGGGAAAAATAATAAATGTAATAACAACATGACATCTCAATCAAAGAGATAAATGCTGAAGATAAACCATTATTATTATTATTATTATTATTATTATTATTATTATTATTATTCTGCTTTATCTCTCCCGAATTGTACGCCACCAATTTCTTATTTGTATTAATTGCTTGCCCAAACACTAAAAAGATTTACATGAAAATAGTTTTAAAATTCTGCCTACACACACGTGTTTTTATACCAATATTTTATATAAATGATAGAAGGAAGAATGGTTTGAAGTAAACCACCAGATACGTCTTGGGAGGGATAAGGGAGCGCTTATCGTGGTGTAGATAAGTTCCAATATTTTGTACAGCTTTCTGGCTCAAGCTGTTGAAGTCTTTTTGAACTGGATTTTCAGATTGATTTCCCTTATCTTTTTTTCTTGAGCGGAGACCGACTCCTCTCCCTCTTTAACCCCCAGGGCCTCGATGATAAAGGAACGACAATAGCCAAGATGCCATCTATGCCAAGGGCTGTGCTTCTCTCTATAGCAGTCCTTTCTGCCAAGCAGAGCTTAGAATGCTTTACATCAGGAGATGTAAACAGACCCAAACCTCTGGCTGGGAGCTTACAACCTCTCAGCTTTACAGCATCTGAGGGAAACAGTCCTAAAGTTTCAGAAGAAAATGGTTTTGCAGACCCAAAGAACTCCAGCTGGAGAATCAACATAGCCTTAACTGGTAGGTCTACTTGGGACCCAAGACACAGATTGGAACCGGTAGTAGAACCCATATCAGCAAAGTTTAGACAGTAGATTGCCTGGGAGGGGTTAAAAAAGGGTTTTCCTTGTTAAAGAAATAAATAGTTCTCCAAGCAAGGTGCCTGTCC
>NW_026847438.1:3660021-3685395 GCF_025583915.1 Anolis sagrei ordinatus | reverse complement strand
CGATTTAGGCTGAGAAACGGCGGTATATAAGCACAGTAATAAATATATAAGCACAGTAATAAATACATCTTGGTCTTCATCCATTGTTATCCAATGAAGAAAAAGTTACTATGATGTTAAAGAAGAGATGAGGAAAATACAATAGAACATTTATTTTCTAATTTAACACTATTACATTTACTGTTATGACTATAATTTATATATAGTAAGGCTATGACTCCTGGTAGCAAAAAAAAAAGTCTTCTCCAGCCTCCTCCTCCTCCTCCTCCTCCTCTCATTTTCAGCAGAAATATTTCCTTCCTCCACAAATAGCTTTGTGTTTGTTTTCGCAACACCTCCATGGCTGCCGGGCCCTCAATGTCTTTTCAAGGCCTGACTGTGAAATTCCTCAAGGATGGCTCCCTCCCTTTCCTCTCTCTTTGAGTCCCAACATCAAAGCAAGGACCAAAAGCCACCCCAGTTCTCCTTTCCTCCTTTTGTCTGGAGCCGAACAATAAGAAATGGAGAAAGAAACCTGGCACAAAGAACCGTCTTTAGAAGGAGGTTGTTTGGGTTGGAATGGAAGAACTCCTGGCACATTTGGAGAAGGGTGGAAAGCCATATGCCAAAGAGAGCTGGGGATGGAGAAGTTGTGGCCAGTTCCTTGGAATTCATTTTTGGTACAGATGTGCAAAGATGCTGAAATCCGATTAGTTATTCTTTACAGAGATTCACATGGCCTCCACTTTTGATCCCGAATAAAGATTCAGAATAATAGAACCATAGAATCATAGAATCCTAGCGACTTCATGGGCCATCCAGTCCAACCCCATTCTGTCAAGAAGCAGGAAAATCACATTAGAAGCACTCCCAGCAGATGGTCATCCAGCCTCTGCTTAAAGCCTCCAAAGAAGGAGCCTGCACCACACTTTGGGGTAGAGAGAGAGATCCATTGTTGAACAACTCTCTCACACAGTCAGAAAGTTCTTCCTCATGTTCAGATGGAATCTCCTTTCCTGTAGTTTGAAGCCATTGTTCCATTGCGTCCTAGTCTCCAGGGAAGCAGAAAGGAAGCTTGTTCCCTCCTCCCTAGGACTTCTCCTCACCTCTTGATCCATGGCCCTCACCATATCTCCTCTCAGCTTTCTCTTCTCCAGGCTAAACATGGTTTGGGGGCGGGGGGGGGGGGATACTCTGCTTACTTACACTTGAATATTACCTAGGGCCGGCCGTGATTATTGCCCAGCTCTTTAAGCCACTCCTCATAGGACTTGTTCTCCAGACCCTTAATCCTTTGAATCGCTTACATGAAGCCGAGCCCAAATACAAGCAATAATCACAACAATACAAGCAATTAAAATAAAAAACATAGACAATAACATACAAGATTATCAATAAGACAACATACAATTAAAAACTATGGGAAGGCCAAATGTAAAATTAAAATTGGAAATAGTGCTGAAGCATGGACGAAAAGGTGATAGTGGTGTTTGTGGAAAGCCATACGAACAGACCTAAAAATGTAAAGTGCTTTGGAGGACAAAGTACTATGGGATCATTATTCCGGGAAGGCACACTGGAACAACCACGTCTTCAACCTCCTCCTAAAGACTGCCAGGGTTGGGGCCTGCCTGATGTCCTTAGGGAGTGAGTTCCAGAGTCGAGGGGCCACCACCGAAAAGGCCCTCTCTCTCGTCCCCACCAATCGCGCCTGCGATCCTGGTGGGATCGAGAGTAGGGCCTCTCCAGATGATCGAAGAGATAGTGTGGGTTTGTATACAGAGATGCGGTCACGCAGGTAGGCGGGTCCCAAACCGTTCAGGGCTTTGTAGGTAAGAACCTGCACCTTGAATTGGGTCTGGTAGATGAATGGCAACCAGTGGAGCTCCTTGAACAGGAGGGTTAACCACTCCCTGTAAGGAGCCCCAGTTAACAACCTGGCTGCCGCCCGTTGGATCATCTGAAATTTCCGGGCTGTTTTCAAGCGCAGCCCCACGTAGAGTGCATTGCAGTAATCCAGTCTAGAGGTGACTAAGGCATGGACCACCTTGGCCAGATCCGCCTTCCCAAGGTACGGTCGCAGTTGGCGCACGAGTCTTAATTGTGCAATGGCCCTCCCGGCCACCACCTCTACCTTCTACCTTTTATTTTTTGGTTTGGAGGGGGCAAAATACTCTTTGCTGACACCTGAATATTACCTAGGGCCGGCCCTGATTATATGGCCAATGTAGCTGTGACTGGGATTGCACTGCGCACAAACTTCAGCACATCCTGTAGGACAGGAGCAGGATTCAAAACGATCTGAACAGATTAGAGAGATGGGCCAAAACTAACAAAATGAAATTCAACAGGGACAAATGCAAGATACTCCACTTAGGCAGAAAAAAATGAAATGCACAGAATGGGTGACAATGCCTGGCTCGAGAGCAGTACGTGTGAAAAAGATCTTGGAGTCCTCGTGGACAACAAGTTAAACATGAGCCAACAATGTGATGTGGCGGCAAAAAAAGCCAATGGGATGTTGGCCTGCATCAATAGGAGCATAGTGTCTAGATCTAGGGAAGTCATGCTACCCCTCTATTCCTGCTTTGGTTAGACCACACCTGGAATATTGTGTCCAATTCTGGGCACCACAATTCAAGAGAGATATTGACAAGCTGGAATGTGTCCAGAGGAGGGTGACTAAAATAATCAAGAGTCTGGAGAACAAGCCCTATGAGGAGCGGCTTAAGGAGCTGGGCATGTTTAGCCTGAAGAAGAGAAGGAGAGTATGATAGCCATGTATAAATATGTGAGAGGAAGCCACAGGGAGGAGGAGGGAGCAAGCTTGTTTTCTGCTGCCCTGGAGACTAGGACACAAGGGAACAATGGTTTCAAACTACAAGAGAGGAGATTCCACCTGAACATGAGGAAGAACTTCCTGACTGTGAGAGCCGTTCAGCAGTGGAACTCTCTGCCCCAGAGTGTGGAGGCTCCTTCTTTGGAAGCTTTGAAACAGAGGCTGGATGGCCATCTGTCAGGGGTGATTTGAATGCAATATTCCTGCTTCTTGGCAGAATGGGGTTGGACTGGATGGCCCATGAGGTCTCTTCCAACTCTTTGATTCTAGGATTCTATGATTCTATAATTGCGTTGGCAGAACTGTCTGCTGCATTGCAATATGCAACAAAATTTGAAACATTTTCTGTTCCTGGTTTAAAAATGTTATTTCCTGTTTAATTGTGTGGTACTTACTTTGGACATAGTTGTTCTACTCCAGAAACTTTGTTTTTGTGGCCGCCAGTTGAATTGGTTGAAACATTTATTGGAAAGCTAGAGGAAAATACACTGCATGATGTCTCTCTTGTAGATACAAAGTTTGTGCAGTTTAATAAACTTTGCCCATGTTTTTATGATACAACCAATTAGGGAATGACATTTATGATCCTGGAACAAAACCACATTACATCGTGTTATGTCCTTCAATTGGCTAGGAAGGAACAGAAGGAGAAGAAGTCCCAGTCCCAGTGCTTTGCACCTTCCAATATCCTCACTGCTGCCTGCGGGATTCTGGTAATTTTTCCAAAGTTTGGCTAGGCACTGTTTTTGGGAAAGGAAAGCATCCCCCATCCAGTCTATTTGGGGATGGAGAAACGGGAGGCGGAGGAGTTGTGTTCTCCTCGAGTTCCTGCCTCTTGCTTTATCTCTCGGCCTCAGGCTGTGGGTGGTGAATCAGGCAAAAATGTGAAAAGTGCATGGAAAGTAACAAAGGGAGGAAGCTCTAGGGCTGGCCTTTCCCACAGCAAAGCAACACATGGCCTTTTGCAAGGAAAGAGCCCTGCCCGTTTGCCTCCTCTTTGGGATCTTGCCAGAAGACACACAGATAGCGGAAGAGCTCGGAGTCTTGCTCAGCTGGGGATCTTTTTCCACACAGCATTGAAGGCAAGAGTCGGAATTACAACATGGACGTTGTGAATTGCAGTCCATGAGTATCTGGATCATATCATTCCTTTCCCTGGTCAAGGGTTGTTGCGCTTTATCTCACAATTCAGCAGCAGATCAGTTGCACAACTTCAGCGCTTTCCAGTAGCTTCTTCCTGCACAGTATTTTCAATCAACTGCTCCCACAAACTGCAGTCACTCTGGAACTCCCCACAGGCACCTGAGCTCATGCCCGGCCATTGTCAGTTTTACTATTGTTTTCTCCTCCAATCTAGATGACACCACAAACCCACCACAGCACATGGTTATATCCTGTCTTAGCAGACAGGTTCCCCCAATAAATTACACAGAGCTTTTGGCAAACAGCATCACAGCACAAGGAGAGAAATATACACTGTACATGACTTCCTTATATACAATTCTGTACATTTACACATAGCAATCACTGATTGGTTCCCAACTCATTAACTTAACTCAAACCCAGGATTGCATCATTCACAATCACCTGGACTAGGCCAGAACACATTCCCCAAATGATTCCCTATATACAGTTAATGCATGACTCAGCATTTCCAATAGAAGCCTATTAACAATGCATGACTCAGCTATATTACATTATAATACATTGTAAAACCTGACAAGGGTTTAATGAAGAGGTTGGCAGTCAAGGTAAAAGAAGTGTGAAGCCTCTGCTCGCACCAGTTGTACAATTGTGCCAATTGCGAAGGTGCTGCAATTCCAACAACAGACAGGGTATAGGGTTTTAACTTTAAAGATTCCACCCACTGTCACCAATTGCACGGACTGTTCTTAAATTCTGCCACCAATTATACAGGTGTGGATGATTATGGATGTAATTAAGGTAACTGCCACCAACGTGAGGTATTGCCGATGAGAACTAGCTCCCCAGACGCAGATTAAAGGAGATGACACGGTCTTCAACAAAAGTTAATAAGTTTATTTTGTACAAAGCGTATGGTTGCAGGCTGTTAAATAACTTGGAATAACTTAGAGAACTTTGAATGTAACTTGGTTTGCAATACAGTTCACTCTTCTCGATGACACAACTTGTGATTGTCTTTTACTGTGGTGAAGCACTTAAATAAGCAATATTTCCTGAGGTGAATAGCCTTCCAAATTGATCTTTTCTTGAGCAAACCCTAGATCTCTAGTTCTTTCCTAACTAGTGATCTAAAACAAGCTTCCCTTAGTCCTCTCTGACTAATGATACTATTTAGGTTTCTCCCTTCAGCCTTCCTAGACTGAAGAAACCTCCAGCTATTCACACACACTGCTTCTCCACTCTCCTCTCTCAAGTGCTAACTACGACTCCTAACTCCCAACTGAACTGCTTCTTTTCAAAGACGCAGATAACATTCTCTTGCTTGGCTCCGCCCACTTCTCATTCTCCTGCCTGGTCTCCTTGGCAACCGCACTGTGGATACAACCAGTTAACTCTAGCTTTCAGCTACTGTTACCAACACAAATATATTCTAACAGTTAAACATATACACAGTATCAATGACTTCTGCACAGAAGGAAGCAGAGGCCAATTTTAACCAACRTGTCCACATTGGAGCTGCCATCCTGATTGTGACACAAGCAAGTGTAAGCATCATATAATCCAGATTCCCCCCCCCCCCCATGTCAGTGGCAACTTGAGAAACTGCAAGTTGCTTCTGGCATGAGAGAATTGGCCATCTGCAAAGACGTTGCCCAGAGGACGCCCGGATGTTTTGATGTTTTATTTATTTTTTATTTCAAATATTTGTACCCCCGCCCTTCTCTGCCCCCAAAGGGGGACTCACCTTGTGGGAGGCTTCTCTCATGTTCCTGCTTGGGGAGCTGGAGCTGACAGAGGGAGCTCATCCGTGCTCTCCCTGGATTTGGACCTCCAACCTGTTGATCTTCAGTCCTGCTGGCACAAGGGTTTAACCCACTGCACCACTTATCAAAGCAGACAATTCAGATTATCTGCTTTGAACTGGATTATGCAAGTCCACACTGCCATATAATCCAGTTCAAACCAGGCATCCTGGATTGTAAATGGCAGTGTAGAAGGGGCCTAACTCTTGTTGAGGATGAAAGGTGGTTTATTTGCCAAAGTGCTATGGATGTGAACAGAAAATCAAACACAGGCCCCTTGTATACTATCATATAATCCAGATTGTCAAAGCAAATAATACACATTATCTGCTTTGGACTGGATTATGTGAGTCTACACCTACTCCTTCTACACTGTATAAAATTCAGATTACCTGTTTTGAATTGTATTATGTGGACTCAGATAATCTGGTTCAAAGAAGATAATGTGAATTATGTGCCTTTATATTCTGGATTATATGGGTCCTGAAACTGCATTATATGTTCAGTGAAGAGCAGTGCTTCCCAACCTTCCTAATGCTGTGACCCCTTAACACAGTTCTTCTTGGGAGGGCTTTGATTGTGTCTTCCTGCCTGGCAGAAGGGGGTTGGACTGGATGACCTTTGGGGACCTCCTTCAGCTCTAGGATTCTACTATATCACTCTGGTAAACTTCCACTGCTCCTTGTTTAGAGCATAGCAAACTCTTGGCAGGCAGGCAGGCAGCTGCAGGTGAGACAGAGCGCTGCTTTCACACTTGGCCTTGCAGAAGCTCTATTCATCGCAACCCACAAAGGTCTGGCCTCCTTCTCCTGCAAGAAAGAGCGATACAACACCAGGGAGAAGTGCAGCGTCACGCCAGGCGCAGGCTGCCCATCCCTGTCCAGGGCCCAGAGGGAAGAGTAGCCTCTTTCATGCCAAGGGCGAAACAGTGTCTGGGCAAAACAAACGCAAAGTTCATGCCAGGGGTCGGCTCCCCACCCGGCGGACTCGGCACCAAAAATACGCATGATCTCAGAAGGCGGAGGGAAGGCCTCGCTCCTTGTGTTCCTCTCCAACAACCCTGGGGACTCCTGGGGGTGTGTTTGTGTGCTCCAAATCACATAATGGAAAGAGACTCCAAAGGCCATCCAGTCCAACCCTATCCTGACAGGCAAGAAGGCACAATCTAAGCCCTTCCAACAGATCCTGGAAAGAAGTGACGAGTGGAGTGCCGCAGGGTTCCGTCCTGGGCCCGGTCCTGTTCAACATTTTTATTAATGACTTAGACCAGGGGTAGGGAACCTTTGGCCCTCCAGCTGTGGTGGACTTCAACTCCCACAATTCCTTGAGGCTCGGCATTCGCCCCAAAGGCTTACACAAGCCTCAAGGAATTGTGGGAGTTGAAGTCCACCACACCTGGAGGGCCGAAGGTTCCCTACCCCTGGCCTAAGGTGTGCTGGGGAGGATCTGGAGGGATAGCCAATACTTCTGGAGGGATAGCCAATACTCCAGAGGACAGGAGCAGGATTCAAAACGATCTTGACAGATTAGAGAGATGGGCCAAAACTAACAAAATGAAGTTCAACAGTGACAAATGCAAGATACTCCACTTTGGCAGGAAAAACAAAATGCAAAGATACAGAATGGGGGATGCCTGGCTCAAGAGCAGTACGTGTGAAAAAGATCTTGGAGTCCTCGTGGACAACAAGTTAAACATGAGCCAACAATGTGATGTGGCGGCAAAAAAAGCCAATGGGATTTTGGCCTGCATCAATAGGAGCATAGTGTCTAGATCTAGGGAAGTCATGCTACCCCTCTATTCCGCTTTGGTTAGACCACACCTGGAATATTGTGTCCAATTCTGGGCACCACAATTCAAGAGAGATATTGACAAGCTGGAATGTGTCAAGAGGAGGGCGACTAAAATGATCAAGGGTCTGGAGAACAAGCCCTATGAGGAGCGGCTTAAGGAGCTGGGCATGTTTAGCCTGAAGAAGAGAGGGCTGAGAGGAGATATGATAGCCATGTATAAATATGTGAGAGGAAGTCACAGGGAGGAGGGAGCAAGCTTCCTTTCTGCTTCCTTGGAGACTAGGACGCATGGAACAATGGCTTCAAACTACAAGAGAGGAGATTCCATCTGAACATGAGGAAGAACTTCCTGACTGTGAGAGCCGTTCAGCAGTGGAACTCTCTGCCCCGGAGTGGTGGAGGCTCCTTCTTTGGAAGCTTTTAAACAGAGGCTGGATGGCCATCTGTCAGGGGTGATTTGAATGCAATATTCCTGCTTCTTGGCAGAATGGGGTTGGACTGGATGGCCCACGAGGTCTCTTCCAACTCTAGGATTCTAGGATTCTATGATTCTTCCTAAGATTTCTCTGGAATCTCTTTTCCATTTGAATTTCTCTGGCTCCATTTGGTCCCAGTCTCCAGAGCAGCAGAAAACAAGCCTTGCCCTTTTCTCCTCAATGGAACATCCTTCCAGATATCTAAGCCTGTCGCTCATTTCTCTTCTGAGCCTTCTCTTCTTCAGGCTAAACATCCCTAGCTCCTTAAGCTGATCTTTATAGGAATTCATAATTTCCACACATTTGACCATTTTGATGGCCCTTCTCTGGGCCCTATCCATGTCGTCCTTATCCGCCTCGAATTACTTTGTCCAAAACTGGGTTGGAACTAGGAAAAAAAGGATATATAAACCCTTTTTTCCTAGATATATAAACCCTTTTTCCTAGTTCCAACAGACCTCACTACATCTGAGGATGCTTGCCATAGATGCAGGCGAAATGTCAGGAGAGAATGCCTCTAGACCATAGCCATATAGCTCGAACAAACCTACAACAACCCAGTTATTCCTATTGTTTAAGTGGGATCCTTCTCCTTTTTTGCCGTTTGAATCCATTGCTCCAATATGTCCCAGTTTGCCCCTTCCTCCTCAATGCAACATGTTTTGAAATATGTAAACAAGGCTCTCTTGCCCCCTTCCAAGCCTCGTTTTGCCCAAGCTAAACATACTTTTTGTTGGAACTCAATGCGGGGGCGTAAGGAACACACACCACGGCTCTTTGTCCAGTGCCAGGACTCATCCCGTGGGAGCGGAGTCACAGCTCCTTCCCACTTGAGCCCAAAATTAGGCTGCGGAGGACTTTGCCTCCTTCGGACAGACGGCCGCTTGCAAACATATTCCAGGGTGGAGGGATGGAAGGAAGGTTTGCTCCTCTTCGGGTGGGTGTTTGTCCCCAACCCATTCCACCCAGTCCTCGGCTGCTTCTTCACAAGCCTCCTCTTTGTGTGGCCAGGTGTGGGGAGGGTCCGCACCCAAACCCAAGCCCACCCCAGACTTCCTGGCACCGGAGGCTTGGCCGGCTTCGAGACACAGGAGGCTGCTGTTCATTTCGGGAGCTAAATGGAGCACCCGCCTCCTCATCCAGGTGAGGCGTAAATAAAGGTTCAGGTTGCCAAACAGTGCCTGCTGAAACCATGAAGCATTAATGCATTTCATTGCGTGTCCTTCCAAGACACAAACATGGGGTTTATGTTCCTGTTTGGAAATTAAGACAAAAATATTTACTAAAGGGGCTGTTACTGGATCCAGGTAAATGCCCTTTTGTTTTGGGAGATGGAATGAAGGGAGTTTAAACGAAGAGCATTCACTTCTATCCAGAACTTGAATGCAGAGTAAGGTGAACATTACATTTTTAATGTGTTGTTGAAGACTTTCATGGCTGGAATTGTCCCCGAGAGCGGCGGAGACCCCCGCCTTCAAATTGGTCTGAACCGCAGTGGAGAGTTCCGCAGTTCCTGGGAGCCAAGTTGGGACCAACTGATGAAATGTGCCCCTGCAGGCAGCTCAAAACTAGAACTGCACTCAGCCTTCTATTACTTTCCCCTCTCCTTACTATGTAACAAATCCCTAATAAAAGTACTTGAGTTTTGCAACTTTAAAACTTCTCCGCATGATACTTTGTATCCTTCCCTGCCTCAGATTAACCCAAACATAGAATAAACTCCTATCCGGGCTCCGGGCAACCGCGGGCCCGCCTGGGACGCCTTCTGGGCGTCCCGGGGAGGCCGAATCTGTGTCCGTTAAAACCGCGGATACAGAACTGCGGATATTGGACCCCCGTATCCGCTAAAAACTCAAAATGGCGGATTGGCCCCGTTCCAATTTTATATTTTTCTATAATTAATTCTAAGCCTAACTGCTATCTCACTTTTCTCACTTTGGATCCCTTCGCCCGGGAAATAATTGTTTTGTTTTAAGTAATATAATTTGACAGAAAACAGCTGATTGTCAACTCCGCCGGCTCCGCCGCAGCAGTCCGTTTCTCTCCATCGCCGTTCGTTCCTGCCAAGCCCTGCCGCCGGGGACTTGCTATAGATGCCTCCAGGAGACCCTGGGGAGGAGGCCGGGCAGGAGACCCAGTCCTTGGGAGGGAGTTGTGATTCCCCAAGGACCGAGCGATGGATCTTGCTATCTGCCAGCTCAGTGCCCGTCTGCTGATTTCTACCAGGGAAAATGACCCTTTGTGACCAAATTTGGACTACAAGCCACCCCTGTGCTGCAGACTTTCCCCAGGAACATGGGATTTCAAGTCTTTTAATAAAAATAAAAATCAACTATTTTAATAAAAATTGATAAAGATATGGGGTGGGAATGGGGCTTTCTTTATGAACTTTGTATAAGAAAATAATGCATGAAATATTGTCCGTTTCCCCCTTTCCCTTTGACTTTTMCCCCACAAAGAAGTGACCAAGGACTGTTGCAATGCTCGAGGGAGAATCCCTGCCTCCCTCGAAACTTCCCTTTGATTGACTCATCTGCATGGACAAAAGAAAAGCCATTTATGATTTCCTTTTCTCYCCCTCTGAGTTTGTCTAGCGAGATGAGGAAGTCTATTTGGATACGGACATTATGATTGATTTACAAAGGGCAGCGTTGATCCCCCCGAGGTCCGCTGCCCTGATCCTGTTTGTTTCCTCCACCAAAACCCATCACYGACAGGAAAACCTTTGTTTACGGTGATCGCACCTTGCCAGCCAAGACAAAGCCTCACATTCCAGCTGGCTGGCAATCTATAATCCTATCATCCTACCATTGTTCGCGGTCGTCCCGCCTTCTCGCTTCTGATTCATCTTCAGAAGCGAGAGAAGTGTGCCGATTGGTTCTCCAGAGGCGGAGAAACTTGCTGATTGGCCCAGGGCGAGGTGGGCCGCCAAGCCTCCTCCCAGCTGTTCGGGCTATCAACCAATCAGTGCGAAGCCGGCCGGCAAGGGGCGGGCGGGAGATTTGAATTGTTTCCTTTGTATTTTCTCTATAAATATGTTTGTGAAATCACTAGCGATATGCTTGTAGAGGAATTATCCCTACTATTGCATCCTATTGCAGCTGAATCGCAAATAAAACACCTCGGTCGCTGAACTTCTTCCGCTTTGGTGAGGATTTATTATTTTTAATATTTTTATCGCTGAAATTGGCTTTGCTGGCCTCACCAAGGTTCCAGGACTCTCTTTGGTGCGGTCCTCAGGGATCTCCTCAGCTGGGGAGACCCTCCTGAAAGCAGCTCGATATCATTGTCGCTGGGTTGTTATAGGTTTTTTTGGGCTATATGGCTATGTTCTAGAGGCATTCTCTCCTGACGTTTTGCCTGCATCTATGGCAAGCACCCTCAGAGGTAGTGAGGGGGATGCTTGTCATAGATGCAGGTGAAACATCAGGAGAGAATGCCTCTAGAACATGGCCATATAGCCCGGAAAAAACTACTACAACTCCATTACATTTTTATTTATATAGATGAATATTTATGCTTTTGTTGTCAGCTGCCCTGAGTCCCTCTGTGGAGGTATATAAATGTCCAAAATAATGGGATATAAATGTCCAAAATAAATAAATAAACAAACAAACCAATTGAAACTAAGTAATGGTTACAAGTAGATAGTCTCCAAGCAAAAAAAAGTAGCCTTTCTTGTCTTTGGCCATGGAATTTCAGCCTCTTGTCTAGAGATGAAACGCAATAAAATGGAGAGACTTGGAGGTCTAGTAGCCAGACTGTTCTCCAAAGAAATGGTGCAGATTTCAATATTGTTCTTTGATGTTGTTGCAAAGGATCAGGTGATTTTATATGGTTATTATTGTTTTGCTTCTGAGGACAAAGTTTTGGTGTTCCTCCAAGGCAGCTTCAGAACTTGGAGACCTTCGGGGATGTTGTCATGCAGCTGCTGGATGGGAGTGGATTTCAACACAAGCACTGGACGTTATGTTATTTCTTTCCCTCCGTCAAATATGCCGCCTTGTTTCCTATAATGCAAACTGGGCAGAGTGACTGGGGCAAAGCTCAAGTGGGAACTGGCCAAGAATGTTTAGGAGTGGAATTTTAATTCAGTTGCATTGCAGACAAGCCAGGAAAAGGTTGCTTAAGTTCCAAGGATGCATCAGGAGAACCTCCTTCTCCTCACTTGGTCTCTGATCAGAATCTTTTACAGGTGCAACTTCTCCAAGGTTAAACATTAAGCCATGGGGGTTAAAGTGGTATCAAACAGCATCAGATTCAACAGTGTAGATGCACACTGCAATGACGTCTAGTTTTCCTGCCCAAATGGCTTGCTTTGCACTTACAAGGAAGAAAAGCGTGGCCATGGTCTAGAGGCATTCTCTCCTGACGTTTCGCCTGCATCTATGGCAAGCATCCTCAGAGGTAGTGAGGTCTGTTGGAACTAGGAAAAGGGGTTTATATATCTGTGGAATGACCAGGGTGAGACAAAGGACTCTTGTCTGTTGGAGCTAGGTGTGAATGTTTAAACTGACCGCCTTGATAGCATATAATGGCCTGACAGTGCCTAGAGCAAACTTTTGTTGAGAGGTGATTAGATGTCCCTGGTTGTTTCCTCTCTGTTGTTGTGCTGTTGTGATTTTAGAGTTTTTTTTAATACTGGTAGCCAGATTTTGTTCATTTTCATGGTTTCCTCCTTTCTGTTGAACTTGTCCACATGCTTGTGGATTTCAGTGGCTTCTCTGTGTAGCCTGACATGGTGGTTGTGAGAGTGGTCCAGCATTTCTGTGTTCTCAAATAATATGTTATGTCCAGGTTGGTTCCTCAGGTGCTCTGCTATGGCTGACTTCTCTGGTTGAAGGAGTCTACACTACCTCTGAGGATGCTTGCCCTAGATGCAGGTGAAACGTCAGGAGAAATGCCTCTAGAACATGGCCCTATAGCCCGAAAACCCCCACAAGAACCTAGTCTGCAGTGCCTTTCATGTTCCTTGATTCGTGTTAGGGCATTTCTGCGTTTGGTGGTCCCTCTGTAGAGTTCTTGTCCACAGCTGCATGGTACACGGGAGACTCCTGCAGAAGTGAGAGGGTCCCTCTTGTCCTTTGCTGAACGGAGCATTGGTTGGATTTTCTTGGTGGGCCTGTAGATAGTTTGGCTACCAGTATTAAAAAACTCTAAAATTACAACAGCACAACAACAGAGAGGAAACAAACAAGGACATCTAATCACCTCTCAACAAAAGTTTGCTCCAGGCACTGTCAGGCCATTATATGCTAATCAAGGTGGTCAGTTGAAACATTCCCACCTGGCTCCAGCAGACAAGAGTCCTTTGTCCCACCCTGGTCATTCCACAGATATATAAACCCTTTTTCCTAGTTCCAGCAGACCTCATTACCTCTGAGGATGCTTGCCATAGATGCAGGCGAAACGTCAGGAGAGAATGCCTCCAGACCATGGCCATATAGCCCGAAAAAACCTACAACAACCCTGTGATTTGGAAATCGCCTTAGAAGGCAATGTGCATCGAATGCTTCGTCTCAGGAAAAGGGCACATCAGCAAAACATGCCGAAATGCTTGCCTGCGCTCTCTCTCATGTTTGAGCGGGGGTCCCTTGAGATGAGCCCATGGTAAATTTCATTTATTGACACGGTGGTGTTTGCTTTTCCTTTTGGCTCCTTTGCGTTTCTCCAAGGGACAAAAACAACGCTTTGACAAACCTCCCCGTCTGGCGCTGCTTTGGGCGATTTACCTATTTATTGAAAAGTATTTCTGTATCACCTTGCAGCCCACAAGCCAATGAAGAAAGAAAGAAAGAAAGAAAGAAAGAAGGAAGGAAAAAACACTGTGCTAACAACATTCCTCTTATTCTGCCTCCGCCCCTACCTTCCTCCTCTTCAACTCTTTTTCTCTCTCTTTTCTTTTCCTCCTTCTCCTCCTTTCTTCTTTCTTTCTCTTTTCTCCTCCTCCCCTTTCTCTTCTGTCCAGTTCTTTCTCTTTTCTCCTGCTCCGCTTCCCCCTCTTCCCCTTTTGCTCATCTTCTTCCTCCTTTCCTTCTTCTCCATCCCCTTCTCCTTTTCATCCTCTCCTTGTCTCATCTCTCCTCCTTCCCTTCTCCTCCTCCTCGCTCTCTTCTCTTTTTCTCTTATCTCCTCTTTCTCTTTACCCTCTTCCCCTTCTCCTCTTCTTCTTCCTCCTTTCCTTCCCAATCCACTTCTCCTTTTCATCTCTTCTCTACTCCTTCTTCCCTTCAACTTCTCCTTGCTCTCTTCTTCTTTTCTCCTCTTTCTCTTTTCTCTTTATCCTCTTCCCCTTTTGTTCTTCTTCTTTCTCACTTCTCCATTCTCCTTCACTTCTCCATTCTCTTCACTCACTTCTCCATTCTCCTTCTCAATTCTCTTCTCCTTTTCATCCTTGTCTCATCTCGCCTCCTTTTTCCCTTTCCTTCTCCTCCTTGCTCTCTTCTCTTTTTTCTCTTTTCTTCTCCTTCTCTTTACCCTCTTCCACTTTTCCTCTTCTTCTTCTTCCTTTCCTTCTCAATCCTCTCTTCCTTTTCATCTCTACTCCTTTTCCTTTCAACTCCTCCTTGCTCTCTTCTTCTTTTCTCCTCTTTCTCTTTTGTCTTCCTCTTTACCCTTTCCCCCTTTTGCTTGTCTTCTTCCTGCTTTTCTTCTCCATCCTCTTCTCCTTTTCATCCTCTCCTTGTCTCATCTCTCCTACTTCTCCTCCTTCCCTTCTCCTCCTCTCTTTTTTCTCTTCTTTCCTCCTTCTCTTTACCATTTTCCACTTTTCGTCTTCTTCCTCCTTTCCTTCTCCTCCTTTCATCTCCCTCCTTCCTTTGAACTCCTCCTTGTTCTCTTCTCCTTTTCTCCTCTTTCTCTTTTCTCCTCCTCTTTGCCCTATTCCCGTTTTCCTCGTCTTTTTTCTCCTTTCCTTCTTCTCCACCCTCTTCTCTTCATCCTCCCCTTGTCTCATCTCTCCTCCATCTCCTCCTTCCTTTCTCCTCCTCCTACTTGCTCTCTTCTCTTTTTTCTCTTCTCTCCTCCTTCTCTTTATTCTCTTCCCATTTTCCTCTTCTTTTTCCTTCTTTCCTTCTCCATCCTCTCCTCCTTTTCATCCTCCTCCCCTTCTACTCCTCCTTGCTCTCTTCTTCTTTTCTCCTCTTTCCCCTTCTCCTCCTCTTTGCCCTCTTCCCCTTTTTCTCTTCTTCCTCCTTTCCTTCTCCTTCCTCATTTTCTTCACCCCCTCTTTTTCTTTTTCATCCCCTTTTCCTCCTGCTTCTCCTTCCTCCTGCAGGTCCTTGCCCCATTGAGACATCTGGGACCAAGTCCTCCTTCCCTCTCTCTTGCTCCCTGGAAGAGACCATATGGAGCTCTGCTGTGGAAGGCCAGGATGGCTCCTCCTTGACCCTCTTCGTCTTTCCTCCTCCGGACGCCCGCATCGGCCGCTACCGCCTCACCGTAGACGTCTCCACGGAAGGCCAAGGGTCCAGCTTCGACCTGGGAGAGTTCGTCCTTCTCTTCAATCCCTGGTGCCCAGGTAGGTCTCCTCTGGAGGGGCTCAGTTTGGCCAATGAGTAGCGGCATCGCATCCTTCTGGCCAATTTTGTATCATGTGCCAGTTCTATGATTCTGTGGCGGTCATTCAATTTCATCTGGGTTTAAAACAAACATGGACAAACTTGGACCCTCCAGGTGTTTTGGACTTTATGCTGTTGGGAATTGTGGGAGTTAAAGTCCAAAAGACCTGAAGAGCCCAAGTTTGCCCATACCTCGTTTAAAGCCTCAGATGAGTTAAAGTTCAACGCACTGCCCTACTTTGGGGAAAGGGTTCAACACTCTATGGACTGAAACGTGGAGCAAAGTCACCATTCTAACGTCATCGGATCCAGTGCCAGCTCTCCGGAAATCCAAAATTGCAGGAGAAGGAAAGAAAGAAGGAAGTGAAGTGGGTTAATTGACTCACTTGTGAATCTTCCTTGCCTAAGAAAACCCTGAGAAATTCATGGGGTCTCCATAAGTCAACAGGCAACTTGAAGGCACAGACATGCAGACCATAGATTTTAGAAGATAACATGGGTGAAACCCAATAAGGAAAAGAAAGGGAATTAAATGCATTCAGCAGCCAAAACATGAACCATCTCATTCTCAAGGCTTGTGAGTCTGTTCTAGAAAAACGAGAAAGAGGTCTAAGGGACCTTTAAGACCAACAGATTTCTTTTAGCAGCTGTTTAGTGGTTTGCAACCCATCTCTTTGGATGCAAACCCAAATAAAGAAGAAGAGAAACAAAATGGGTTGCAACCAGGGGCGGCCCGTCCATTACGCGAAGTAAGCGGCCGCAGAACACTTTTTTTTGGCCGGGGCGCAGAGGCACCTCTGTAAATGCCCCTCGACCAGGGCCGGCTGAACGGTTAGGCAAAGTAACCATTTGCGGGTGGCGCCACTCGGCCAGCCAGGCACCGGAGTCTCCTTAGGCCACGCCTCCTCCTGCAGGCCCCATGCGCCCTCAACAGTGCCAAACAGAAGCAGAAGCTACTGGAAGTGTGCACGTAATAAGAGAGGCAGAGAAGGGAAGAGAGGAGAGAAAGAGCCTAGCTGCGTGCTTCCCTCACACCTAGTGGGAAGGGCCTGCGCTTCTCCATTAGCAGGCTGTGCCTCCCCCCCCCCCGCCCTCCGTGCTTGAGGCCTCCTGGCGCCATGCGACTGCCTTCCCTTCCTGCGTGCATGCTCCCAAGGCCTCTTCTCCCACTTGCTCTTCTTGGGCCCTCCAGCCAGGAAGGGAAGGCAGCCGCAAAGAGCCTGGAGGCCTCGCCGCACATGCAGGCGAAAGAGACAAGCACGGAGGGTCCTGGGAGAGAGAGAGGATTGAGGGGCGGAGGCACAGCCTTCTAATGGAGAAGCGCAGGCCCCGCCCACTAGGCGAGAGGGAAGTTTTCCACGTGCAAGGAGGCAGGCAGCCAGGCTCTTTCTCTTTTCCTTCCCAGTTCCCTGCCTCTCTTTCTTACACTCACACTCCCATTCTCCCTACTCTGGAAGAGCACAGGGCCTCTTCTCTCAGGCCTCTCAGAGCAGCAAGGAGGCCTCTTCAAAAAACGGAAGGGATTGAAGGTACTGCATATGTCATCTTTTATACATGCCTCCCCCAAACCCCTCCAGTATTTGGTCATGGAAGTCCTGTATGCCAAGTTTGGTTCAATTCTATTGTTGGTGGAGCTCAGAATATTTTTTGGTGCTTGGTAAACTGCAATTCCCAAATATCAGGGTCTATTTTTCCCAACCCCCTCTCCAGTATTTTCTGTTAGTCATGGAAGTCCTGTATGCCAAGTTTGGTTCAGTTCTATTATTGGTGGAGTTCAGAATGCTCTTTGGTGCTTGGTGAAGCATTCTCACCTGATGTTTCACCCACATCTATGGCAGGCATCCTCAAGAGGCTGTGAGGTCTGTTTGTAACTAGGCAAGTGGGGTTTGTATATCTGTGGAATGTCCAGGGTGGGAAAAAGAACTCATGTCTGCTTGAGGTAAGTGTGAATGTTGCAATTGGTCATCTTGATGAGTATTTAATGGCCTTGCAGCTTCGAAGCCGAGCTAGTTGCTGCCCAGAAATCCTTTGTTGGGAGCGGTTAACTGGCCCTGATTGCTTCATGTCAGGAATTCCCCCCTTTTTTAGTGTTGCTCTTTATTTATTGTTCTGATTTTAGAGGGTTATTTTAGAGGGTGCTGGTAGCCAGATTTTGTTCCTCTGAGGTTGCCTGCCATAGATGTGGGGAAAATGTCAGGAGAGAATGCTTCTGGAACATGGCCATACAGCCCAGAAAACTCACAGCAACTCAGTGATTCTGGCCATGAAAGCCTTCCACAACACATTATTATGTTTATTTATACCCTGCTTTTTCTCTCCCCAAGAAGACTCAAGTTGGCTTAGATTAAAAACATATCAGTACAGTTTAAAATCCACAAATATGCAAACATTAAAATGGAATTAAATATCATTGGTATTTTAAAAATTCAGTTAAAATCCATAAAAAACATATCCAAAACTAAAAACTGCAGCAGACCCTGACTTGATCTTTAAAACCTTTTAAAGCCTGCATTAGATTACCAAATGTAATGTCCCTTTATACACACTGCTTTATATTAATTTCCCCAGTATTCCTTTATCTGATTTGTCATCAACACACTTTATGGACTGCAAAAATATGATCCTGTGTGATTCCTTTCCATTGCTGGCTGAATAGTTTAAATTTGGATAATATTTTGACTTTGGTATTTTAGCAATTACATTTTGCAGCAGCGTCTTTTGGGTTGCTAACCCTTGTCCTTGAGTCCTTCCATCAGTTCCAGGGCTCAATCCCAACTGCTGTTGGACGAGACACTATGGAGCTCTATATTTATATTTCCACAGTACAGAGTGGCAAAATCAAAGACTGCTTTGGGATTTTTTTAAAAAAAAATGTTTTCAAACCATGGATGGTTGAAGCAGTGGTTGCAGAACACCAACTGTGTAACACTGTCACTGTACGAGTAAAGCAACAACAAAATGCTCCCCTGCCCTTAGGTGTATAATTTAATTAAAACATGACACAAAGGCAAAGGGATGCCAGTGTGGGAAGGGATGAAGGGCCTGTCCAGACAGGCCCTATATCCCAGGATGTGATTGCAGGTTTTCTGTTTATCCTGGATTATCTGGCAGAGTGGACTCATATGATCCAGTTTAAAGCTGAAAACCTGGGATCAGATCCAGGGATATAGGGCCTGTCTGGAAGGGCTCCATAGCTTCACATGCCACCTATTTCTCCAAGGCCAAAGTAGTGGCAGTTGGATGGAGGGAGGGCTCTTCATCTGCTTCTGGGTCAAGCACACGCAAGAGCAAACTTCAGCCCTCCAGGTGTTTCAGACTTCAACTCCCACAATACCTAACAGCCGGTCTAGCAGTTTGTAATGTAATACAGGTTGAGTATCCCTGATCCAAAGTGCTTTGAACTAGAAGTGTGTAAATCACTTTGAGTCCTCCTGAGGGTGAGAAAAGCGGTATACAAATACTGTAAATAAATAAATAAAATGTTTGGGATCATGGGATAGCTGTTTACATACACAATGACACATTTCAAAGATAGCACCCAAGATGAAACACAAAAGAGGCATGCACGAGGCCTCTTTTCCCACGTGCCCGGCAACGCCGCTGCGCATCCCTCTCCCGGCATTAGGAAATGTGCGCCCTGCATCCCCTCCTTCTCCATGCACTTCCTAACGCTGGGAGAAGGATGCACATTGGCGTTGTTGTCTCCCTTGGCCTGCAAGGAGGAGGAGGACAACGTGCACGCTTGTGAGGGAAGGATGGAGGGAGAGCATGCTCCCTGCATGAGGGCTCTTTCTCCGTGCGCCTTGCAATGCCGGCGCGGGTCCCTCTCCCGGAGTTGCAAAGCGTGTGGGGGAAGAGAATGCAAAGTGCATACCCAGGAGCCGATGGAGCACAGGGCCTCTTCTCCTGTATGAAGAAGGGCAGCATTGCAAGTGCCTCTCCAGGCAGCTGTGCCATCACCCCTCTCAGGGCGGCAAGGAGGCCTCTTCATGAACGGAAGTGACTGAAGGTACTGCAAATCTAAATTATTGTACATGTTTCCCCAAAACCCCTACAGTATCAGAGTCTATTTTCCCCAAATCCCTTCAGTATTTTGTGTTGGAACTACATCAACACTGACAAAGAAACAACAAGAAATACTATTTACCCACAAGCATTAAGAAATTACATATATTAGAAACCAACTTTCTTATTACTTTCTTTTCAAGATCACTAGACTGGATCACAGCAACGCGTGGCAGGGGATGGCTAGTGTGTGTGTGTGTGTGTATGGATGGATGGATGGATGGATGGATGGCATGGGCCAACTTCAGCCCTTCATGTGTTTTGGACTTCAATTCCCACAATTCCAAACAGCCAGTAGGAAGTCCCAAATACCTGGAGGGCCAAAATTTGTCCATGCCCCCATATATATATATATATATATATATATATATATATATATATATAGTGATTGGTTTTGGGGAGGGGGGCACCAAAATACTGTTTGCTTACCATTGAAAATTACCTAGGGCCGCCTCTGGTTGCAACCCCCTTTATAGAATCTTAGAATCCTAGCGTAGGACAGAACTTCAAGGTCCATCAAGCCGAACCCAGTTCTGCCGAGCAGGAAGACACAATCCTAGCCTTCCTGTCAGATGTCCATCCAAATTCTGTCAGATAGCCAGCAGAGAAGACCCAACCACGCTTCCGAGCATTCTATGCCCAGGGTGGTCCATGCCTTGGTCACCTCTAGACTGGATTACTGCAATGCGCTCTACGTAGGGCTGCCCTTGAAAATGGCTCGGAAATTCCAACTGGTCCAACGGGCAGCCAGGATGTTAACTGGGGCCCACTACAGAGAGAGGTCAACCCTCCTGTTTAAGGAGCTCCACTGGCTGTCGTTTATTTTCCGAGCCCAATTTAAGGTGCAGGTGCTTACCTACAAAGCCCTGAACGGTTTGGGACCCTACCTGCGTGATTGCATCTCCGTCTATGAACCCACACGCTCTCTTCGGTCATCTGGAGAGGCTCTGCTCGTGATCCCACCTGCGTCGCAGGCGCGCTTGGTGGGGACACGAGACAAGGCCTTTTCCGTGGTGGCCCCCCGACTCTGGAACACCCTCCCCAAAGATCTTAGACAGGCCCCTACATTGGCAGTCTTCAGGAAGAACTTGAAAACCTGGCTGTTCCGATGTGCCTTTTCAGATTAGGAACCTCAACACCAAGTCCCAGATGCACTTTAGTAGAACCATGATCACTGCACACCGCACACTGCACTTATGTTATAACCCTATATTCCTCCCGCAATATCAGCACTTTTAATCCTGTACCCACTACTCTGGCCGGCCCAGTTTTAATAATTGTCTGATGTATTGTTACTGTTTTGTTTACTTGCTTAACTGTTTTAATTTGCTTTGTACTGTTTTGCTGTATTGTTGTTCTGTGGCTTCGGCCTGTTGTAAGCCGCATCGAGTCCCTTGGGAGATGCTAGCGGGGTACAAATAAAGTAATAATAATAATAATAATAATAATAATAATAATAATAATAATATGCTTCACTCTTGAATAGCTCTTACTCAGTATTCTTCCTAATATATGGATGACATCTCTTTTTCCTGCAATCTGAACTGGACATAGAATTATTCATAGTGAGGTCTTACCAGAAGAAAAGACTTTTGTCTTCCCTTGATCCAGATACTATTCTCCTAATGATGCAACCTAGAATCGCATTGGTTTTTTTAGTTGCCGCATCACACTATTGACTCCCATGCTGCTTGTGGTCCATTAAGGACTTCATCTCACAGGACAGGTCACAGGTTCGAATCCGGGGAGAGGCGGATGAGCTCCCTCTATCAGCTCCAGCTCCTCATGCGGGGACATGAGAGAAGCCTCCCACAAGGATGATAAAAACATCAATTCATTCGGGCGTCCCCTGGGCAACGTCCTTGCAGACGGCCAATTCTCTCACACCAGAAGCGACTTGCAGTTTTCTCAAGTCGCTCCTGACACGACCAAAAAAAAATCTCACAGGATAAGCCAAGCATTGGGGAGAGTTGGTTTTCCCTTAAACTTCACCACACCCCGTTTTGAAATTAAACAGTAGATTTTCTTTAAGATGTATCCGTTTGATTTACCATTACATAGTAAAGACTTGTTTTCCCCACTGTCCCTCCCCCGTTCTCTTTGTTTTTTGAAAAACTTTGTAATCTCGGGAGTTCAACTTACAGCCCGAAAAACTCACAACCAGGGGCAGCTCAACCCATTACGCAAAGTAAGCATTTGCAGTATAGTTGATTTTGCCTAGGGGCACTCTTGAGGCACTCTTGGGGAAAAATAGATGAGTCCATCCTCCAGGAAATAAAGCCCGACTGCTCACTGTAGGGAAAGATACTAGAGACAAAGTTGAAGTACTTTGGCCACATCATGAGGAGACAGGAAAGCCTAGAGAAGACAATTATGCTGGGGAAAGTGGAAGGCAAAAGGATGAGGGGCCGACACTCAGACGGCTCAACCCATTACGCAAAGTAAGCATTTGCAGTATAGTTGATTTTGCCCAGGAGCGCTCTTGAGGCGCTCTTGGGGGAAAATAGACCTTGACATATGCGAGTTGTAGTTACTGGGATGTATAGTTCACCTACAATCAAAGAGCATTCTGAACTCCACCAATGATGGAATTGAACCAAATATGGCACACAGAACTCCCACGAACAGAAAATATATATCAGTGATTGTTTGGGGGGGGGGGTGCCAAAATACTGTTTGCTTACCATTGAAAATTACCTAGGGCCACCTCTGCTGATATTCACATATGTATGAGTTATTCTTATGTTGCAGAATTAAGAACAGGAGAGACAAGGGGAAGTAAGCTTTAGCTCTCTTATATCTCTCTCTCTCTGCTAGCCTTTTGATAGGCAAAACAAAAGCCTGACAGCACAGCAGGGGCATCAGAGAGGCAATTGAGAACGATGAAAGAGGGAGTTCTCTAAGGTTACAGAAAAACTAGAAGAAGCGCAGGATTTGCATGCTTGTTACTTTCTCCTGAGTGATTTGAATATCTTTGAATGTTTGCTATACCTCCTTAGTCCCAAAAAAGTAATTGCAGAAGAAAGGAATCAATGCTGCCCATCCCAGCTCCTCCCTTCATAGTGACATCATCATTACATTTATAAACAGGCTAGGGGGAATTCCCATCACATGTTAAATTACGAATCGACTCTCTACACAAGGAATTGAGGAACAAGTCAAGGGAGAGGGTCTTCTTGGTGGTGGCCCCTCGACTCTGGAACTCACTCCCCAAGGACATCAGGCATGCCCCAACTCTGGCAGTCTTTAGGAGGAGCTTGAAAACGTGGTTGTTCCAGTATGCCTTCCCAGAATAAGGAAACTCCCAGCAATGTCTTCTAAATGCACTTTATTATTGATCTAGGAGTGTCCGCATGCCCATCCCTCTCTGAAAACTCTATCCTAGTCATATTTCACCTGTTCATGCTCAGCATTATTTTTAAATTTTAATTATTACATTTGGCCCAGCCATAGGTTTTAAAACGTCGTTGTGTTACTGTTAATGTTTATTGCTTATGTTCTGTTATGAGTTTTATTTTTATTGTTTGTATTACTTGTTGTTATTGTTTCTATTACTGATGTATTGTGGGATCGGCCTCATGTAAGTCCCTTGGTGAGATGTGAGCGGGGTATAAATAAAGTTTTATATTGGGTTGTTGTAGGTTTTTCCAGGCTATATGGCCATGTTCTGGAGGCAATTTTTCTTCTGATGTTTCGCCTGCATCTATGGCAAGCATCCTCAGAGTTATTATTATTATTATTATTATTATTATTATTATTATTATAAGTCGCAGGTTCAAATTTAGGATTTGCCAGGAAAACCCACACTTTAGAGATGACCTCTACCACACATTTGAAGCTCGTGTGAAGGGCACCGTTGGTTGCAGTTTCTTAAGTGTGCAGAAATGCTGATTTTATTGCATGTGATGAAATCAGAAGACTCCTAGTTCCTTTTCATGGACTGTTTTTAAGCCAAATTTCATCCATCCTATAACTCTGCATTTCATAGAATCATAGAATCAAAGAGTTGGAAGAGACCTCGTGGGCCATCCAGTCCAACCCCATTCTGCCAAGAAGCAGGAATGTTGCATTCAAATCACCCCCGACAGATGGCCATCCAGCCTGTTTAAAAGCTTCCAAAGAAGGAGCCTCCACCACACTCCGGGGCAGAGAGTTCCACTGCTGAACGGCTCTCACAGTCAGGAAGTTCTTCCTCATGTTCAGATGGAATCTCCTCTCTTGTAGTTTGAAGCCATTGTTCTGCGTCCTAGTCTCCAAGGAAGCAGAAAACAAGCTTGCTCCCTCCTCCCCATGGATCCTCTCACATATTTATATTGAAATACATTGAACTTCTCGGGTTGCAAGAAAAGGAGGGAATATGAAATGGTTTGCAACCCACTTCTTTAGATGCAAAGAGGAGAAGAGGCATTAAATCCGCCCCACTCCATCCTTGGCCGCCTTCCTCTTCTCGTCACATTCTTGCAAGAGACATTCACAGGGTCCATTCAGACACCGACCGTAACCCGTCTGGATGCTTGTCTTCACAGTTTTATCAGGACATGACATCACTCATTTATCGCCATGGGAAATTTGGACAAACATTTGCGCTGCAGTTTGCCGGGAGGAAGTTGCATTCCTTCTCAGCAACCCACTCGCAAAAAAGGTCAATTTTTCCTCCTGTTGTCCTTTACGAAGGATGCAATGCACCCAGAGAGATTTATATCCTAAAATAAAAGAGAGCCAAGGGATGCAAGAATGAGAAAGTGGGTGGAAGGGAATGGAGAGAGACGAGGGTGAAATATGGTTCTGGTTTCAGCTGATGTGGAAAAAAAATGTTCATGGCGGCTCTATGTTTGTGGTTTCGCTGAACTTATGACTCTCTGACCCTTTGACCATTTCCTCCCTTGAATCTTGCAAAAGATTCCTGCAGAGGCCCAAAATGTCAAAGGAAAAAAAACACTGAGAGTGGAGATGGGAAGGAAGGGGTGGTGAATCTGCTCTGGGTTTCAGTCCGAACTTTGAAGGAGCTTTTTAAAGGGCCAGGAGAACAATTTTGAAATGACATATCAAAAGTCACACAGCACTTGGGAACAAAATTCCCTTTCTGGAAATATGAGCAATTTCTGGTTACCTTTTCTTCCTCCTTCTCCCTTCCTCCTCTTTTTTTCTTACTTTTCATCTTCCTTCTCCTCCTTGTTCTCCTCCCCTCTTCCTCCATCTCCTCTTCTTATTCTTTCTCCTTCTTCCCTTTCTTCCTCCATCTCTTTTTCTTGTGTTTCCACCTTCCCTTTCCTCCATCATCTCCTTGCTTTCTTCTTCCACCTCTTCCTTTCTTTCTTCATCTTTGTGTTGGTCTTGATCTTCATATTCTTCCCCTTCACTTCTTGTTTCTTTCCTCCTCTTCTTCCTCATCTCCTCATCTTCGTTCTTTTTTCTTCATATTTTCTCCTTCTCAGCTTTACTCTCTTCCTCTCCTTTTCTTCTTCCTCTCTTCTTCCTATTCACCTTTTCTTTTTTTTCCCTCTTTTTTCTTGTGTTTTTCCCTCTCCTTCTTCCTCTCTTTCTTCCTCCAAATCCACAATAGGATCGAGTGCCACAATGAATGTTTGGTTCTATATGCAAAACACTTCAGCCTTGATCCCTATCTCTTCTCCTTGTCCATTCATTTTCCCTCATGCTCTTCCATCCATATCTTCTCCTCTTTGCCCAGATGACACTGTCTACATGGAGAGCGAAGA